>JARHVA010002958.1:72500-407500 GCA_037957365.1 Torreya grandis | reverse complement strand
CAACTAAGGATTCTACACATCCTAATTTAAAAATGGTGTAAGATGACCATTTTATTGTTTTTGGTGACATGCCAAAAGGATTTCCACCAAGGTGAGCACATGATCATGCAATCAGACTATTCTTGAAAGTACACCACCTAACATCAGACCCTACATTTATCCTTGTGCCTAGAAGAGTGAAATTGAAAAGATGGTACATGAGATGTTGGTGGCAAGAATCATCTGACATAGCCATAGTGAATATTACTCCCCAATGCCCATGCTGCAAAAGAAGAATGACACTTGGAGGATGTGCCTAGACTACATAGAACTCAACAAGTACAACATAAAATATAAGTTTCCTATTCCAGTAATTGATGATTTACTAGATGAAATGCATGGTGTAGTTTATTTTACCAAGTTAAATATTCACTCTAGGTAACATTAGATTTGAATCTAAGAAGAGGATATACTTAAAAAAACATTTGAAACTCATGAAGGCCATTATGATTTTATGGTCATGCATTTTGGCCTCACAAATGCACCATCTATATTTTAGAGTTTTATGGATACTATTTTTAAGCCATTTTTGAGAATGTTTTTGTTGATATTTTTTGATGACATCCTCATTTACAATAAGAATTGGGAAGACCATTTGAATCATGTGAAATATGTACTCTTAGTTTTGGAACAACATCAACTTTATGCAAAACCTTTTAAATGTGATTTTGATGTCCAAGAAGTGGAGTAGTTGAGTCATATTGTTTCACATGGAGTGAAATTTGATCCTAAAAATATCCAAGCGATGATAGAGGGGTAGGTTGTTAAGACACTCAAGAACCTCTAGGGTCTAACTGGTTACTATCGTAGGTTTTTCAAAAATTATGATAGCATAACAACCCCAATAACATATTTGTTGAAGAAATACTACTTCTAGTGGATTGATACAACTACCAAGGCATTTGAATAGTTGAAAATGGTAATGTGCACCACTCTAGTTTTGGCCACTCTTGATATTTCTAAAACTTATGTTATGGAATGTGATGCATTACGATATGGCATGGGGGTTGTATTTATGTAATAAGTTAGACCACTTGAATTTGAGAGTCACCAATTGAAGGGAAAAAATAGGCTCAATCCAATCTATGAGAAAGAGATGATGGCTATTTTACATGTAGTCAAAAAATGGAGACCTTATCTGATGATTCATCACTTTCAGTTGAAGAATGATCATGATAACCTCAAATATTTTTTGGAACAATGATTTTCTTTTGAAGAATAACAAAAATATGTGACTTAAATTTTAAGATATGATTTTTAAATAGTATTATAATCACCTAAAAGTAGTATTTGAGTGCTAAAAATGCTACTTGACACAACCTATTCCTAGCTTAGCCCTAGACCTATCATAGAGCTTATTATCACACTTTGTTAGGATTTGTGTGGTCCACAGGTATCCCTAGTCAGCTTAAATGCAATTTTAGACCCTCATTTCCCAATCTTGGCTCTTCATGCCCAATAGTCTACTAGCTAGACATTAGCACCACATTAAGAACACTAGAGGCTTGTGGTGCTAGTGTCCCCAAAATGGTGCCAATGTCCTTTACCTTACCTTTATCAAATAAATATATTTTTAAATGTAAAACCCTCTCAAGGTCAGCCTAAGCATCTTTTAATATTTTCACAAGCTACAAAACACTATAAATACATGACTTTTAGACCTCTATCCACTATATGGAAATTAGATGCAAAATACCTATTCAAGCACGAAACAAGTTTATCAAAATCAAAGTTATTAATCTTTATTTTTCTTTACTTCTGTATACTACCATCTATAGCTACCTTAAGCCCATATTTTCTAGATTTCCAATCTTAAGCACACTCAAGGAATTCAAGACCACTATTATTATAGCATCACTTGCACTTGCACCAACATTTAGGTATGGAGAACTACATTGGGTTTGATCCCTCAAAGTATTGGTATATAGGCAAGTATCTTCATAGTAGGGTGTTGAGGATGTTCAGTCTATCCTACTAAAAAACACATTTTTCAGCTCATGCCTTAATTTCAAAGAGGATTAGGGTTTGTATCATAAATCAATAATTACAAGCACAATACAAATTTTTAAACTTCATGCACACAGGAAGAAAATCCAAAAACACAAATGTAGGCGCACCTAAAAGTTCAAAGTGGTTCTGCACATCGGACACTATTTGATTAGGCTAGAATCTAAAATACCTAGAGAAACACTTAGACTAGGGAATGAAAATGAGAAGAATAAACTCTATTATTATTTATAATGCAAAATAAACAAATTCCTTCATTATAACATGACCTCATTTCATCATTCCAAATGCACTACAAGAGTGCTCAATATATAAGAAAGAGAGGAGTAGACAACCCATAGTGGGCATATTCTCACCATGTGCACACACCAAAGTGGGCATGTCACCACCATGTGCCCACACCAAAATAGGGGACAAGGTGGTGGACAACCCATAGAGGGGTGTGGTTCACACATGTAGAGTGACTAGATTGTGCACACACACATGTGCTTATAATTAGCCATATAATTATGTGCTAAATATATGTGCACATTATTAAATTTTAAGTAAAGTTAATAGTGAAAAAGAGTAGAATTCACACAAAAAACCAATTCACCCAAGGGTGAAACTAGTTTAGGTGAGAACCCTTTTCATATTAACACCCCTGCTTAAATGTAATTTAGGGCTTAAACACTCATGCAAAAAAAACAATGGGTCCTAGTAACAAGGCCTGATGAGGTACACATGTACCAAAAATTTCCTTAGAATATAAGAGAAAGAAGAAACCCATAGGAAAAAAACTCTCCCCCATGAGAGGATGATGGAGGAAGGTCAAGTGACCCCCTTAAAGCAGCGTCCCACACCCCTAAGAGAGTTCATAAGTGATGGAACTTACTTTGAGTGAAAGGTTTGGTGAACATATCTCAACTTTCCCTATCATAGGATAATAGCGTATATCAATGACCTACTCTTGAATCGGATCCCTAATATAGTACATATGGATCTCGATGTGTTTGGATTGCTAATGATGAACCGTGTTGTTTAAGATCTGAATGGTACTCTAATTGTCACAAAGGATGATAAATGGATATGGATTAGTGATTTCAAACTCAGTGAAAATATTTTGAAGCCAAATAACCTTAGTAGTGGTATTAATAACACCCCAATACTTAGCTTCAGTCGAAGATAGAGCAATAATATGTTACTTCTTACTCTACTAGCTAATGGGGCCTAAACCAAGGTGAAAGTTGTAACCGAATATGGACTTACAATCTTTAAAATCACCAACCCTATTAGAATCTATATATCTGACTAAGTCTAGACTCATCCCTATTGCATAGGGTATCCCATATTGAGGAGTGTATTTAATGTAATGTAAGATGCTTTTGGCCACTTTCCAATGAAGTCCATGTGGCTCCTACATAAAGCAAGAAACCATACCAACTATAATATTAATTTTGGGGTGAGTATGCATCAAATAGATGAGACTTCCAAGAAGTTGACAATGTAAAGTGGCATAAACTAGTGGAGTAGAACACTTCACCTCAAGCTTAACTCTAGACAGAAAGGGAGTTGGTGCATGCTTACAATCAACCATGTTAAATCGAGCTATAAGATCAAGAGCATACTTGGGCTAAGAAAGAGTGATATTGAAATAAGATTGAGTGATCTAAATCTTGAGAAAGTAGTGTAAAAGGCCCAAGTCAGTCATAGTAAAGTGTTCGTGTAAATCTATTTTGACTTTGTTAATGATGGATGAAGAACTCCCAATAAGTATTGAGTCATCAACGTAGAGAACCAGTAATAAATGGGAGTCATTGTGTCTTATAATGTAGACATTAGGATTGGAGTGACATCATGAAAAGCTAGTCAAGAGAATAAATGAGTCCATCTTGGCATACCAAGCTTGAGGGGCCTATTTGAGGCCATAGAGAGGCTTCTACAAGTGACATACCAAAGAAGAGTCCTCAATGAACCCTTGTGGATGCTCCATGTAGATTTATTCTTGAATATCCTCATGAATAAATTCACTCTTCATATCCATCTGATGTACAACCCATCTATGAGCCATAATACTAATAAAATTTAAGTGAATGGAGTTCATCTTAGTAACTGACACAAAGGTGTGATGTAGTCAACACTAGGAACTTGTGAGAAACCTTTGGCAATAAGGCATGATTTGAACTTATCAATAGTTCCATATACTACATATTTGGTTTGGTAGATCCACTTACAATGAACCATTTCCTTCCCTTTGGATGGGAGAATAAATCCC
This sequence comes from Torreya grandis, assembly GCA_037957365.1. Lineage (NCBI taxonomy): Eukaryota > Viridiplantae > Streptophyta > Pinopsida > Cupressales > Taxaceae > Torreya > Torreya grandis. The sequence continues at coordinate 403,200 of JARHVA010002958.1, read as the reverse complement.
AAGTGTAGTTCCTCATCAAGGAACTGTACTCTTCTTCCATTGTTGAGTCCCACTCAACATGACCAGTTGCTTCAAAAAAAGATTGTGGATTAAAATCAAGTGCAATGTATACACGTGGAAGATGGAGATATTGTGATTGAGTCCTCTGAGTGTGTAAAGGATCCCCAAAAAATGTGGCTATTGATTGAAGTGCCTTTCAAACCCATCAAGGTGATGACAAAGATGGGGTTACAATAACTACTGAAGATGACCCTAGTAGAAGTGCAGATGCATCATCTGAGTCACTGTCATTTGATTCCACTGTGTATGGAGGAGATGGAGTATTAAAGACCAAGGGAGAAACTATCTCTTCAATCTTAACACTCCTATAAATGAAAACCTCTTTCATCTATGGATCCAAAAGCTGATATCCATTGATACCATTAGGATAGCTAACACAAAGGCAATGTTAACTCTGTTGTTATAGAGCTTTACATTTCTATTAAGGAATGCATGCCAATGTACGTGAGACAAAGACTTGAAAATGTCCTATAATAGGTTTCCCACCACACCAAGCTTCAAAAGGAGTCCCACCTTTCAAGGATTTATGAGGAATGTGGTTCTGAATGTGAATGGCATAATTAATAGCCTTAGCCCAAAATTCTAGACCAAGAAAATGAACATGTATCATACAAGTTACCATTTCCTTCAAGGTATGATTTTTCATTTGGTAACACTATTATGCTAGGGTGTATAGACAAAAAATGATCAAGGTTGATCTTGTAAAGTATGCGAAATTGCTTAAGGTGATGATTCACATATTCTTAGCCATTATCTGTGCAGAGAATTTTGAGAGATTTTTTAGATTATTTTTTAGCATGAGCCTCGAAGTCTAGAAACTAGTTGAAGACTTCACTTGTTTGATGAAGGAAGTAGACACAAGTAAACCATGAATAGTCATCAATGAAAGTGAGGACATAACAAGTTTTTCTAAAATACAATGTGGGGAATAGACCCATAAAATCACTGTGAACAAATTCAAGGACTTATGAAGCCCTCTAAGATGACTCTTTGTTGAGCTTCTCCTCTAGATGTTTGCTAATTATACAACCTAAACATATGTCATTGGAAAATTGGATGGGAGGGAGTCCTTGTACCATATCCTTTGAACTGAATTGATGAAGGTAGTAGTAGTTGAGATGGTCAAATTGATCATGCCATAGTTTACTCACTGAATCTATATGAGTGAGCAAGGCAGTACAAGCGAAATGAGGCAAAAAATGGGAAAATGCATATAACCGAGACTCATGATTGACTTTTCCCATTACAACTAATGCATCATCCTTACGATCCCAAATTTCTACTAAATTAGGGAAGAAATTGACTTTCTTTCCATTCCCAAGATATGTGATCTAATATACTGAAATAAGGTTGGCACATACATTTGGAACACATAGTACATCCAAAAATGTGCCTTCTTACATTACAATCTATCCTTTTCCAGTGTATCATCTCTTGTGCGAATGTGAGGCAATGAACAAGGTTCTAATAAAGAAAATTATTTTTGATTATAACCCATATGATGTGTGGGACTAGAATCAAGTATCTATTATTGAGATGACTTACCAGTTGTGACAAGTGTTTAACCTTTCCCTTTCTTTGATTGTGAATAAGTAGAAGGAGTGGTCTCTTTTGTATAAGATGATGGAAAATTGATGTTGTTCTTATTGAGTAAATGATTCAATTCATAAAGTTTCTTAGCATGACAATGATGCTCATCATGACCAAGTTTCTTTTAGTATGAGCAAGATGGTCATTCCTTCTTTTGAAAATCCTTTTACTTCTCGTAGGATTTTGATGCTACTGGCACAAGATGTGAAGACTATGGAAGTGCTTTCTTTGGCTTGGGTAGTGGTTATTTTTGTTGTTTAGGACCTCGTTAATGTTGAGGAGGTCCCTCCATTAATGTTTGTGGCTTATATGGTTTGAGAATAACCATATTAAGCAACTTGGTTTGCTTAAGCATTAGTATTTTAGTAATTGATTCAAATGTGGGCATAACATAGGCTTGACCCATTGTCAGTTGATGAGTATGAAAGCTAGATATAAATGCAACATATTCAATAAGAAGTTTTCCAAACACATTGAAAATTACTTGAACATCCTTTTTGTCAAGTCTACATTCTTTGAGTTATGCATAAAGTTCATTTACCTTAGTGACATAGTCCTGAATATTGTCAAAGCAAGATGGATAGAGATTAGAGATTTCAATATCAATTTAATACCCTCTAACCTCATCTGTTTTACCATATAATTTCTTAAGGATGTCCCATGCCTGATTAGGGATTTTACACTGATCAATGTGAAATAGTATATCTATGGAAATGAAAGTGCACAAATAGCCAAGTGTTTTGGTGTGTTTAATTAACCATGCAATCTTTTCCTTAGGATCAATGGGTTCTAGAAATGTACCCTCTATATAATGGGTTTATCCTTTTCCCATTAGTGCACGTTACACATGTGATTTTCATGTATTGTAGTTATATAGAGTTAACAAAGGATAAGTGGGATTACCCATGGTAAAAGAAATGCAAACACACACACAATGTGGAGATAAAGATACCAACACAACCCCCCCTTGAATCAACCAATAAATAATCCCAACAAAGCAAAAAATGATTTGACACTTTATATTTAGTGTGTTTATAGTTTCCACCATCATAAAATGCAAAGTGGACTTGACTTCAATGTTTTATAAATTCTCATGAAATGAGCATATACTAAAAATACAATTTTGGAAAAATACCAATTTAAATTATTAGAACCACTATGAAGTACACAAAAAATTATGCACTTTCAATAAAAACAAGTGCCTTGATTTGAAGTCATATGCAAAAATTATGCATCTTTGAAGTTCCCAATAGGAGGACTAGATAGTGACACCTATGAGAATCTAATTTTTTTGGAAAAACTATTGTAGATAGCACAAAAAATTATCCCAAATAAAAAAAATTGCTTGAAAAATGGAGGTCCTATGATCAAGATATATGGCCTTTTGAAGTTGAACTACAATTTCAAGAACGCCAACAGAGAGGGGGTCCATCCACAATGTCGCTAAAGTTAGAAAAACTACTGATAATTTTATAAATCCACCAGATTTAGAGTAACTATATCTATATTTAGTGAATCCTCCATATGTAATAAGCCGCCAAATTTAGAAGTCCTCGAAAGTTAGCTGAAGCCGCCAGATTTGACCAATTTTTTCAAAAAATGCATGTTTCATGTGTGGGAAAGACATAGAACCAATAATTGACCAATTTATTTCTCATGAAAAATGTGATGTTGATTTTTGTGTTCTTAGAAATCCAAATTTGACAAATAATGGCAAGGTTGGATGTGTTTGTGAAAAATCTTGGAATTGACAACTAAGTATTTAGTGTGTTTTTGATCTTTTTTGAAAAAAAACCAAAAAAAAGAATAATGGTTTTAGTTTTTTTTGATTGAAAAAAAATTAAAATTTTTTTTTTGAAGAGGCTAAAGGGCCTTGTTGGGGAGATGCCAACCCAAAGGCCTATGGCCTTGGTGTTGGGGGGAACCCCACCCAAAGGGCCATCGGCTTGGGTTGGGGTTGAGCCCCTCCCAAAAGGCCCTCGACCTTGGGTAGTGGATGTGTTTGTGAAAAGTCTTGGAATTGAAAACTAAGTATTTAGTGTGTTTTTGATCTTTTTTTAAAAAAATCAAAAAAAGAATAATGGTTTTAGTTTTTTTTTATTGAAAAAAAACTTGAAAAAAAAATTGAAGAGGCCGAAGGGCCTTGTTGGGGAGATGCCAACCCAAAGGCCTATGGCCTTGGTGTTGGGGGGAACCCCACCCAAAGGGCCATCGGCTTGGGTTGGGGTTGAGCCCCTCCCAAAAGGCCCTTGACCTTGGGTAGTGGATGTGTTTGTGAAAAGTCTTGGAATTGAAAACTAAGTATTTAGTGTGTTTTTGATCTTTTTTAAAAAAAAAACCAAAAAAAAGAATAATGGTTTTAGTTTTTTGTTATTGAAAAAAAAAACTTAAAAAAAAAATTTGAAGAGGCTGAAGGGCCTTGTTGGGGAGACGCCAACCCAAAGGCCTATGGCCTTGGTGTTGGGGGGAACCCCACCCAAAGGGCCATCGGCTTGGGTTGGGGTTGAGCCCCTCCCAAAAGGCCCTCGACCTTGGGTAGTAGGCCTATGACTTAAAACTATGTAGGTCATACATTCTACTAAAAAAATTGTTTTTTTATTTGATTTAAAAAAAAATGATTTTTAATTTTTTTTAATATTTTTTTAAAAAAAAGAGATTTTTAAAAAATCTTTTGATGTTTTTTTTTACCAAAAAATATATGATTGTTTTTTTTTATATTTTCATTATTTTTTTTGATAATAATGATTTTTTTTTGTTAAAAAATACTAAAAAAAAATAATGAGATCGATAGGACCAGGTTTTTTTGGTAAAAAAGTAGATTTGGAGGAGGATTTAAAAAAAAAACATTTTGAAGGGAAAAAATGTATTTTAGAGAGAAAACCTTCAAATGTTGCTCCTTCAACCTGTTAGATGCATGTAGAATTGCTACAAAAACTCACCTGATGATGGAGCCTCTAATGCTAAACTAGAGCATCTAGGAGTGCTAAATTTGACGATGAGCTCTTATGTGCTTCTAAAAATGCCAAAAGAACCTAAAATTGAAACACTCAAAGGAAGATCCCCCCAAAATCTAGTTATTCCTCTCACATCTTTCTAATTCTTATGACCATCTTATGGATGCAAAAGAAGAACATACTTGATAGTGGGAGAAATTAATAGATTGATGACCTTACTAGGCTACCCTGTGTACCTTAACCCACTCCAATACCATATTAGATTAGGATAGAATATAAAATACTCAGGGAAACACTTAGACCAAGGAATGAAAATTATAAGAATAAACTCTATTCTTATTAAGAATTCAAAACAAATGAATTCCTTTATTACAACACTACCTCATTTCCTCATTCTAGAGAGAGGGGTGGACAAACCATAGTGGGCATGTTACCACCATGTGCACACACCAAAGTGGGGTATATCACTTCCATGTGAACACACCAAAGTGGGCATGTCACCACCATGTGCACACACCAAAGTGTGGGATAAGGTGGTGGGCAACCCATTGAGGGTTGTGGTCTACACATGTAGAGTGACTAGATTGTGTACACACACATGTGCATATAATTAACCATCTAATTATGTGATAAATATATGTGCACTGCTGGGGATCAACCAACAAACTTGATTACTTTTATGTAAGCAATTAAACACAGAATTAAACCAGAATAATAAGTAACTAGAATCAGAAACAACAAAGAATAAGAGATACAAGAAACCTCCCTAAAAACTTGTGTTAAACTCTTCCAACAGGAAATACAATGAAGAAAATCACACTTTCTTCTCACACCTCTGAGATGTACAGATCTCTTTCCCTTAAGAGTTTACAATCAATTCCAACAACCTGGATTGATACACACATATACAATATGTCTTGTACTGTTCTTTCTTACACACACAAGCTATGAAGATCTATCCCTATTATATAAGATTAGGGATCATGAGCAATGCAATATCAACCATTAGATACACCTCCTGATCAAAGGCTTAAAATAGTCCTACTAAAGATAGAGATGCGGACTTACAACTAACAGCTAAACTTATCATGCAAACAATCTGTTCCATCCATGAAAATAGACTTTCTAGACGCACAGGTGACCGACGTCGGTCCCTATTTGCCTACACATGACCAATGTCAGCTGATATATGACCAATGTTGGTAGCAACTGGTCGACTCCTTGCCATCATCGGTGACTGTGTAAACCCAGCAACTTTAGCATCCACTCATCTGGTGAAGCTTTTAGCTCCACACCTCAACAATCTCCCACTTGGAGATAAACAGCTGCACTAGTACCTGTACAACAACATCTTCTAGCTTCTCCATATTCAAACTCAATCTTGAAGACCAACCAAATTTGAATGAAGATTTAACTTCTCCTTTGTTACTAGCTTTGTTAACATATCAACAGGGTTCTCATCTATATGAATCTTTTCCAGCTTCAACTCACCATCCTCCAATACCTGTCTAATGAAGTGGTACCTAAGATGTATATGTTTGGTTATTGAATGAAAGGCTGAGTTCTTTGCCAAATGAATTGCACTCTGACTATCACTGTATAATCTACAACTCTCTTGCTCCTTTCCCAACTCTTCCATGAACTGTGTCATCTATATCATCTCTTTGCTAGCCTCTGTGACTGCAATGTATTCTACCTCTATAGTAGACAAGGCAACAACCTTCTATAACTTTGAAATCCAGCTAACCACCGTTCCACCAACAGTGAAAACATACCCTGTGGTGCTTCTCTTGCCATCCAAGTCACCTGCCATATCCGAATCTACATAACCATGTAGAGAAGTGTTTGACCCACCATAGCATAAATGCCTACTGCTGGTCCCTCTCAGATATCTGAGAATCCACTGAACTGCTTTCCAGTGTTCCTTCCCTGGATTGGCCATATACTTACTGACAACTCCCACTGCTTGGGCAATATCCGGTCTAGTACATACCATTGCATACATTAAGCTCCCAACTGCGGAAGCATATGGAACTCTACTCATGTACTCTACCTCATCATGTGAAATAGGACACTGATCTTTGCTCAACTTAAAGTGTCCAGCCATAGGTGTACTCATCAGTTTTGCATCCTGCATATTGAACCTCTCCAACACCTTGTTCACATAATCCTCTTGAGACAAAATCAACCTGTGATTTTTCCTGTCTCTCTTAATACTCATGCCAAGGATTTTCTTTGCTGCTCCCAAATCCTTCATGGCAAATGTGTGAGCTAATTTCACCTTAAGCTCAAAAATATACTGCATGTGTGAACCTACAACAAACATATCATCTACATACAGCAATAGGATAATATATCTACCATTATCCAATCTCTTAAAATAAACACAATGGTCAGATTGACATCTACTGTAGCCATGCTCAGTCATAAACCTATCAAATTTCAAATACCATTGTCTAGGAGCTTGCTTGAGACCATACAAGCTTTTCTTCAATTTGCACACAAGTTTCTCCTTACCTTTGACCTCAAATCCTTCTAACTGATCCATATATATTTCTTCATCCAAATCTCCATGAAGAAATGCTGTCTTCACATCAAGCTGCTCAAGATGCAAATCCTCAATAGCAAATAAAGACAATACAGTCCATATAGAAGTCATTTTTACTACAGGAGAAAAAATATCACCAAAATCAATACCTGGTTTCTGTGCAAATCCCTTCACTACCAACCTGGCCTTATATCTCATCTATCCATTCTCTCCTTCCTTCAATCTGTAGATCCATCTATTTTTTAGTATCTTCTTTCCCGCTGGCAACTCAACCAAATCCCATGTTTGGTTCTCTTTCAAAGAATCAATTTCCTCATTCATGCCTAGCTCCCACTGATTCCTGGATTCCACCTGTATTGCTTCATCAAAACTCTCTAGTTCTCCACCATCAGTAAGCAATAAATAGAATAATGAAGGGGAATATTGAATTGGAGGTTTACTTACCCTTTCTAACCTCTTGATGGGCATCTGAGACTCATTTTCTGCTTGCTGTCCACCCAAATTCTTTAACAGTGACCGATCTCGGTCATCTCCAGCCCTGTAACTGACCGACGTCGGTTCCACATGACCAACACTGATTCCTTCCTGACCGACGTCGGTCACTATCTGACTGATGTCAGTTCCTGTATTGCCAATGTCGATTCCTGTATGACTGACGTCGATCTCTGTGTTTTTCTGTCTATGATTATTCTTTCTCGCGAGCTCATTTTGGACTGTCACCTCGTCCAAATCTTCATGGCCCTGCTCATAATTCTTCAGCTTCTTGAGCTGATCACTATACATCACTTTTTCATTGAAAACAACATCACGGCTCCTAATTATTTTATTAGTTCCTAGATTCCAAAACTGGAATCTGAAATCTGTATAGCCATAACCAATAAATGTGCACCTTATAGACTTAGCATCCAACTTCTTTCTATTTTCCTTATCAATGTGCACAAAAGCTTCAGAACCAAAAACTCTGAGAAATGAAAGATCTACCTTTTTACCTATCCACGCCTCTTCTAAAATTCCACCATCCAGTGTAGTATAAGGTCCTCAGTTAATTAGGTAAACTGTAGTATCTATAGCTTCTGCCCAAAATTGTAAGGGCAAACCAACATGCAATCTCATACTCTGTGCACGCTCTAATATTGTTCTATTCATCCTTTTAGCAACTCCATTTTGCTGAGGTGTCCTTAGAACCATCCTTTGCCTACGTATTCCATTCATATCACAATACTAGTTGAACTTATAGTTGCAGAACTCACCACCATTGTCAGATCTAAGGCACTTTAATCTCCTGCCTGTTTCATTCTCAACTAAAGCTTTCCAAATCTTAAAAGTGTCAAAAACATCAGATTTTTTTTTTATGCAATAAACCCATACCTTTCTTGTAGCATCATCAATGAAAGTAACATAATACTGTGATCCTCCAATAGAAGCTACCTGAGCTGGTCCCCACACGTCTGTGTGAACAAGCTCCAACTTGTGCTTCCTCTTTATTGACCTAGTTTTAACAAACCTTACTCTCTTCTATTTTCCAAAAACACAATGCTCACAGAAATCTAGATCTATGCTTTTCAAATTTGAAAGCTTACCTTTTGACTTAAGAATAGTCAATCCCTTCTCACTCATGTGGCCGAGCCTACAGTGCCACAACTTTGCATCTACATCTGAAGTAGATAATACGAAAGGAGAATAATCAGTAATACAATTACATAAATAGAGAGTACCTACTCTCTTACCTCTGACTAATACAAGTGCACCCTTGGTAACCTTCCAAGATTTAGCTGTGAGAGTTATTGTACAACCCTCATCACCCAACTTTCCTACAGAAATTAGATTTCACTTCAGGGCTGGGACATGCATGACATATTTCAACACCCATGTGTTGCCATTCTACAATTTCAGTTGCACTTTTCCTTTGCCAACAATTTTACAAGGCTCATCATCCCCTAAATAAACTTTTCCAAAATCTCCCTAGACATAATCATTGAAAAATTCTCTATTTGGGGTAGCATGGAAAGAGGCCCCAGAATCTAAAACCCAAGATTCTATTTTATTATGTAAAGAAAGTGAAAGAGCATCTTGTGCAACAATACCTACAACTTTTGCTTCTTCATTACCTTCATGTTGATTCTCTTCATTAACCTTCAACCAACAATCTTTCTTTGCATGTCCTCTCTTTCCACAATTCCAGCAGGTTATCTTTCTTTTTGCATTTCTGGATTTGGATCTATTGCTCATTTTTGACTTAGACCTTGATCTCCCTTGCTTGCTCTTTTCTCTTTGCCTTCCCTTGCTTTCAATACTTAAAGCATTACCTGATGATTACCCTGTGCTTTTCCTGCGAGTCTCTTCATTCAGGATTACACTAACAACATCATCTACTTTCAAGATATTTGTAGCAAATGCAGTATTACTAACTGCCATTACTAAACTATGCCAACTTTCAGGTAAAGAGCATAATATTAAAAGAGCCTTAATTTCATCATCAAAAACTATTTTGACTGAATTTAATTGATTTATAATTCCATGGAAATCATTAAGATGATTAAATACATATCCACCTTCCTGCATTTGCAAATTAAATAACTGCTTCATAAGATATACCTTATTTGAAGCTAAGGGCTTTTCATATAAATTTGCTAAAGCATCCATTAACTCTATCGTTGTCTTTTCCTGTGACAAGTTAGAAATCACAGTAGATGCCAGACTCAATCTTATAGATCCAAGAGCCTTTCTATCAAGAACTTCCCATTCTTCATCTTCCATATCTGTGGGCTTTCTATCAACCCCACCCAATGGTAAGTATAGATCTTTCTGATATAGATAATCTTCTATCTGCATTCTCCATAAATGGTAATTCTTGCCATTAAATTTCTCCATTCTCAGTTTACTTTCTTCTGTCATTACTTCTCCCACTCAAACAGAAACCCCTATGAGTGACTTGTAATCAACAAACACTAACTAGATTTGAAACACCTGTTAGTCAACCTGAGCTCTGATACCACTTGTTGGGCATCAACCAACAAACTTGATTACTTTTATGTAAGTAATTAAACACAGAATTAAACCAGAATAATAAGTAACTAGAATCAGAAATAGCAAAGAATAAGAGATACAAGAAATCACCCTAAAAACTTGTATTAAACTCTTCCAGAAGGAAATACAATGAAGAAAATCACACTTTCTTCTCACACCTCTCAGATGTACAGATCTCTTTCCCTCAAGAGTTTACAATCAATTCCAACAACCTGGATTGATACACACATATGCAATATGTCTTGTACTATTCTTTCTTACACACACAAGCTATGAAGATCTATCCCTATTATATAAGATTAGGGATCATGAGCAATGCAATATCAACCATTAGATACACCTCCTAATCAAAGGCTTAAAATAGTCCTACTAAAGATAGAGACACATACTTACAACTAATAGCTAAACTTATCATGCAAACAATCTATTCCATCCACAAAAATAGACTTTTTAGACGCACAAGTGACCGATGTCAGTCCCTATTTGCCTGCACATGACCAACGTCAGCCGATATATGATCGACACTGACAGCTATTGGTTGACTCCTTGTCGTCATTGGTGACTGTGTAAATCTAGCAACTTCAGCATCCACTCATCTGGTGAAGCTTTTAGCTCCACACCTCAACATGCACATTATTAACTCTTAAGTAAATTTAATAGTGATAAAGAGTAGAATTCACCCAAAGGTAAAGCCAAATCAACCAAGGGTGAAACTAGTTTGGGTTAGAACCCTTTTCACACTAACATACAGTAACGCCATTATCAAGACACTAGAGCCACATGACACTAATGTTTAGATGTGGTGCTACTATCTAGGAGGGGTTCTGATATAGGGATCCAATTGATGACACTTAGACATGTTCATATCTTAGTTTCTAGCATTCAGATCTTCCATATTAGGTATTTTCTAGATAAATCTTTATTTGCACGTATTTATTACTATTTTTAAAAAGCTAAAGCTAGTCAAAATCTATAACAAATTAGTGGTTATTTTATGCATATTATTTCATTGATTTAAACTACTCAGCTCTTTAATCAAACATAAGATTTACATAAGAAAAACCCTAAAAGGTTAAAACATTTGGTGAACCCGACTTACTTCAAATATTACTCAAACCCCAACCCTAGATGCTCTTAGGGTTTGTATCCTTTTGTTGTCTATGCTCAGAATTTAATTCCAAAATTTTAGATTTATTTCAATATATAATTTTTTATAATATTTCATAGATTAAAATTATTTAAAGGTTTAAAATATATAAAAACTTGTTTTCCAACTTCCCAAACCATAATGGCATAATTTAATAATTGATTTGATGAGATTGATAAGAAGCAATTGCAAGATTTTTTGTCCAAGCATGTAGATATGCAAGATGACCTCATCACTATTATTTAATAAAAACTCCAAAAATAAAAAAATATTCAATCTTCAACTCCCCCAAATAATAACATTATTACACCTATAATGGGGCACACTCAACTAGCACAACCTAAAATTGTAATTCAACAAATTTTAGTGATAGTTACACCTCTTGTTGCTGGTTCATCCACTCTAGATGTATGATCCCTTATGCATGAGGTTCATACTCTGTAGGCTAAGGTGTTACATCTTGAGAAGGGATCCACTAGGCCATCACATGCCTTAGATTCTAATATTCTCTTACATGCACCTTTGGCACATCACATAGTGGCAAATCCCTTGCCATCCATATTTGTGGCACCTAAGCTTACATTATATGATGGAAAGGTTGACCCAAAACACCATCTCAAATCTTTCCACATAACATGTTTGGACTACGTGTCTAACTATTGGCTTCTCACAAAGTTGTTTCCATGCAATTTAAAGGATTATGCCCTAAAGTGGTTTTATGACTTACCAAATCAATATATCACAACATTTAATCCTTTGGCAGACATGTTTTTAGCACACTTTTCCATCATTATTAGTGAGAAGATATCATATTCCCAAGTTGCATAATTACAACAAAAATAAAATGAACCTATTTCAGAGTACGTCTTATGATATAATACTATCTTAGCTAAATTGACTATCCCCATGGTAGATAAAGAGCTTCAGGACATCTTCAAACAAAGTCTTTTACCAACATTGCATGAAGTAATCTTGTTTAATAAGTTTTTTACATTCATAGATTTGTGCCACATAGTAAAAGAAAGAGAGGTCAAGCTTTTAACAATGAGAAAAATAAAGTATACCAATTGATCAAAATCAATAGTTAACTGCTCAAATAAGCCTCCATAAGAGGTAAGGGCCACTGAGAATAAGAGTGATCAAAAGGACATAATCAATGTAGCTTCCATGCCATCTCCTAGATTGGTTTTATTTGTTGTTCAGTGCTAAATCTTCAGCAACCTTCAAGAGTCACCAACATGGGTTTTAAAATGAATCTTAGAATGCAATGTCATATCTCTCCCTCCCATTAAAGAGGGTTGATATGACACCTCTTCCAAATAACTACAATTCTAATGCAAACAATGAATATCATAGGGCACTAGGCCATACAACAAACAAATGCATAAACCCGAAACATAAGATACAATAATTGATTGAAGTTAACATTATTGATGTGGGAAAATTGATAAAGGCACCAAAAGTATAGAAAATGAAAGCTACAACATTAAAGATATTCTCATATATGTTTGTAAAGCACACAACAAATAAGGTAGGGAACACATCAGGTGTTCACTACACATATCAAACACATCCACTACGAGCTTCCTATCATACTATTATAGATGAGGCACACCCATTACATAACATCATTAGCATGTACCATAGTATATTCCCACCTATACCACTCATCACCTTCTTAGAGTAGAAGATTGTTGATGATGATACATATTTAATGTACTCTTTATACGAACATACATAGATCATCATCCTATCCAGAGTGTTATAGTTGACAACATGTCAAGTATTAGTATGTGCACTATGACACTTTTACAACATTTTGGGTACTCAAAGTAGGATATATTCCACATAGACATAGTTATTAGTGGTTTTAGTGGTCATATTCAGAGCTCCATAGGGGATATTTTGATTTTATTACATGTTGGACCAACACATATAGCCACTCAGTTCTTAGTCAAACCTAATGCAGGCATGTTTGACATGTTATTAGGTAGGCAATGGTTAAAACAACTATGAGACATCCCATCCATAATTTATAGATGATTAAAATACATACACACAAATCATGTGGTCAAAGTTAAGGGTCTCCCATGTGAGTATCCTCTATCTATCCCACATGCAGTTATAACACAATCACTAGTTACAGTTCTGGCACCATTACCAAATATAACACAACTATCAATTACAATCTAACATACAGTTCCTATGGATACATCATAGAGTTCAAAAGAGCCACCATTTTAGGTAAGGTCTACTCCTACTGTATTGACACATATGCATACTCTCCCACAGAGACCATTATTAGAGAGACCCATGTGTTAGAGATATGTCACATATTCTAGAGGGCCTTCCTCCACTCAGTTTCTACCAAGATAAATATCATTGGGTTCTCAAGGTTCTTCACATAAGGCATCTATATCACCTATAGCTTCTTCTACTAGATGGATTCTTAAGACCCCTACAATTCACATAACATCACCGTCAGTGCCACATATTCAGAGCACCATTACACAGGAAGTTATAGATACAAATCACTTAGTAAAATAGATTATGGGATCATGATTTCCCTTTCACGTAGCATACATGATTATAATTCCCTTATTTATCATAAGTCATAGTGATAAGAAGTCTCCCATAAGACTCATTGGTAGTATGGTTCCTACCCTCTTGTACATACTTTCTTCCTCTCTTGCTATTTATGCACAATTCATTTTCATGCTCCTTGTACATAACTTATATATAAAAAATACAAAAATAATACAATATTTAAAAAAACAAAAACATTTAAATATTACTCAAAAAACACAAAATTATAGATTGTATGCATTGCTATGTTTACATTTCTTATATTTTATAGTCACTACATATGTTAGCTATCATAATATAGTCAATTTTATCGTACATAAATGCTTCACTTGTTCTTGTCAAGTGCTTACAAATTGCTATAGGACTCAGGTCAACTACACTAATCCAAACTTGATATTATCTACTCATTGGGGGCATATACACTAATACATGAGTTTTCACTTGACATATTTGACCACTTGGGGCACCTTATACATAATTTCTATTACCAAGTTCTATCCTTACATTCTCTACATTTTAGTTTTAGCATTGCTATATCTTGATATTGATCATTGCTACTCATACTCAATTTTTTTCAGCTATTACTAATTTAGACTCATCATATGTACATCCTCACTCTTGCACAAATATGTATTACATATTCATGCATGATTCCATTTTTTATCTTTCATAGTTTAGACTAGATTATATTTCTATACTTCTATTCAAGGGCATTTGAATATGCCATTATTATTTGGCTCTATGCCACTTATTTTCATAGTATATATGCCTTAGAAATATGTCCATGTCCCTTGTGTGTGCTCAAATAATTGTGTATATGAACATTTGAACATGTATTTTTATGTGGCTCTAAGATAACTTGCTTGTTTCTTACGTATGTGGATGTCTAAATATGTCCTTGTATTTTTTCATTTCTTAGATTTAGTGACACGTGCCCATGTCTGTTGTATTGTGGTCCCTTAGCTTATTTTGCGTGCCTCACATGTTTTGTATGTATGATTTCTTGTATGTGTCATGGTCATGACACTTATATTTACTTGTTACACACACTAGTTTTTGATGCCATGAGGGACGTCATGCTCTATCCTTCTTATTTGTGTGCTGTGATGGACATCATGCCCCATCCCCCTAGGCATCTACTTAGTTTTACTTAGATTTGTTATTACATACATTGATTACATCTATCTTGACACCCTTGTGTAATGATAGACATGACATACATCTTACATTACATATTTATGCTCAACTTATCTTACATTTTGATGTCATGTTATGCACATTATATTGGATTATCACATAGTTGACATATATGCTCTAGCTAACATATATTTTATAGATATTTTTGTTTTAAGGATAGTTATTACATAGGTTCAACAACTATCCCCAAAAGAGGGGGAATGCATAGGGGTTTGTCATAGAGATTAGGCTCTTAAATTGCATTCACATAACATTTTTTAGCACACAGGCTCAGTTTCAAAAAATTAGCCATAGGTAAACAAAGAGGAAAAATAGGGAATAAAAAATCAATATAGTGACACAAATTTCAGTCCAGACAGATATTAACACCCAAATAGTGACACTATCACCACATGGTGCTATTATCCAAGATGTGATGATATTGTTCTATAGCCTCAATTTTAAGACAATTCAGATTGCCCAGAACAATACACTAGGTATAATACAAGCTTGCACATATCTAATTATAAGTTTGATAGTTATGCTCAGATTCACACTAACTCAGCTTAGATTCATATCAATTATTTCAATTGGGGTCATCGTGCACAACATGATCATTCCCATATTCAATTCAGATACTCAGATATAATTATTACAACTCAATCTAGAACTAGTATACTTAGATATCAGATTGGGGGCATGTGCATGGCACATTATTTACATATGCTTAGTTACACATAGGTTGATCAGATGGAATGGCAATCTACATGTCATTCTCTATATTTTATACACTTGAAATCATATTTTAGGTTATCACTAGTGTCATGCCTTACTCTATTTGTAGTGGTTGACATTCTCAAGTGGCCTAGAGCTATATAATGTACTTGAGTGGCTATAGAGCTAACATACATAATTAGATATACCCAGTTAGATATTTCTAACACTTTGTGTAGTTTAGTTTTAGATGCATATATACACATGGTTGGGAATGATGGAGTCATAGCCTACTTGAGTTCTTGAGGCACCAAGATGAGAGGATTGAACACACTATTAGTCCAATCCAAGCTATTCATAGGCTGTGGTCCACTAAGGGGTGGGCAATGATGGAGTCAAAATTAATTTGATTTCTTGAGCCACCCACACATGGAGATTAATCAAGTTATCATCTCAATTCAAGATATTCAAAGATTGATCACTATATACACATACACACATAGGTTATCACTAGGTTCATGCATTGGTTCATGTACCCAATGGGGTGTATTCATTCCTTTCCTCTTTCCCATATCTTTACTTAGTTACTTATTTATTCAAGATAGTCTTTTGATTGTAATCTCTTAAATAAGAATTGATTTATGGATGTTACATTTTTAGGTATTGCTTTGGATCATGGTTCACATACATAGACTCAACTTCACATACTCAGACTCAACTTCTTGGGATTCACTTCTTAGGTAAGTTCAAGTACACTTCTTTTTCCTTTATACTAGTCATTTCACTTTGCTACATTTCTAGCATAAAGGGGTGGTAAATGTAATCACCTAAAAGTGGTATTTAAGTGTTAAGAGTGCTACTTGAGACAACCTATTCCTAGCTTAACCCTAGACCTATCCTAGAGCCTATTATCACACTTTTCTAGCTTTTGTGCAGACCATAGGCATCCCTAGCTAGCTTAAACATAGTCTTAGACCATCATTTCCTGATCTTGGCCCTTTGTGCCCAGTAGTATACCAACTAGATAATAACACCACATTAAAGACACTAGAGCCACATGGTAATAGTGTCCCCAAAATAGCACCAATGGTTTTTACTCTATCTTTCCTAGATAAATGTATTTTCAAAAATAAAACCCTCCTGAGGTTGGCCTAATCATCCTTTATTATCTGTATAAGTTAAAAAACACTATAAATACATGAGTTTTAGACCTCTAACTACTAGATGGAAATTAGATGCAAAATACCTATTCAAATATGAAATAAGTTGAACAAAATCAAGGTTATTAATCCATATTCTATGCTATTAATGTATACTACCATCTACAACTACCCTAAGCCCAAATTTTCTAGATTTCCAATATCAAACACACTCAAAGAATTCAAGACCACTATCATTATATCATCACTTGCACTTACATCAACACTTCTGGAGATTTATGTCGGGCTTGATCCTTGGAGTATTGGTATGTAGTCAACTCTTTTCACAATATGGTGTTGAGAATGTCCAGCCTATCCTAATAACAAACACACTTTTTAGCTCATGCCTTACTTATAAGGATGATTAGGGTTTGCACAATAAATTATTTATTATAGGCACAATACAGAGTTTTAGACTTCATGCATGTAGGAACAAAACCCAAAAACATAAATACAAGAGCACCCATAAGTTTTGAGCAGTCTTGCATAAAGGACACTAACACCATTATCAAGACACTAGAGCCATATAGTGCCAATGTCCATTGTGGTGCTATTGTATAGGAGGGGTCCTGATATAGGTATCTAGTTGATGACACTTAGACATGTTCATATCTCAATTTCTAGCACTCAGATCTTCCACATCAAGGTTTTTCTAGATAAGTCTGTATTTGCACATATTACTATTTTTAGAAATTCAAAGCTAGTTAAAATCTATAACAAATCAATGGTTATTTCATGCATATTATTCCACTGATTTAGACTACTCAGCCCTTTAATCAGACATAGGATATACATAAGTAAATCCTTAAAGGTTAAAATAAGTATATAATAAAGGAAATGAAAATGTGGTGGTAGATGCAATGTCCTAAAGGGATGAATTAGTTGAGGTATTATTATGCGCAATGACTATTTGGTAAGTAGATTGACTAGAGGAAGCAAGATTAGAATGGGAGAATGATAATGCTACCCATGATTTCATTCAAAATCTTCAGTAGGGTTATGAGGGATTTGAAAAATTTACATGGAATTGGAATGTATTATGGTATAAAGATAGATTATACCTCTGTAATCATTCTCTCCTCAAACATTAAATCCTTGATGAACTTTATGCATCTTCATTGGAAGGTCAACCTTGATTTTTGCAAACATATCATAGAATCAAGTAAGATTTATTTTAAGAAGGAATCAAGGGGGATGTCCATAAATATGTGCCTGAATATATGGTGTGTCAATAGAACAAAGGTGAAACCATAAGATCTCAGGTCTTTTGTAACCTTTATCCATCCCTAGCCAACATTAGGAGTAGGTTTCCATGGATTTCATTACTAGTTTAATATAGTCCAAGGATAAAAATATTATTATGGTCATTGTGGATCAACTCACTAAGTATGCTCATTTTTGTTCCTTATCACAAGCATCTATTGCTAGTACAATAACTTCTACTTTTCTCAAAATAGTTCAAAAATTACATGGTACTCCAAATATCACTGTAAGTGACCAAGATCCCATATTTACTAATAATTTTTGGACTAAATTATTTGTATGTTTGGGTACCTAGTCAACTCACCACTCATCCCTTAATCCTCAATCTTATGGATAAACAAAGGTAGTCAAAAAATGTCTATAAGGGTATCTTCATTGTTTTATTTCCAATAAATAAGATAAATGTGTTCACTAGCTTCCACTTGTCAAATGGTGGTATAACACTTCTTTTCAAACTTCTTCCAAAATGTCTCCCTTTATAGATTTGTGTGGGTATCACCCCCCATCCATCACTTCATCCTTGATGATACAACCCAAGGTTTGAGCTATTAAGGAAAATTCACCATCAAAATGAGGTACTAGTTAGTTTGTGAGAGTTCATAGAAATGACATTAAATAAAATGAAGTAGCAAGTAGATCGACACCGTAGTGAGTGACATCTTGACATAGGTGATTAGGTCTTTGTGTATTTTAAACCATATAAGTAGATGTCTTTGAAGTAACAAAAAAAGGAAAACAAGTTGTCCCCTAAGTATTATGGCCCTTATCAAATCTTGTAAAAAATTGATAGTATGGCTTATAAGCTAGAATTTCCACTATCCACTCACATACATTTGGTATTCCATGTATCTTACATGAAGAAGGTAATTAGACACAAAGTATCTACTAAGACTAATTTACTTGAATTAGATAAAGAAGGCCAAGTTATTTTGGAACATGAAGAGATACTTCACATACACATTAAACATCTACAAACTATAGCAATTACAGATTATTTGATCAAATGGAAAATATACATTATGAAGATGTAACATGGGAGGATGAAGTGTTCTCATAGAAAAATCCTAGTTTGATTCAACATCAAGGACAAAATTGTTCAGAAGGGGAGGGACATGCTACGCCCTTAACCTATAATACATCTTGTTAATGATGCATTTGATACATAGCCAATAATTAGGCAAAGGGGTTATTAATCCCTAACCTCTCCAGAAAGGAGGGAGATGCTTTGAAGAAAATAACTCCCCAAAGTCTAAATGAATTAGGTCTTGATATTCTAGTCTTCACTTAGTTGGATGATGTGAACTATTCCATGTAAGGGGCCTACCTTAACAATTTGAAATAGAAGAATTAGCTATGACTAAGGTATTCATTAAAGGTCATCCTTCCAAGATTTATCTCCTTTCACAAGATGACTTCCTCCATCAGTTTATCATGTCCAATAATGTAACAATGCAATATTAATGTTAAGCTTTTGATACAATTATAAAGTAATCAAGATAAACTCTTCAATTTAGATTGCTATATTCCTAGATTAACCTGGTTATAAAGAAAGAGAAAAATATTAAAGGTAAAGAGATAAAATACCTTCTATAAACATAAGTGAACCGAAAATTATCTAACTGAATGAATCCCATAAGACCAATCTTCAGTTGAGCCAAACTTAACACAACTCTAACTAAAGATGGTGCAATATTTTGGGAGGGAGAACAATTGTAAGAAGGAAGGGCATAACTACCATAAAAATGTAGAAATAATGACCATACAATCTTAAAATTATTTTAGTTATTAGATTTGTCCTTTTGATTAAAAATATCTTGAAATTCATACAATTATCAAAGACTAGGAAAACAACTATGTAAAGACAAGCTAAACTAAGAAAAGGGAAGAGATTATCCTTAGAAAGAAATAAAATGTATGGGTTTATATGTCTCTTTTTCATAATATAAAAAGAGTCAACCCTTATTATCACACAAGAGCCAATCTTAAATAGGCACATAGGCTTTAGGATTTCAAATTCAAATTCACCTACTCATGGGGGAAAATTTAGTAATCATCAATGTGGCATGCCCACTCTCAATCCATTAGGGGTGAATCCCACTCTACTACATCATGAAAATATCAAGGACCATGCTAGACCAAATCAATAATGAATGCTAATAAGGAATTTATTTGAGTTTGCATTGGGAGAGCCATCTACCCACATCCTGTATAGTTAGAGGCATGCCTCTTGATAGTTTTGATGACTACACAAGCCATCGAATTCAAGCCAATGCTTTGCTAGTTGCATAACTAGTATGTCATTTTATCTATCTGGCTATTGCCACATGTATTTTCCTCTCTATTCCTTCATTATTTTATTAGATTGCTTCTCTAGGCCCCATTTTGACACTTGGCAGCCCATCTACGCTAGTGGGATTTAACTTTGTCATTTACTTTTGTTGTTTCATGGCCACATGGCCTCTTCTTGCTCTTCTATTACCTAGATTGGGGGATTGATGCACATGTTTATAGTTATTTCTACTATGAGGCAATATGTCCCCATGCATCACAATCTTGCTTGCCCAAGCTCTAACAGACTATAAGGCTTGCACTAACCACCCTAGGCTATAGTGGAAGGAGATCTCACCATGTGGTGTCATCTTTCTTACCCACTTACCTAGGGCTTTGACATCATTTTTGGGCCTACACATACCACTTTAGGGCTATAAAGGAGTGAGATTTCACCATGTGGCATCATCCCATTCACCCACTTACCTAGAAGCTCCATGCTCTGTATGAATATCTCTAGGATAAAAAAGTAATAAAATGATACCACATGGCATCATCTCATTGACCCATTAGCCCAAAGGTATTACACTGATACAAACATCTTTGAAATCATTAAGTAATGGGATTATGCCATGTGGCATCATCCCATTGACCCACCAGCCTGGAGTGTCATTGATGTCATTGCCCTACTAGATAACCTTGAAGAAAATTGACTAAGTCTTTAAAAAAGTTTTGAACAATATTGGGACCACTGGTAGATCAACATATGGCACTAAGAAATCTTTGAAGAGAAATGACTAAGTCTTTTGAAGTAACAAAAATGTACCACATGGCTATGGGAGACTTTTTGAAATTGGCTAAGTGTTGAAAGTCTTCTTTGGATGGTGTGAAGTTACTAAGAGCCATGGGAAGTCACCATGCTATGTTAGGATAAGTTTCAACACCTGTAAGAAAAATAAAGAGAAGACATAGTCCACAACTTTGACTTAAAAGCTAATGGATAGGCATCTAAAAATAAATGACTAAGAGAATTCAAATTAAAATGACTAATTCTAGAGCCAAAAATCTTTTCTTCTAAAAAATATTTTGAAAACCCAGTCTTCACAAGCTTCACCTTCACAACTATTTTAAAAATTTTACTATCGTGACACCATTTATAAACATTGGTATTTAGAATTTTTGTTTGTAACAAAAGTTTTGACTAGTAACAAATATTTTTTCTGAAGACTTTTTAAAAACCCAAATACTTGAACACTCTCTATGAAGTCTTAGGAACTCTTGTTTGGAATAAAACTTTTGACTATATCTTTGACATTTTTCTTGAAGATTAAAAGACTTTACCAATTTTTGCAAATTTAATTTCCATGCATAAATTTCAACTGTTTCCTTCACGTGCATAACTTCTAACTATCCATTTGTCAAAAAAGTGTGAAGGCCAACCTACATTTGAAAACAAACAACTAAGGATTCAAATTTTAAAACCAATGGCTAAAAAAATTCAAATTAAAATGATTACATGCAAAGCCAAAAAATAATTAAGTACAAAAAAAAGGTGAAAAAACTTAGTCATTTACTCTATCCTAAGCCCATTTAGTCCATCGTATAAAAAAATAACTAAGAAAAATAATGAACCTATATAAACTCTTAGTCATTTTAAATCTAAATGAAGCATAAATGGACAAAACTTAATTAGTTAGATAATTTACATAAAATTAAGGTGAAATAGTCTAATGGGAAGCTATCAAATATGTTTCAAAACACAAGTAGACCAATAGGCTAAGACTTATCAGACTTATGTAAATTCAGACATCAACATTTAAGTAGTCCTGAATGTGAATTTTAATGTTGATTGTTTTCTAATGCAGATTTAATTTTCCAAGCTTGGTTAAAATAATGAAGCACATTCAGATTTAAATCTTTACATCCAGTAGAACACGCATCACTATGAAATCTGATTTAAAGAAGCCACCACAATGAAATCCTAAAGGTATAAGATTGGAATCTAAAGTAAAAAGAGGGTCCCCATTTTTAGATTTAGAATGAGGCATGTTGTGCAAGCAATAAAAAATGGTGACTCTTGTTAGGAAATACTCTTGAGTATTTCAAAAATTTAGAATCTCTGATTTCATAAAAAAAATCATTAGCTACAAGCAATTACTCAAAACAATCCAGAATTGAAAGACACTAAAGTCAATAGGAATAAACGCCATACTAAGTTATAATTTATCTAAAGACCATCCAAGAATGTGATCAACTGATTAATTCATTTTATATACATTCACATTGAATAATTCAAATTTGCATAAGGTGAGAACTATTTTAGGGACAGATTTTTTGTTTAGCTTAGGGGGAAGTGCTTTGGGCATTGTTCTTCTATCAGCAAGCATTTATAGCCCAAATATAGATACCTCTGGACCCTTCCAAAGGACTTGCTCCTTTGTGAATTAGGCCAAAAAACCTGTGGTGGAGGATGACAAGATTACCCTTTTGAGGAAAATTTTAGATATAGATTTTAACTTAGTTATTTTGAAAGGAGATTTTATAATTCATCCATAAAACTTTGGGGACCAAGCCATGGGTATAAGGAAATTAACAAGTTCATGATGGTTTAATACAAATTAGAATTTTAGAAATATTACATTTTTATTCTAATATTTCTTTAAGTGCTTTAGATGACTTCAAACAAGAAAATAATTATTCTAAATTCACAAGTTCTGTTATGAATAATTGATCTTCAGAATGCAAGAAGTTAACCAAGAAACAACAATAGTTTACACCAATTATTTGAGTAAAATTTTGATTAGGTTTTTTGAGTGCCATCCATGTTACTCTTGCAACATCCTTTCATTTCATTCCTTTGATCAATAGGGGAATCATAGGAAAAAAATAGTTGGGACAAACCCAACAATGAAAATAGAAAACAAACAAAAGCAAATCTAAGCTAACAAACAAGTGATAGGAAAGAAAAATAAAAAGCACAAGAGAAGTTATTTATAGGGGATTCTAAGCCACTCAAACCTAAAAGTAGTGCTTGAGAAATTATCCATTGACAAGCAATGAGACATCCTCACTAGTAAGACACCTTAAGTGGAATGCATTCTCACCCAAGATTTCAATAATTTGGTAGGGATAGAGCCATGATGCATCAAATTTTGCATGTTGTCCTTTGTTTCATGATCCTGATCCCATAGGAGGACTAGATCAGAGATCCAAAAGCCCTTACCTTTGGCCCTTTTGTCAAACCAACATTTAACTACCTCTTGATGTCTATTAAAGTTTATTAAGGTTGCATCTCATTTATCTTCCAACTGCATGAGGTTAAAAAGGTAGGCTTGTATTAGATCCTTAGTTCCCAGGTATTTTTTAGTGAACAACAAGGTAGGGATCTTTAGATTGGTAGGAAAAATAGGATCTTGGCCATATACCAAATGGTAGGGGGAGGTCCCTAAAGAATAATTGATCCTAGTTATATCCCACTATAAAGCAAATTTAAGCACATTATGCCAATCCCTTGGCTTTCTTCCTAAAATATTCTTAATAACATTCGACAAATCCTTATTTGTTGATTCAACCAACCCATTACCATCATAAAACCAATGTGGTGGGTATAATAAACCTTATATAGATGTGGTCCTCTAAGAATTTAATGACTACATCTGTGGTGCAATTCTAAAATGGTTGGGCTTTAGGCCAATGAGTTCAAAAATCTATTGTTGTAAGGATGAACTTATGGCTGGTAAAAGAATTGGCATTGATGGTTCCCACAAAGTCTAATTCCCACTTAGCAAAGGGTCAAGACTCAACTACTGATAATAGTGGCATAACTAAGGTATGTTCATGGGATGTAATGACTTGGCAAGTGTGGTAATTACTTACATGTAGATGAGCATCTTTGAAAAGTCATGGCCAATAGTAACCTAGCCATAGTATTTGATGAGCAGTAGTAATTCCTGAACTATGCTTGGTTTCATATTTACCATGGAAATCTTTGAGTACTTTAGTTGTTTCCTCTTTATCCAGGTATCTTAAATATATGCCTTCATGATTTCCCCTATAAAAATCAATTTTGATCATGAAATACTTATTCTTAAGCACAATACTCTATATTACATGGAGTTCAGGTGCTTTAGACACATATTATTTAATATATATCCAACGATATCTATATACCAATCATAATCTATGATGTCATGTACTGAGTACTATTGACAAATGATTTAGGGATACACCATGGTGATGGCTTTGTAGAGTGCTTTCCCTCAGACAATCTTCATTGATTGTAGCTCTAGGTTGAACTCTTGGATTATGGTCATCCATTTACCATGCCTTTCTCCCAATTCATTTTACATTGATAGGGCCTTCATGACTAGATCAGGTACCACAACAAATACCTTCCTGCACAAAATGTAATTTCTAAAGTTTTTAATAGCTTTGAATAAAGAGAAGTCTTGTTTATCAAGTGTGGAATATTTGAGTTCAACATTCCTAAGTGGTTTGCTCATACAAGACACCGACCTTTCATCTCCCAACTCCTTTTATGTCAACACAACAACCATATAATGTTCTGAGGAAGATGAGTAAAAGTAGAAGGGTTGCCCATAGTCTACAATGATGAGTACAAATGTGTTTACCATGATAGCCTTGATTTATTTAGAGGCCATATTAACTTTAGTAGTCCAAATGACCTTGGTGTCTTTCTTTAGCATGTTATTTAGTGGTTTGATTATCTCAACAAAACCTAAGATAATTTTTCTTATGAAATTGATCTTGCCAAAGAAATTCTTAAGTTATTTCTTAGTGCTGGGCTATGGGATTTTTAAGATTTCCTCCACTCTATTGGGATTTATATATATTACCCTATTAGAGATAACATTTTCCAACATATTAGCTTTAGTTACCCTGAATATACACTTCTTGGGATTGAATGAAATCCCAAGGTCTCTACATCTCTTCAACACTTTCCTTAGGTCCTTTATATGATCTGATCTCCTTTTGGAGAAAATTTTAAAATCATCCATATACACAACTATTCACTTGACCATTAAGTCTTTGAATTCAATATCCATATCCCTCTACAAGTTGCACCTACATTAATCAAGCCAAAATATATTCTTTTGTCTGTGGAGATGCCCCACTTGGTAGTGAAAGTTGTCTTGATTCTATACTCATAATCAACCACCACTTGATTATATCTTAAATACCCATCAAATAAGGACATCATTTGGGCACCATTTATAATGTATAACACTTCATAAATTGAAGGTAAGGTGTAGTTATCCCTTTCTAAAGCTTTGTGGAGGTTACGAAAATCAACACATAGTCTAATATCCCCAATCTTTTTCCTTGCTAGTACCATGTTTACTACCCTTGTAGAATATCTCATTGGGAAGATGATCCCTATTGCCAGTAGTTTCTATACTTATTTAAAAATTAGGGGTTCTAGCAATAGATTCACAAGCCTTTGTCTTTTCCTAAATGGCTTGACTTGAGGCTTGAAGGGAATAGTGTGTGTCAAAATGGAATTGTCGAAGACCTTGAGATCTTCATAACTCCATGAAATCATGTCCTTAAATTATTTGAGAGTTTTTGGAAAATCTCATTTCTCTTTAGGGGTACAAGTGGTGCCTAAAATCACATTATTCACTACATTTGTAACACCCAGGTTACATTGCTCATGCCACATACTTTTGATATGGGTGGAGTCCTCCTCATTCTCCTGATAGTCCATATCAAATAATAGTTCAAGTGAGATCATTCCTTTGGGTATGTTATTTATCTTCAGGTTTATCATCTCATCCCTATCCAATTCAAATTCTTCTTTACCACCCTCATCAATGATTTGATCTACGAACACTTCAACATTGGTGATGAATTTTAATATATGTTGGTCATCATTAAAGACTTGGAGATTATTAATGTTATTTGAGATTGAAGGGATAATGATTAACTCTACTAAGAAAATTATCATTCTCAGATGGGTAATGGGTTCTAAGGTAATCATGGCAATGGCCAATGCATTTGCTATACAATTCTTCTATCTAGGCAATGTTTGAATGCCAAAGGCATTAAAGTCTTTAATCAAGTTTTAGACACTACTATGGTACTTGGAAAAATATTTGTCATTACAAGAATACTGGATTCTCACCTATCTAACTACCAATTCAGAGTAACCCAAACTTTGATATTATTTAATTTCTTTCCATGGGTGAATAAAAGACCATGGACCAATGCTTCATATTTGATCACATTATTAGTGCAAGTGATTTATAAATGATAGGCTACCAAATAAGACTTCCATTTTGGATTAATCAA
Organism: Torreya grandis; assembly: GCA_037957365.1. Classification (NCBI taxonomy): domain Eukaryota; kingdom Viridiplantae; phylum Streptophyta; class Pinopsida; order Cupressales; family Taxaceae; genus Torreya; species Torreya grandis. The sequence continues at coordinate 376,356 of JARHVA010002958.1, read as the reverse complement.
TTCCACCCTAACACCACATCCATATTTGTACATTGAACCATCAAATTTAAATGTCCACAAGTCTGATTTTGTTGTTAACACTAGTGTCTTCAGTATGGGTAATGTTGTTGCCACATTTACCTCCTGACAAATAGTTTCCTTCAATCCATCATTCCTAGTTATGTTTAGGATTTGATTTATTTACAAATAACATAAACACCCTTCACTTCTATTTGATTCATAACATATTGGGATATAATATGTGTTGGAGGGTTTTTATTGATGTCATGGAGGTGTCTAGGTGAGTGGATGAAGTGTCTTGATAGTCTAAGTGCCAATGACAAAGTGTGTAGTGTGCTTGTCCTAGTATGCTTGAAGTGGGCTTCATTGATATTTAGTTTTGGAATGATTAAGGATGTTTAGGGATGAGTATGGTGATTTTAATATATGAAATAGGTCTCATAATATGTATTTTATGATTTTAATTCTTGTGTGCATGAGTGGATTTCATCTAGTACTTTATTGTTTTCATCTAGACATTTTGGGTTTAGTGGCAATAAAATCTAAGTAGGTAGTTTGATGATGTCACCATTACCAAATATGGATGAGTTAGGGGTGTTTGGTCATATGGGTGTGATAAAAATAGTCCCAAGTTTCTATGATCCAAATTTTAGGTCATGTGGTTGAGTGAAGAAAAAGATATAACTGTGCAAAGTTGGCTTTGCAAACAGTTTGCGATGTTTTCCTATACTTAGCCAGACCATCACAAATCATCATGTAGACATAGAATGAACCAATAAGTTTTTGCATTTATTTTTGGTATGAAAAAAATAAATATTAGTCCAAGGATATTATGGATATGTTTTCTATAGTGTCAAAAAGTTACCCTAAAAATTTGGGGTCTTGAAGTGTTGTCTAGCTCGAGATATAAATCTTCAAAGTTGCGCTTGCAAACTATGATGGGTTAGCGGCTATCAAGTTTAATATTATTAAAGGATGAGGTGATTGGTATAAAATATCCAATGGCATGAAATAAAATGTATATCTTGATCCAATGGTGCGTATGAAGTCAACTTGTTAAAGGTTGTATGCGTAAGTGACAAGTGTCACAAGCTCACTAGTCTAACAGAAGATCAACAGTGAGCGACAGTTCATACTGACAAATATCAATAGTATGAGACAATTAAAGAGTTAATAATGTATGAAATAATACCAAGTTTCAAAAGCATATGGACTAATAGTAGTACATAGAAGGCATGAAGAGTTTCCAAGTGTCAAAAGACCATTGGAACATAGACTGATAATATTGCTCAGAATGCACAAAGAGATATCAAGGGGAACAAATGCATGGACTAATAGTAAATTTCTTAAAAATAATGTGAGGGTGCCAAGTGTCATAATATTAGGAATTATTATCAATATATAATGATTAACATTACAAGTTAAAGAACTGGCTGATCCATAGAGATCGATGGTGTGTATGTGGTCAAGATTGTAAGGATGCATGAGATGAGGTCAACATGTTCAAAGTTTAACGTTTACACATTAAAGAACTTTGGGTTAAAGATTAATATATTTAAAATAATATTAATGGAGTGAGTTTATTCAAAATCTTAAGGAATGAGTGAGATGATAATAAGTGTTTGATGTTTAACTGTGACCGTTGGAATTCAAAAATTTGAATTTAATGAAGGAAAAACCAAAGCTTGGTTTTTGGGCCATAACTTTCGATCTAGGATGAATTTATTATTAATATAAAAAGTAAATTTATATAGGACTTTAAGGTACATCCATAAATATAGTCAAAGTTATGGTGTTCCAAAGTTGATTGTGTGTTCATTCATGTTCTGTAAGTGACCCGAGAAGGATAATTGAGTTTGTTCTAATGGTATTTGGATGTTTCAAAGTGACTTAGATATTGGAGAGTGTTTTAGACTCCATTAGGAATAGATATATGAATTATTAAGGTTTTAACAATCATATTAAGTATGAATAAATGTTTAGAAGGTGATTATGTGTTAGTTCATGGTGGCTGTTTGCACAAAATGTTGTTTGAACAAATTTGGATTTAAAAGAGGAGTGCTGTGATGAATATGATCATTTGAGGATGTCAAAGGGGTTGTGTGGAGTGGATGTATTCATTTTTAATTGGTCATGTGTTTCTAATTTTCTCAATGGAATGTAAAAAAGGTGAATGAGTCTTCATAGGACCTAAAAGGTGACTTAGGCCTATTTGAAAGAGGATTGTGCTTAAAGGTGATCCATGTAGATTAATTAAGGGTGAAGGCATGTGTTTTGGATGAAAAGGAAGGTTGTGATCATAATAATCATGAAGAATCTATATGAGGTGAAACCAAATGTGATAGTTTCTAGGCATGAGAGAGACTTGAGAGAAGAGGTACATGTGAGAGTTGAAGAGCAAAGGAAAGGGTGGGTGCCCAGTGAATATGTTGTAGAGCATAGCAAGTTGATGAATATGTGTATGAAATGTAGGTAATATTTATAATGTCAAGAATATTTATCTTGTAATTTTGAATATTGAGGGTAGTTTGAGTGAAGAAGAGTAGAGATTATGGCATGCCTATACGAGAGGGTTGTATGAGATAAAGAGGGTGCTCAACATCTAGGTCATAAGGACTTGAACAACAAGTGGTCATAAGGACTTGATCATCTTATGGGTATGTGATCCTTATGAAATAGGTGCTTCACTAAATTAGGTCATAAGGACTTGACCAATAAGTGGTCAAAAGGACTTGATCATCTTAGGGGTAGGTGCTCCTTGTGAAATAGGTATTTCACTAAATTCTGATCAAAAGGACTTGACCAATCTCATGTTTGTGATCTTATTATAGGACTAGTATTCCATGTGGTTATAGGATTGAGAGTGGGTTTTATTCCCCAAGAGGGTTTCCCACATAGATCTTGTGTTATGTGTATGATCTTGCATTATCTATTATTCATTGCTATAAACATATTGAATACTTCATGAATGGTTGTATTGAATGATTAAGTATTTAAAGGAATTAGAAATTGAATTGGATTTTTTGCCACCACTAATTCACCACCCATCTTAGTGGTTTGTACCTATAACAATTGGTATCAAAACTGGTCCTTATTTTAAGTGGTTAAACTAGGTTGTCTTGAAGACAAGCCACCGTTGTCAGGAACCTAGAACAATAAACATGCTCTGATACCACGTGTCAGGATCTTGCTCCAACAATAGAGCACATATGATTACTTCTTGTATTAGCAACTAAACATGGAATTTAACCAGAATCAATAAGTAACTAGAAATATGAAACAACACAGGAATATGAGAGACAATACACAATTGTATTAATAATCACTCAGAAGAATATACAATAAGGAAGATGCCACTTCTTCCTCCACCTCAAAGGCTCGCCACACCTCAAGACCTTCTTCCCTCTCTCTCTTGGTCCCAAGAATCAACTCCAATACAGAATTGATGTTCACCTCTCCAACCAGTCAGTAACACGCTGCCAGTACACCAAGTACACAACCGTACTCTAAGTAGATCTCTTGCTTTCTACTGCTACCTGCAAATCACTAGATCTTACTCACCATTGTAGATCTCCAAAAGAAGCCATGCTAACCTGCTGAATAAGATCATACAAATATGAAGAACCCTGCTGATTCTCCAAACCAGTACCCACCTTGGTACTGTGGCACTAGGAGGAACACACCATTGCTCTCCTCTCTCAGAAGGAGCTTATTGCTCTCTTACTCTCTAGTTACAAAATTTTACACTACAACCTATGAGTCTATTATATAGATCTCATGCATACAATAATTAGACTATCCTAATTACAATAATTAGACACACAACTCAAGACCAAAAATAGCCTTTGCATGCAAACACTCGATTCAATGAACTAACTATCCGTGGAACAAGCAGTTCTAGAACTGCCACAAGCGACTGACGTCAGTCCCTGTATACCTGGAGGTGACCGATGTCAGCCGACCTCTTGCCGATGTCGGTTGCCTTCCTATCCATCCTACCGTCATCGGTTGCCTTGTGCACTGCACTCTGCCGATGCTGGTCTCCCTAGAACTCAGCAACCTCCTCCCTGTTTGCACCAGTTGAAGCTTTTAGCTCCACATCCTAACAATCTCCCACTTGGAGATGAATAGCTACAACTGTACCTGTAACTGTACACTGTCTAATTTTTACCTTGGCTTGTATCCCTCTTCAAGATCAATCCTGAAGACTAACCACCACACCTTGTGATGCTCTAACCTTTGTGCCTTTGTCATCCAAGTAACCTACCGCATCTGCATCTACAAACCTATGTAGAAAATAACTTGACCCTACATAGCATGTCGACCTGCTGCTGATCCCTGTAAGAATCCACTGAACTGCCCTTTAGTACCTCTTCCTTGAATTGGCTCCATACTTTTTGACAACTCCCATTGCTTGGGAAAACTCAGGTCTACACTAGACCTCATGTGATTTTAAACACTTGTTTTAAGCTCTGCTTGAACTATCCAGCCCTTGGTGTGCTTACTGATTTTGCATCCTGTATCATGAACCCCACCAACACCATCTTCACATCAGCTCCCACTGGAGATAAAATCTCCATGTCTCTTATGCCAAAGAATTTCACTGCTCTAAATTCTTTCTGACATACTTCTGAACTAACCTTACCCTTAACTCAGCAAAACCCTGTATCTCTGAACCTATAACTAGTATACCATTCACATACAGTAACTGGATAATGAAGCAACTCATCATCCACCTGGTAAGACAAAACCACAATAGTTACACTGACATTGACTGAAGCCATGCTTAGTCATCCACCTGTCAAAACCTGTACCATTGTCTAGCAGCTTCTTCAAGACCATGTACCTTGGCCTTCTATCTCACTTATCCATTCACTCTCTTCTCTAATAAGGGAATCCACTCCTCTCCCAGTGCTCTCTCTTAGATGACAAATCTACCAAATCTCCTACTTGGTTCTCTTCTGAAGAATTCATGCCATGCTCCCACTATTTCTGGATTCTACCTACATTGCCTCTATACATCTTCCTGGTTCTCAACCATCAGTAAGCAATATAAAGAAGGTGAAAAATGAATATGAGGTTCACTTACCCTTTTTGACCTTGATATGAGCGTTTGAGACCTGTTGATAGCTTGCTATCCACCCAATATCCGTTTCAGTGATCGATCTCAACCATCTCCCAGTTTGCAACCGACTGATGTCGGTTCCCTGCACTGACCCTGACTGCCGACGTCATTTCCCTAGCCGATGCCGGTATCCTTTCTACCGACATTGGTTACTTAATGACCGACATCGATCTTCTTGTTGTCGACGTCGATTACTATCTGTTCGATGCTGGTACCTATGTTCGTTTGTGAGTGATAACTTTTTACTCACGAGCTCTCCATGGATCAAAATCCTGATCAAATCAACCCTGCTCTGCTTAGAATAATTCAGTTCCCTCACCTGATCTCTGTTTGTCATCTCCTCCATGAACACCAAGGCTTTCCAATTCTTTAGCTTGTCATAAACATCTATCTTCCACTTGAGAACATGCATTCCCCTCCTACATATGTGACCAAGCCTACAAAGCCACATCTCTGTAACAAAAGGTGAATCAGTAATATAAGTAGATAGATAAAGGATACCTACTTTCTTACCACCATCTAATTCAAGTATATCTGCTATGAGAGTTACAATGCATCTCCCATCAGCCAAATTTCCTGAAGAAATTAGACTCATCTCCAAGACTGGTACCTGCATGACTTCCTTCAACCACTGTGTGTCATCCATCTACAATTTTAGCTTCACTTCCCTTTCATCAATCATCTGACAAGGCTCTCTAACCCCTAAATAAATCTCTCCAAAGTCTCCAAAGACATACCCATGAAAAGATGCTCTATTCAGGCTGCATGGGAAGAGGCAAAAGAATCTATAATCAAAGATTCTACTTTATCCAGAACATCCTATGCAACATCGCCTGTAACATATGCTTCTACGCACTGATCTTCTGCCGACCAACAATCTCCTTTTCCCTGCTCTTTCTTTCCATCAATCAGACCATTCATGCTATTCAGTTTCTCCATTCGTAGCTTACTATCTTCTGCCATTGCTATACTCCCACTCAATCTAAAACCCCTGTGAGTGACCTATAATCAAAAACACTACCAGATCTGAAACCACCTATTAGTCAACCCAACCAAAAGCTCTGATACCACTTGTCAAGAACCTAGAATAATAAACATGCTCTGATACCACATGTCAGGATCTTGCTCCAACAATAGAGCACATGTGATTACTTCTTGTATTAGCAACTAAACACAGAATTTAACTAGAATCAATAAGTAACTAGAAATATGAAACAACACAGGAATATGAGAGACAATACACAATTGTATTAATAATCACTCAGAAGAATATATAATAAAAAAGATGCCACTTCTTCCTCCACCTCAAAGGCTCGCCACACCTCAAGACCTTCTTCCCTCTCTCTCTTGGTCCCAACAATCAACTCCAATATAGAATTGATGTTCACCTCTCCAACCAGTCAGTAACACGCTGCCAATACACCAAGTACACAATCGTACTCCAAGTAGATCTCCTGCTCTCTGCTGCTACCTACAAATCACTAGATCTTACTCACCATTGTAGATCTCCAAAAGAAGCCATGCTAACTTGCTGACTAAGATCATACAAATATGAAGAACCCTGCTGATTCTCCAAACCAGTACCCACCTTGGTACTGTGGTACTAGGAGGAACACACCATTGCTCTCCTCTCTCAGAAGGAGCTTATTGCTCTCTTACTCTCTAGTTACAAAATTTTACACTACAGCCTATGAGTCTATTATATAGATCTCATGCATACAATAATTAGACTATCCTAATTACAATAATTAGACATGCAACTCAAGACCAAAAATAGTCTTTGCATGCAAACACTCGGTTCAACGAACTAACTGTCCGTGGAACAAGTAGTTCTAGAACTACCACAGGTGACCGACGTCGGTCCCTGTCTGCCTGGAGGTGACCAACGTCAGCTGACCTCCTACCAATGTCGGTTGCCTTCCTATCCATCCTGTCGTCGTTGGTTGCCTTGTGCACTGCACTCTGCTGACGCCGGTCTCCCTGAAACTCAGCAACCTCCTCCCTGTTTGCACCAGTTAAAGCTTTTAGCTCCACATCCTAACAACCGTCTCTTTGAAATCATATACTAATGTAGATTGGATAGGATGTGTGGATATAGGGGTACCAATGGTGGGGTCTTCTTCATGGGAGAATGCTTGGTGTCTTAGATAAGCAAGAAGTAAGCCTTAGTGTCTCTATCAAATATAGAAGCTGAGTATATATTAGCTGATTCTTATTTCACGCAAGTCATGTGGATGAAACAAACTTTAGAAGATTATGAGGTAAGACAAAATGAACCTTGTCCTATCTATTGTGACAATACTAGTGCAATTAGTATCTCAAAAAATCTTATGTACTAAAAAACTAAGCACATTCCTATTAGATATCATTTCTTATGAGAACAAGTGAGTAATTAAAGTGTTAATTTAGAGTATATGCCTACAAAATAATAACTTACAGATTTTATGACCAAACCATTATCAAAAGCTACATTTGAGTATCTAAGACAAATTTTAGGTGTCATTTATTTCTTTATGAATCAATAGTAGGTATTTTGGTTAAGAATTAATAAGTTCATGAACTTTCTCTAGAGGTGGCTTGAGAGAGAAGGATAATAAGCTTGTGTGGTGGTTCTTCATGGTGTGTAGAGATCTGAAGATGATCAAGAGGTGAAATGGCTCAAATATATTAGGGGAAGTCCCTCTTAGATGTTTTATTGGTGAGTTCCATCATATTTTATGATTTTGTGTGTTTTTTCTTCATTGGTTGCAGTGCTTGGTTGAAGAAGAGTGTTGTAATGTAGCAAGAGGAAGTTGTCAAGACAAGAAGAGGTAGGCTCAAGGTGAGGGTTATTTTGTATCATCTTTATAATATGGTCCTATCATATTGGTGGTCTTTTTAGGTCCTTAGGATTAGTTTGTGCCCTCTTTTCCATTGTGTCAAAGGGGGAGAAGGTTCCTATTATGAGAATGCTTGAAGAAAGAGAAGGAAGGTGAGTTATATGATGGGTTTTGACATCAATGACAAAGGGGGATATTAATAAAGAGTTTTCATTGATGTCATGGAGGTGTCTAGGTTAGTGGATGAGGTGTCTTGATAGTCTAAGTGTCAATGACAACGTGTGCAGTGTGCTTGTCCTAGTATGCTTAAAGTAGGCTTGGTTGATATTAAATTTTGCCATGGTTAAGGATGTTTAGGAATAAGTATGGTGATTTTAGGATATGAAATAGGTCTTATTAGAGGTCTTCTATTCTTTTAATTATTGTGTTTATGATTGGATTTCATCTAGTAGTTCATTGTTTTCATCTAGACATTTTGGGTCTAGTGGTAGGAAAATATGAGTAGGTAGTTTGATGACATCACCATTGCCACATATGGATGAGTTAAGGGAAGTTGGTAATATGGGTGTGATAAAATTAGTCCCAAGTTTTTATGATGTAAATTTTAGGTTATGTAATTAAGGGGAGCAAAAGATATAACTATACAAAGTTGGCTTCCTAAGTAGTTTACAATGTTTTCCTATACTTAGCCAGACCATCACAGACCATCATGCAGACATGGATGAACCAATAAGTTTTTGAATTTATTTCATGTACATAAAAATTAAATATTGGTCAAAGGATATCATGGATATGTTATCTATAGTGTTAAGAAACTACCCTAAAAATTTGGGGTCTTGAAGTGTTGTGTAGCTCAAGATATAAATCTTCAAAGTTGCACTTGCAAACTATGATAGGTCAGAGGCCATCAAGTTTAATCACAATAAAGTATGAGGTCATTTATCTATAAGATCCAATAGTTTGATTTAAATTATATATATTGATCCAATAATGTGTATGAAGTCAACTTGTCAAAGGTTGCACATGCAGGTGATAAGTGTCACAAACTTGCTAGTCTGACAGAAGATGAATGGTGAGTAACAATTCATACTAACAAAGATCAATGATGTAAGACAAGTAAAGATTAAAAAATGAATGTGAGACTACTAAGTGTCACAAGTGTAGGGGCTGATAGCAATATGCAAAACTCATGAGGAGATGCCAAATGGCAAAAGACCATTGGAGTGTAGATTGATAATGTTGCTCAAAATGCATGAGGAGCTACCAATTGGCACAAACACATGGATTGATAGTAAAGTGATAAAAATGCATGCAAGGGTACCAAATTTCATAATATTTGGAGTTATAATCAAGATATAATAGTTATCATTTCATGTTAAAGACCTGGTTGATCTATAGAGATTGATGGTGCATATGTGGTCAATATTACAAGGATACACGAGATGAGGTCAACAAGTTAAAAGTTTAACATTTGCATAGCAAATCACTATGGGTTAAATATTGATATATTTATAAGAAGATAAATGGAGTGAGTTTTTTCTAAATTTTTAAGAAGCATCAAGATGATAATAAGTGTTCAATTTTTAACTGTGATCGTTGGATTTCAATTATTTGAATTTAACGAAGGAAAAACTAGTGCTTGGTTTTTGGGCCATAAATTTTGATCCAAGACAAATTGATTATTGATATAATAAAAAGTTGTAGAAGACTTCAAGGTGAATCCATAAATATATATTTTAAGGTCTAATTGTTTTTATGGTCAAATTTATGGTGTTACAAAGTTGATTGTGTATTTGTTCATGTTCTATAAGTAACCTAAGAAGGATAATTGAGTTTGTTCCGATTTGGATGTTTCAAAGTGTCTTAAATATTGGATAGTGTTTTAAAATCAATGCAGACAATTTTTATGAATTATGAAGGTTTGACCAATCATATTTAGTATGAATAAAGGTTTATAATGTGACTGTGTGTTCGCTCATGGTGGCTATGGGCACATAATGTTGTTTGACCAAATTTAGCTTTAGCAGAGGAGTGTTGTGATGACTATGATAATTTGAGGATGTCTAAGGGGTCATGTAGAGTGGATATATGCATTTATAAGTGGTCTTGTGTTTCTAATTTTCTCAATGGAATGTCAAAGAGGTGAATGGGACTTCATAGGACCTAAAAGGTGACTTATGACTATTTGAAAGAGGATTGTGCTTAAAAGTGACCCATGTAGATGCCTTAAGGGTGAAGTCATGTGTTGTGGATGAAAAAGAAGGTTTTGATCATAATAATCATGAAGAATATATGTAAGGTGAAACCAAATATGGTGGTTTCTAAGCAAGAGAGACATGAGAGAAGAGGTACATGTGAGAGTTGAAGAGCAAAAGAAAGGGTGGGTGCCTAGTGGATATGTTGTAGAGCAAAGAAGGTTGATGAATATGTGTATGACCTGTAGGTCATATTTCTAATGTCAAAAATAGTGCTCTTGTAGGTTTAAAGATTGAGGGTAGTGTAAGTGAAGAAGAAGATAGATTGTGGCATGCATGTGTGAGAGACTTGTATGAGATATAGAGGGTGCTCAAAATCTAAGTCAAAAGGACTTGACCAATAGGTGGTAAGAAGGACTTGATCATCTTAGGGGAAAGTGCTCCTTGTTAAATAGGTGTTTCACTATATTAAGTCAAAAAGACTTGACCAATAGGTGGTCAAAAGGACTTGATCATGTTAAGGGTAGGTGCTCCTTGTGAAATAGGTGTTTCACTAAATTTTGGTCAGAAGGACTTGACCAGTCTCATGTTTGTGATCTTCTTATAGGACAAGTATTCCATGTGGGTATAGGCTTGAGATTGGGTTATATTCCCCAAGAGAGTTTCCCTCATAGATATTGTGTTATGTGTATGATCTTGCATTATCTATTATTCATTGCTATAAACATCTTGAATGCTTCATGAATGGTTGTATTGAATGCTTAAGTATTTGAAAGATTTGGAAATTGAATTGGATTATTTTACACCACTCATTCAACCCCCCTTCAATGGTTTGTATCTCTAAAAATATTCAAAGGAGATATCTAGAAAGGATACTAACTCAGGCACTTTATAGAAGTCTTCTTCATCCAACAAGTCCAACTCTTCCACCTCTTGGGTCTACTACACACTGAGCATGTTGATAAAAAGGGAATTGTGCATTCATTCTTATTTATTTCATAAAGGCACTCTCATTCTAGGTTCCTCATAGAGGATCTAATTTATTTTATTATACTCATTGATCATATAAACCACCTTAGATTCTCGTTATATCTTGATTTGGTTAGGCAAGCCATGCCAAGGTAACCACATGTGGTTGAAATCAACTGCCACATAGCCATTCAGAGTTCTTGACTAGTCTCAACTTAGCAACATGCCATAAGCATATAAGATATCCACAAGTTGGATATTGACAAATTACTAAATCTCTAGATTAGAAGACAATTATGTGTGGACATTGTTTAGCTACCTAGCTAGCTTTACCCCTATTTTATCCAATTAGACAACATTTTAGTATGAATTCATAGGTGTTAAGCCCAACTGATGGTAGATGGCATAAGGTATGACATTCCCTAAAACACCTAAATCAACAAAACAATTATGTAATTTTTTGCCAAATATCCTGACTGTTAAGAGGAAAGGAGGAGTTTCACTCTTATCCTTATAGAGAATAACATGTGCATGATATATATTAGTAGATTCTTTCCCTTTACTACCAAACAAGTCTTTTAAAAATAATTTTAATTGTATTAAGATATTTGACTATATCATAACTAAGTTTGGTCTTCTCTAGATGCTTATTATCCAAAGTATATGCAGTAGGATTTTTGGGTAGATAAGAAGTTATAGGCCCTTTAGGTGGAAGAGGATTATTACTTGACTTTACATTAGGTGGAACTTGAGTGTTATTCAGGGGAGTAGAGGTGGTCAATGGGTTGGTTGACTTACTGCTCATTTGGTAATTATTCCCTTTATGAAACTGTATAAAAGTATGGACTTCCTCTAAGTTGTTCTTAGTCTCATTCTCATATTGAAGTGGAAATTCATAGGTGTATAATACAAAGGCCATGTCTGGGTTCCCTCCTTGATTCTAATTATCATCAGGAGTAGGCACAATCTCCATATTGTCCACCTCCTTTTGGAAGATGTTTGAGGTAGCTATAAATTCTATGTAGTTGGTTTTTGCATGGTCTATAATATTGTGTAATTTTCACCAAGTGTTTAAGGTTAGGTCCATAAAATTTATGAAATGGGGAGAGTTGTTATGCTGATTGCCATGATCCAAAGTATTGGGCACATTTCTATTATTAGGATAAGAATTCCATCATCTATTGGGTCTTTAGAAATTGAAATTTATACACTAAGACTAATTATTATTTTGATTAGAATTTTGAGGCCCTTACTTCTGTAGATTGGTCATATAATTAGATTACTTCTAAAATAATCATTTTAGATTGGTCATTTTAGAATCTATGTTAGCACTAGGTTGTTGGCCACTTTCAGTTGTAAGATAGCTATAGGTTCATGGGTATGAGTATTGATAGCATGGGATTGGGGATTCAAGTGGGATGGAAGTGCCTATTGAGTGCTACTAAATGTGACATACCTACTAGTGGTAGGTGCAATAGTAATATTATTATATACCATTGGGAGAAATTGTTGGTTATTTGACTGGGCAACTGCATTATTGGGAGGTATGTAACATAGACCATTAGGTTGATAGTTTATTAGAGTCATATTATAAATTCGATTGTGACTTGCATACAGGGCTCTTAGGATGGTATTTATCAGAGGTGTATGTTGTTTGAAGGCTTGATTAATCATAGGCATCTAGTTATATACACTTGGTTTACCTAATGATGGTAAAGGGACAAGTTTATAACCTTATGACACCATCTATTATTCTATGATAATAACTTAATTATATTCTAAGGATAGTGATGTTAGAGATGATGGGGCTCTCTTAAGGAATAGAGAAATCATCAAATCTAGAACCCTAAGGTAGGTTTATATTATAGCTCCTTTGGTTTGAGAGTAAGGTTATTTTAGATGCTTGTAGATCTTATGGAATCTAGTGTTGAACAGGATTGTTAGCCCCGAAATTTTGACTAAGTATTATACAATTTTGGTAAGGAAATAACATGATGAAAAAGGACCATGGTGAAAAATTGATAAACACCATGACATAGGACCAACGGGGTGTAAGAGGATAATGACGTGAGGGAACCGGCATGAGAGGACCCAGTCAGAGGGGAATGAGTCATAAGGAACCTAGGGATGTAGGACTCATATTGGTAGTAGAAGACTAGGGGAGTATATGGGAAGTGGGAGAATTTGGAAGAATGGTTCATATGGGTCACTCTGACCTTATTGATAGGAAGTTTTGTACTAGCCTGCAAGGAGAGGAACACATGGTAGTAGAGATGTAACATAGTTTGAGGATATAGGGAGCACAAAGTTCCAATTTTTTTGGAAGAACTAATTATTGAGTGCTAAAAATCTCAATCTATTGAGAGTTCATTGGCAAATTCTTCCTGCCATTAATGATTTCAACACTTGGTTAAGAAAAAACAAGTATAAATACCCCTATTATAAGGTATTATGAGGATAGACAAACAAATGAATTTTAGAATGATATTGTGATGAACATTGAATTTAAGCTTAATATATGACATAACAGGTTGTATCAATTTGTGTTACTATGAGTGATGGTATGAACTAAGTGTTTAGAATTTTATGTGAGAGATACCTTATCTTCTTTTATTTTCTAGGCACTTAATACTAATTGAAGATGACTATAATCTATGTGATAGTATTAATCAAACCTAGAAATCATAAGATGAAGGTAATATGTTTATGCTTATATATAATCCTTGTTTAATTGATATAAAGAGAAGAATATGAAAAAGTTATCCAAAATATGCAATAAAACCTATGGGAACCAGTCCTTTGCTGCATGCTTTGGGTGAGCGTGCAAGACCTAAATCTTGCATGAAAGGGATAGTGCACTAGCTCATTGGGTGAAACTTTAGCATCAGAGCTAGAATTAACTAAAATAATCCAACATTTTGATTCTATTACTATGACCTAAATCACTTGAAGCATAGTCATGGAAAAATGTTTGAGCATATTATGTTGGAGAATATATAAAAATGGGTTACTGGTGTTGAAGATAATTTTATAGTTCCTTATCTTGAGCCGGGAATCTCTACACAATAGTGGATGGAGCATAATATATATAGTGCATTATATGAAACCTTATTTTTGGAGGTCCTAGTTCATTTACATGCTTTGCTAATAATATATGATCAAGGATGATCAAGGAATCTTGCAAGGAGGTAGTCTTGGATGCTATAATGGTAAAGGGATTTAACATGACTTGGAGCCCCATGGACATGAGCAGTCAACTTTTGGTGGAAAGGAGTTTTGAATAGCTACATTCTAGAGTACACTATAACCTCTTATTCATGCCTTGAAGAACCCAAGTTTTAGTTCCTTTGAGAGTCATGTGGTCATTATCTTAAGCTTTCTGGTTTTGAAATTAAGAAGTTATTTGTTCATCTTAGACTGAAAACTATACCAATGGAGAGATAAATCTTCTTGTGCATGAGCTGCACATTTGAAAGGGGGGAATAGGAGTTGGTATAAGATTATGGGTTTAAAATGGTAGATAGCTAGTGTGAATTATAGAAATGGAAGTATGATGAAGCTCAAAAAAGGATTATAGGAGTTAGAAGTGTGGGAAGAGACCAGAAGAACTCAAGGAGTGCTATTAGGAGCTGTAAGGAAGCAAAAACACATGAGGACCCTATCACTTCTAAGCCACATTCTATGCCACTTCTATCCTACAAAGGATAAACAAGCTAGATGACAAGAACTAAAGAACTAAGTTTGAACCAACTAGGCTCCCCTACCATAGTGCATACTCATGCTTTTGAGTTAGATAAAGTACACATATGAAATTGGGATACAAACAATTTGGAATAAGAAACTGAATTGATAAGGGATACTAAAATTGAACCTTTTGACTCTCATTTAGACTTAACACTATCTTTCCCTCTTCAAGGGAATTTTATGGCACAACTCGGGATGCTTGGTAGACCTAGCCTTCAAGGACATAATATAGGCCCCAACTTAGTTAACCAACTAGCTACCGTGCCCCATACCATGAGGACTACTATTGGAGGCATTGGAAGAGGACTAAGAGGTGGTATAGAAGGAAGTGGAATTCCTCCTCAAGGGATAGAGGTTGGAGCATCCCAATAACCACTCATTCAAGTACATCCGCCACTGATGGTTTACTATGAGATGACACTACACTTACCTAAATATTGGGGAGTGGAGAATGCAATTGATCATGTCCATAGATGCAAACTAATTTTGAGGGTGTGAGTCATCACCTCTTCTAAACATAAGGCCACATAGTTCACAACTATGCTTTTAGAGTGCACACACAAGTGGTACTAAAAGTTTGACCTTCAGCAAGTGGTGGTCAAATTTGATCTATAGGAATTTGACATTCCTAAATTTGAGAAACATAGCATAGCAATGCTGAGGGACATAAAGCAAGAATTTATGGAAAGTGTGCATGAATATGATGTAAGGTTCAAATTTTTTTTGTCTAAACTATCATTTAAAATTAATGCTGCTCAACACACACAATGGTTTGTGGGTGGATTGTTACTACCCTTCTGATGAACCTTATCTCAATGAACATTCACTAGCTTGCATGAGGATTTAGAGACTACTCTCTTTACTGAGGTAGTTGGAAGTATTGACACTAGGATTAGTCCCTTTATGGAAGCAAAAATAGCTTCCATGGCATCAAAACTTGAAAATTTGATGGCTAATAACATACATGAAACATGCAATGGTGTTTGGTGCACTAACTATGAATCTAAAAGGCATACATGGAACAATTGTCTGCATAAAAAAAATCATACAGTACTTAAATAAATATGTGAAATCTATCATGAGGAACATGATGTCTGATCTTATCCTCTTCTAAAACAAGATATGCACACTAAGGTGTTTGACTATTATAAGATTTGTGATGCCTATACTCATGACACTAATGACTATTGTTTGATTAGTGACATCCATGAAACTCAAGCATGCAACATGTGCTAAACCTTAATAACAAGTACTCAAAACAATGGTGGCTATAATAGATAAGGAAGAGGGCAAATATGAGGAGGTGGTTATTTTCTACCTAAGACCTATTACAAATGTGGGTCTCTAAACCATTATTAAATGGATTGCCCAAATTACCTGACATGTGCTTTCTATAAAAAGGACCACTAACTAGAAGAATGGCTTGAATTATATGTGGCTATCACCAAGGAGAAAAATGAAAAGGGTGCTAGTATGATTTGAATTAATAAAACATAGTGGCATGCATGCTTAACCATCCCTATAGTTCAACCAATAAACATTACCACTTGTAGTGGGGGATAGACCCAGTTGAAAATGATTCCTATCAAGAAAGTGTAATGGGAAGAACCATGAGCTATAAAGTATTCTGATGTTCAACAACAAAAGGATGTCCTTTAATATATGATGAAACTTGTATGATAATGTTAGGGAGAGATTTAGTTCCTCAAAAACAAAGACATAATGTAGTATGTTATTATACAAAGGGAAGCTGAACTTTGACATGTAGCATGAGGTGACTTTAAAAAACTATGCAATCTTATACTAGATGAGGATATTATCCATAACTCAGTGATTGGATTAAGATTCAAGACTAAATAACAAATGAGGTTCATCCTCATGTCTCTAGGAAAAGTGAAGATCACTGTTTAAATCATGCTCGTTGATATGACACTCTTAGTTTCTCTATTCCCAAAAAGATAAAGAAATATTGGTTAATGCTTCCATCGATGGATGGGTAATCTAGGACATACTAGAAGATACTAGTACACAAGTCAATATCCTCATCAAGGATACTTGGTACAAGATGTCCAGTCCAACATTACAACCTTTACCTCATGTCTTATTTATGGAAAATAAGACTCGTGCACTACCTATTGAGGTCCTAAAGAACACAATAATTGACACACTTAGAGTACCATTCAAAGTATATTTTTAGGTTATAGAGCTAGCTGAAGCTAAGGATTACCTAGCTCTATTTGGAAGACCTTAGTTCTATGAGAATAATGTAGATTTAAGCTTCAAGAAACACTACATTAGTTTTGAAAACATTGATCAACATGTTGTAATACCACTAGATCAAGCACAAGGGCCCCCTTACATAGAGCCTATCCATGTTGATGAAGATATAAACCATATATATAATGTTACTATAAGTAATGATGAACAAAGATATCCCACTGTAAATGGTATTCTTTGATGGTCAGATACTCAGTCCATGTCTGATACTATGAATAATGCATGCAATTGTTGGGCTCATGGTGACTATGACCTTACTAATAGAGTATGTAGTACCATAAAAAAAAAGAGAACATGATATGCTAGTTTAATAAATGACATAGGTTCATTCACCTTATCACTAGACAAGTCATGAAGGGACCTATCATAGAGACACCACTTGAAAGACTTGATGAGGCTCCAAGGTTCTATAGGTAGATGTAAGTACAAGAGTTCATTCAATGCCTTAAAGAGTTCTACCACACTAATGAAGATCATCTTCGATCTTTGGTTCATCTCTTTGATGGCATAGCTTCATGATTGTGGTGAACCCATTGTGATTAAATCCTCTAGTGGGATCATGTATGCTTAGCCTTACACCATAGGTTCCATCATGATAACAAATTAAAGGGAGTAGTCAACTATAATGGAATACAAGCCCTTGAGCCCCACATCAAAGCTTGTGAAATAATGTGTCAAAGCAATGAGTTATACTCACCTAAATATTTATGGTGTATGCATTTTTGGAACTTTACATGCTTGGGCATGAACATGGTATGTTCATGAAGAGTGACACATGGGTTTTAGGTTTTGGCATCTGCTGAAGGAGAACATGAACTCGACATTGTCCTATTCTTCAACAAGAATGGATTTACACCTCACCGTCCAAGCCATGCATGAAGAGGTATTAGGTGACCCATGTACCATGAAAGAACATCTAAGGATTATCCATTACGACCCTAAGGAACCCCTACACTTATTCCATGAACCATTGATACCCAGAGAACTTGCATGTACATTAGTCCTCGATCTAAACCAATGTGAAGAAGTTCATTTGGGAAATCAAAAGCTTGTATTGAAAGTAGAAGAAGGAGAAGCATCCACTCCACTTGACCCATTGCAAAACCATTTGGATATTCCTATAGACATTGGTAGAAGAACTGTTTAGGACATAGGTGATGATATGGATAATCCCTACCATGGGCCTATTCAGATTGTTTAACATAACATTGGCTCGAAACACGAATCAAAGTTGGCTGTAGTAGGAAACTATTGGACTAACACAAAGAATACAAAAATATTTGAATTTCTAAAATAATATCAGTATGTCTTCCTAAGGAACTACAATGAAATGGAAGGAGTCCACCCATCCTTGGGGAAGATGCATATCAAGCTAGTTGATGGTTCTCGACCAAAGAAAAAATGCCCATACAGGATGAGTCCTAATCTTTGGGAATGCGTTAAAGAGGATATTGATAATATGCTACCCATTAGAGTAATTAATCCCATTGATGAATTTGAGTGGATTCATCCGATGGTGATTGGTATCAAAAAGGATGGACACATCCATATTTGTGTTGACTTCTGAATGCTCAATGCATCTTATGTAATAGATCCCTTTCCAATGCCATTCACAGAGGAAATCCTTGAAGGTGTTGTTAGTTGTGAAGTGTACTCCTTCATAGATGGGTTATTGAGGTACCATCAGTTATAAATAGCTAAAGAAAACTAGCCAAGATAACCTTTGCCACTGAATGGGGATCATTTGCCTATACTGTTATGCCCTTCAGGTTGAAAAATGCCCTAGTAGTGTTTTCATGAATAATAGTTGAAGCATTTAAGGATTTTATCCATAAGTTCCTCCATGTCTATATGGATGATTAGATAATATATGGTTTGTTTAAGGACCATTGTGCTAACCTTAGGCTTATGCTTGAGCACTTTTAGGTTTTACAAATCTGATTAAACTTGAAGAAGTGCCTATTTATGACACCTTTTGGTTTGATCCTAGGGCATATTATTTGTAAGGAATCCTGGTAGACCTGATGAAGGTGTCTATTATTCTCTACCTTTTAGTTCCCAAGACTCAACACAAGGTTCATGCCTTTTTAGGCCACACATGTTATTATATAAAGTTCATTCATGGTTATTTAAAGATTGTCACACCCCTGGAAGAACTTCTAAAGTAGAATGAGCATTTCATATGGACTTGATATTGTAAGGAGGATTTTGAAACACTCAAGGAAAAGTTGGTCACTACTCCTATTCTTCAATTCCCTAATTGGACAAGGCTATTTCATGTCCATTTTGATGCATCTAGCATGGCCATTGATGTAATCCTTACACAAACAGGTGAAGGTCACCTAGATCACCTAATCTACTTTGGTATCAGGAAGCTCACACCAACTAAAAAAATTATACCACAATGGAACACGAGGTGCTATAAATGGTTTATGCTTTATAAAAGTTTAGATAGTACCTATTAGCCACTCCTTTTGTTTTCTATACAGATCATGAGGCTTTTAAGTACATTGTCAATAAACCCATACTACATGGATGGATCTATCATTGGATTGTTTTGTTCCAAGAACTCTAATTTTTGGGAATGGTGAAAATTGGGAAAGCCAATTGTGGACCTAACCACCTATTAAGAATTGAGAATAAAGAACCACCATGCACCATAGAGGATGATCTTCTTGATGTATAAATTTTATGCATTACATAGGTGCCTAAATAATTAGAATACATTATGGCATTCTTGACCACTGGTTCTACGCCTAACTATCTCACCTTACAAGCAAAGAATCAACTCACAGTTTACCACACCTTTTCATCTTATAACAAGAGATATTTACAAAATGGGCCATGACAAAGTTCTTCAATGTTGTGTAATACAACATGAGCACCTTGAGGTACTTCATGAATTTCATGAAGGTATTGCTGGTGGACACTCTACTAGAAAGGCTACCATGTGAAAGGTTTTTCTAGCTGGATTATGGCGGCCAACTCTCTTCCAAGATGCTAAAGTATATGTTAAGCAATGTGACATATGTCAACACATAGGCAAACCTAAAAAGAAAGATGCTATGCCTCTAAAACCCATCCCTTCTCAGGAACCCTTTAAAAAATGGCCTATTGATTTTGTTGGTCCCATCACTCTAGTAGGATGATGGACATGTTCTTGATACATCATTGTAATAACTAACTGGCTTATGTGCTATGCTGAATCTATGATGACAAAGGATTGTATTACTAATAATACTATGAGGTTCATTTGGGAGAATGTCATAACTCAATTTGGATGCCCCTTCAGTTTCATGAGTGATCATAGAACCCACTTTTTAAATGAAATAATTCATATATTGCTAGCTGAGTTCATGATCACACACCACAAAATAAACCCATATCATCCATAATCCAATGGAACTGCTAAAGCTTTCAATAAAATCTTAGGTACCACTTTGACAAAGATCTATAACATTGGCCAAATATATTGGGATGATATGATGTCTACAGTTCTATGGGCTTACCAAACAACATTCAACTGCCTAAACAAAAACATGCCATTCAACTTGGTGTATGGTAAGGAAGCAATCCTACTAGTAGAGTTCATGGCACCATAACTGCGTATCACATGCATAGGACAACTAGATGAAGAATCATATTTAAAGGTCAACTTAGACACTTTATTATAACTTGATGAGGCTTTATTCCTTGCTCATTAGAGCTAAGATGTGGAAAAATGCAAGTTGAAGGCATGGCATGATTTCCATATAAAGAATAAAAATTTTTCTCTAAGAATGAAGGTCTTGTTGTATGACTCTAAGTTTGTGCACCAACTAGGAAAGCTCTACATACACTGGGATAGCCCTTTTATAATACATAGTATTAGACCTATCAGAGCATGTCTGTTATAAAGGATGGATGGTCAGTTCCTTCCTAGGCACTATAATGGAAGTCAGCTTAAGCTATATTTCACTTTAGAATAGCTGAAGTTTTTGTAATCAATAAGGCTTATGCCATTATTTTAGGATTTATTGCTTTCAATAAAAGTGCTACCTTTGTTGCACATAAATTTCCCTTTTTTTATTCTATTGTCAAAGTTCTTATTCTTTTTGTGGAGGACCATGACATGTTTTAGTGTGGGGTAAGAAGTCATGTTTAAAAAGATAAATATGAAAAGTGCATAAATTAATTAGGTGCATGTGTTACATGGGTACACAAGTTATTAAGAGTGCACAAGGTACTAAAGCACGTGAGCCATTTATGGTATGAATGGGTAAGGTTCCTAGCATAATTTAGAAATTTAAAACAGACAACTGTCTCCCACCTTATAAAAAACATGGGACACAACTGTCATCCACTTCAAAGAAATGTATGAGATGGGATGTGCCATTAATTTAGAAAGAATAGTTATGAAAAAAAATGTGTCAATGGTATGATGGGATAATACTATTAATGCATTAATTACAAAAATAAAGTATCCAAATGTGGAGGCCATTAAAGGTTTACATTAAATGCCATGAAATGATGGGTGATGGAAAGGCACTAATGAGTGTAAAAACCTCTTGGAGACTATAAATAGGCAAGTTAAACCCATTTCATACTTTACTTTGCATTTATTTTTGAATTAACAGAGCTAAAAATCAAGCAACTATCAGAGCCGAAGATCAAGTGACTACTAGAGTCAAAGATCAAGTGACTACCAGAGCTGTGTCAATCGAATCCTAAGTAAAGTAAAGAAATTTCATATCCTTAGCAAACCATGTAGGTCATTACCAAGTTGAGAAGAGAGATTATAAGTCTGGTTCATTAAGAAAAGCTTTAATTTCAAAAGTTATAGGTTACAGGTCCATCATTAAAAGGTGCTTAAGTTCAAAAAGTTGAAGCAATAATCTACAACCATGTATTCTTTTGGAAACATTGGATGGATGCACGTTAACCTTTGGGCTCCTTAAAGGGTAATACAACCTAAGAAAAAGTCCAAAAGACTTGAAACCTTGCTGACAATACTAGAAGAAGAAGAGGTGGGTAGAGGAAACTGGGTTCCAATTAGGGAAGAGACCCTAGAAGAACAAGCGTAACGCCTAAAAGAACAAGTACATACTATGGGAGGAGAAGAAGAATAATATACAAAAGAAGGAAAGGAAAATATGGTGCAAAAAGTGAAGCAATCATAGTCATCTTTGATGTAGAAAACTTAAGCATCCCCACTACTATCTCTATTAATTAAGGAAAAACAATACCCTGAAGCAGTGTTGCACATGGAGAATTGGGTCTCGAAGGTCTCTACCTATACCATCTCTGATTATAATCACCACCAACCTGAGAATGAGGTTTATCTCTAGATTTACTATCGGGTTAAAACCACTAACACCAAGAACCAAGTGGTGTATGATCTCATGATATTTAACTAGATGGATGCTATAGGATTATTCCAGTTATTCAACTTGCCCTTTTTTTTTAAGCCAATGGAGGCATTTCAATTCCTCTTTTTGTACATAAATGAGAACTATATTTACTTCATTAGGCACAAAATAAAAATCACACCTGAAAGGATCAACAAGGTCATGAGACTACAATGCTTGAGATTGAGCGTAATTGATGACTCGACCAATACTAAGGAGATATAGAAGACCACCATGACACTAATATATCAGAAATATGGGTATGCCATGCACATCAAGAACCTACAAGATCCTACCCTCTAAGTTATGGCATGGATCATCATGACCAAGGTCAGAGGGATTAATCATTGGTAAGATGTTGATATGGCGCACCTCTACATTGCTCATCAGGTCTTGTAAGGGTTGAAGTACAATTGGGGTATGTATTTTGTCGAGAAGATTGTTGAAGACATAAAAAGGACCCATCAAGAGCTGAAGTATAAGTTTCCATGGGGGGTGATCTTCTTCTTATTGGTTTTTGATGAAATTAGGGTGCTAAACTATAGTTATGGGTCACTGAAGTGGGTGTACCCTCCCATGCACAAGTCCCCTACTGAGTGATACAAGGCATTCACATGCCCTAGTCACATCACCCCCTCATACAAGATTAAGATGAGGTATTGGTTTGATGGGATGAAGGTAGTGTTTAGGGATGAGTGGTACATTACCAAGGACTTACCCCCTTTGGCTATAAAGCAAACATAATTTGATTTAAATAAACACTTTTCCCTCATGCATATCTGAATGAACCCATTCAGAGAGCTCTTAGTAGGGCTTAAGTTACCATAATCCTTTAAACATAATACTTTATAGACTTTGTCAATCAGATATGTGATGCACAACCTATCATCCTACATATAAAAAGAATAGACCCAAAGATTTAAACTCTCCAAAAATTATTTTTATATCTAGGCAAGAAGGCCTACACAGAGAAGATGGAAATAGACCTGACCAACATTTAGGTTAAGAAAACACTGATGGGGGATCAAATTAACAATTTTTTCTACATGTTGTATCCTTGGAAGAATCCATAGGGTGGGGACCCCAAGGAGAAACTTCCATTAGCTCCACCCATGAAGAAGAAGAAGCGACTAGATGTGGGCACTAATACAAGTGGGTATTAGGCCCTCCAAAAATGACAAAAGACTATAAAAGTGTAATCCTCTAGACCCATACCATCCCATCCCTCTATGCCACCTCTACCTTATATTTCACCATTTCCATGATCATCTCCATCTCCCTACACTTGTCCATCTCTTCCATGTTATACACCTTCACACTCTTCCCTTCCATGCCCTTCATCTCCCCAGCCTATTCCCCTATTTCTCCACTACCTTCTCCACCTATAGCTCAAACTTCTCCACCCCGACCTTCTATTTCTCCACTATTTCCCCCAATTTATTCTAATGCAAGAGATACCTATCATCTGACCCCAAGGCAAACACACCAAAAATAATTTCCTGAGGTGCACATCTATAACTTGGGTTCTGATTTCGAGAAAACTCCCTCCTCAGCATGGGAGGAAGAAGCCACCTTTGATGATTCATTTCTTGATGATAAAACACAATATGATGAGGAGGGGGATGGTGAAGAAGAAAGAGAGATGGATGTTAGTGGCCATAAAGAGGCCAAGCCTAAGCATGACCCTAGTAAGGGGAAAGGACTGACCAAGACCTTAGAAGAGTAGGATGATGGTGCCACAAGTAATACATGTGAGCATTACCAGCTCAACATTGAAGATAAGATTCTCTATATTTGGTTGTACTTCATCTCTAAGGAGATAACTATGGAAATGAGGAAGCAATTATCTTTCTTGCTTGATATGTATAATGAGGAGCATAAGTTCAAACTCTCATATGATAGCCTTTCCTTAGGCTCAAATGCTTCAGCACTACCAAAATGACTGTGGGTAGATCCACACAATATTTCCCCTCTTCTTAAAATTTCCACCTTTTTTAAGATGGTCATGGAGATTATGCATCATAATATTTTTTCAAAATTTTATGCATGCATAGTTGCGAGGAAACATGCCAAAATTGTAGGCATGTATACTAAGGAAGTTGCAGTGAAACAAGTGCTCACCGAGGAAGTGGCCACATTGAAATAATAACTTCAAGAGGCCATAGAGGCAGAAGGGTCTTATACCTTTTTAATTTTTTTTTGAATAAATATCCAATGCTAGAAAATGGCATAGCCCTTGATGGGGATGCCATAGGAAAGCTTGAAACCCTGGTGGAACTACTACTCAAGTGATGCAAGGAATAACCAAACCACAAGATGAGGGATTATAGTTGGCTAAATAGTTCACCATGGCTGTTGACATTTACAAATGCACTATAGAAAGAATTGGGGAAGTTATCCCTATTTTGGATGGAATTTTTTTATGGCTATCATGCCCTAATAAAGTTTTAAAGGCTTGGCTCTAAGCTAAATAAGCCCAAAGGTAAAAAATGACTGATGTTGTGCTCTTAATAAAAGAGCATGCCAAGCATGCAAAAGCATTTAGGGATGTAGAGACGATGGAGGACACCATCAATAAACATTATCAACAATTGAATATGAATTTTGTATCCCTCTAAAGATAGGTTGATAAGGAGGTATCTACACTCGAAGACATCTAGAAGGATGCCATTCAATCCTTGGCCAAATAGGTCAAGAAGGCCGACAAGACCCCCAACTAAATTAAGGAGATAAAGAAAGTAACGAGTACTATAGAATAAATAAATATGAAAGTTCTCTAGGCATTGTCACATTCAGAGAATGTTAAGAAGGATCTCGAGTAGTCTGGGCCCAAATTTTTAGAGGATGCTAGCATGGCTTAGTCTGAGATAGACTAAGAGTGTAGTGTGGGGTGATGTTGGCCCCAAAATTTTTAATAAGTGTTGTCTAATTTTGGTACAAAACTAAAATGGCATGGAAGGACCATGGTGTAGAAGGACCATAACATAAAACTGATAGGCGCATAAGCACCATGGTGCAAGACCAACAGGTTGTAAGAGGATAACTGCATAAAGGCACCAATGTGAGAGGACCCAATTAGAGGGGAATGAGTCATGAGGAACCTAAGGATGTAGGAATCAAAATAATAATACAAGACTTAGGGAACACATGGGAAGTAGGAGAAATTAGAAGAATGGTTCATATGGGTCACTATGACCTTATTGATATGAAGTTTTGTACCAACCCGCAAGTAAAGGAGCACATGGTAGTAGAGATATAACATAGATCAAGGATATAGGGGGTGCAAAGGACTAAATATTTAGGAAGAATTGATTATTTAGTGCCATGACTCTTAGTCTGTTGAGAATTCATTGGTTAATTCTTCATTCCATTAATGATTGTAACACTTGGCCAAGGCAAAACAAGTATAAATACCCCTGTTGTAAAGCATTGTGAGGATGGACAGATGAACAAATTATAGAATGATATTATGATAGATCTTTACTTTAAGATTAATATATGACATAACAGGTTTTATCAATTTGTGTTACTATGAGTGATGGTATGAACTAAGTGTTTAAATTTTTTTGTGAGAGATACCTTATCTTCTTTTTATATTCTAGGCTCTTAATACTAATAGAAGATGATTATAATCTACGTGATAATATTACTCAAACCTAGAACTCATAAGATGAAGTTAGTATGTTTATGATTGTATATAATCCTTTTTTAATTGATATAAATAGAAGAATATGAGTAAGTTATCCAAACTATGTGACAAAACCTACAGGAACTAGTTTGCCATACACTTTGGGTGAGTACACAAGACCTAAATATTACATGGAAGGGCTAACATGCTAGCTCATTAGGATAGAATTCAACATTAGAGCCAAAATAAACTAAAATAACCCAACAATGATCATAAGCTCATTTTGTTCTCTCTTAGAAGATGTAAATTGATTATATAAGACTATAGGGTTAATAGGGAGTCTAAAGTGGTTTAAAAACACTGTTTCTAACTCAACCTAGGTAGTAATAGACCCTAAATAACCCAAGATACCAATCATACATTACTTCTCTTAAGGATTAGGGAAATAGATTGCATGTAACATCCTCATGTTAGACTTGGGTTTCAATCAAGGCATGTTTTAAAGCTTGGATGTGTTATTCAGTTATTTTAACACCTCCTACTACAAAATTGGGACATAACTTATTCAAAATTTTGGGAAAATTGTTAGCCACACATGGGAAAACCATAGGATAATAGCCTCTTTATCCAAGCTAGGCCATATTGGCTATTGGTAAAGTTTGGGGGATTATAAATGTATTAACAAAAGGGGGAGATGTAGTTGTTGATGAACTTTTAGTTATCTGAATGGGTTTGACTTTTCCTTTCCCTTCGTTAGCTCTTGGTTTTAGTATTCTATGGTCAGTGATTTCTAAGAGCTCCAAGTTATCCCCAATAAAATTTGATTGGGTATTAATCATTCTACCCTCTAGCTTAAGAGAATATTTAGCTTAGTGGAAAAAAGGGTTCTAAAATGCCTTAGCTCAAGTTTTTAACTAATGAATTCAAATCATAGTTGAGGCCCTCCTAGTGATAAAACATTTTGATGATGCATTTGACATGCATCCAATAGTTAGGCAAAGGGGTTGTTAATGCTTGGCCTCTCCCAAAAGGAGGGAGATACCATGAAGAAAATACCTCACCATGGTATAAATATACTAGGTCTTGGTATGTTGGTCTTCACTTAGTTGACTGATGTGAACTATTCCATGTAAGGGGCCTACCTTAATGACTTGAAACAAAAGAATTAACTTTGACTAAGGTATTCAATAGAGATAATACTTCCAAGATTTATCTCCTTTCACTAGATGATTTCCTCCATCAGTTTAACATACTAAATAATGCAACAATGAATAATAATGATAAAATTTTGATACAATTATAAAGAGATCAAGATAAACAGGTCAATTTAGATTGCTATATTCTTAGATTAACTTGGTTATAAAGAAAGAGCAAAATATTAAAGGTAAAGAGATAAGTGTTTGTTGTAAACATAAGTGAACCCAAAATTATCTAATTAAATAAATCCCATAAGACCCATCTTCAGTTGAGCCAGACTTAACATGACTCTAACTAAAGATGGAGCAATAGTCTGGGAGGGAAAGCAAATGTAAGAAATAAGGGCATCACTACCATAAAAATGTGCAAATAATGACCTATAGACTTAATGGTGTTCTAGTTATTAGAAATTTCCTTTTGATTAACAATATATTGAAATTCATACAATAATTAAAGATTAGGAAAACAACTATGTAAAAATAATCTAACACAAGAAAAGGGAAGAAATTATCCTAATAAAGTAAGAAAATGTTTGGCTTTTACATCTCTTTGTCACAACCCACAAAGAGTTAGTCCTTATTATGGCACAAGAGCTAATCTTAAATAGGCACATAGGCTTGAGGAGTTTAAAATGAAGTTTAAATTCAAATTCACCCACTCATGGGGGTAATTGTAGCATTCAAGAATGTGGCACGTCCATTTGCAGTCCATTGGGGGTGAATCCCACTCTACTACATCATGAAAATATCGAGGACCATGCTGGACCAAATAAAAAATGAAATTTGATGGGGAATTTAGCTGAGATTGCATTGGGATAGCTAGCTACCCATGTCTTGTGCAATTATAGCCATGCCTCTTGATGGTTTTGATGGTCAAATAGGCCATCAAATTAAAGCTAGTACTTTGATAGATATGCAACCAATGTGTCATTTACTTTGACTAGCCATTATTATGTGGCTTCTCCTCCCTATTCCTTCATTACATTATTAGATTGATTCTATGGGCCACACTTTGAAACTTGGCAACCCATCTTAATCAATAGGCTCTAGGTTTTCCTTTTCATTTTATCATTCCATGGCTATATGGCCTCTTCTCACTCTTATACTACTTGGATTGGGGGCTTTATGTACATGCTGATGGTTCTTTCCATTATAAGGTGATATTTCACCATGTATCATAATATTGCTTGCCCAGGCTTTGAAAAACTATGAGGCTTACACAGATTGCCATGGGAATATGATGTAGCAAGATCTTGCTATGTGACATCATCTCACTCACTTGCTTGCCTAAGAATTTGACATCATTATTGGGCCTGCACAGACAACTCTAGAGCTATGAAGGAGTGATATTTTGCCATGTGGTGTCATCCCACTCACCCATTTTATTAGAGGCTCCATGCTTTGCATGAAAATATTTAGGATAACATAGTAGTGGAATGATGCCACATGACATCATATCACTGACCTACTTGCTCAAATGCATTGCATTGGTATGGACATATTTGAGATAACAAAGTAACTGGATTATGCCATGTGGCATCATCATGCTAACCCACCAACTTGAAGCATCACCGACATCATTTCCTCAATGGGAAACCTTGAAGAAAATTGACTAAGTCTTTAAAATCCTTTTAAATAAGCTTAAGACCATTGAGAGATTAAAACATGGTATTGTGAAACCTTTGAAGAGAAACAACTAATTTTTTTTGAAGTAGTGAAAAAGTGCCACATGGTTGCAGGCAAATTTTGTGAAATTAGATAAGTGTCAAAAGTATTCTTTGGATAGGGTGGAGTTAACCGGAACCAAGTGAAGTCACCATGTGGTGTCGAGATAAGTTTTAACACTTGTGAGCAAAATAAAGAGAAGACATAGTTAATGACTTTGATTTAAAATCTAATAGCTAATCATCTAAAAATAAATGGCTAAGAGAATTCAAATTAAAATGACTAAGTCCATAGTCAAAAATCCTTTTTTTTGGAAAAAATATTTTGAAACCCAGTCTTCGCAAGCTTCACCTTTACAACTATTTTCATGAATTTTACTATTGTAACACCTTTTTCAAACATTGGTCTTCAAAAATGTTATTCAAAACAATTTTTTTGACTAGTCACAAATAATTTTCTTGAAGACCTTTTACAAAAACCCAAATACTTGAACACTCTCTATGAAGTCTTAGGAACTCTTGCTCAGAGCAAAAGTTTCGACTATATCTTTGACATTTTTACTAAAGAGTAAAAGACTTTGACAATTTTTGTGAAGGTAATTTCCATGCAAAAATTTTGATTATTTCCTTCACATGCACAACCTTCAATCACCCATTTGCTAAAAAAGTGTAATGGCCAACCTGCATTTGAAAATAGATGGCCAAGGATTTGAATTTGAAAACCAACCAAAATGAAAATTCAAATTAAAATGACTAAGTGCAAAGCCAAAAAATTACTAAGTATATAATAAAAAAATGGTGAAATAACTTATTCATTTGATTTATGTTAAGCCCATTTACTCCATTCTCTAAAAAATGACTAAGCAAAATAATGAACCTATATAAATTCTTAGCCATTTTAAATCCAAATGAAGCATAAATGGACAAATATTGTTTAGGAATAGAGGTAGACAAATCTAAAATAGTTAGATAATTTTCATAAACCTAAGGTGAATAATCTAATGGGAAGCTATCAAATGTGTTTCAAAACACAAGTAGAACAATAGGCTAAGACTTGATAAACTTATACAAATTCAGACATTATCATTAAAGAAATTTAGAAAGTTAATTTCAATGTCAAGTGTTTTATAATGTAGAGTTAATTTTGTAGGATTTTCTAAAATAATGAAGCACATTCATATTTAAATCTTCACATTTAGAAGGATAGGCATCCCCAAGAACGCTGATTTAGACAAGTCACCACAATGAACTCCTGAAGGTATACGACCATACTCCAAAGCAAAAAGAGGGTTCCCATTTTTGACTTAAAATGGGGCATGTTGTGCAAGCAACAAAAAATATAGGGATATGCATGGCCTACTTGTGGATTACATACCTTCATATTATCTTATTGCATTTTTCAATGTTCTTAGTATGGTCAACCTATGAAATAATTATGGCTAAGAAGAGTATATATAGGAGGTATTGATTTGTATTTTAGCATCATTATGGATTCTTCTCTTATTACATTATTGTGGAGGTTGTCCTCTTGAAGTGGTTCAGTTATATTTATCAAGCATTATGCTCTTCTGTTACATATTGTGTGTATTTATTATCTTTGATCTCATTTATATGATATATTATTCTATTATGCGAACATCTACATAATTTCATTACATGGTACCATTGGTATACCATAGTGTCAGCATGAGACATATATGAGGTTCATATGCCATGAAGAAGAGCACCTTAAATTACAAAATTAAATTAGATTTTGTATTTCAAACAATTCTACAGACTTTAGCTCACCAAGTTGGATTGTTATAGACTGTAATTTACTGTAAGAGTTGGTTCACGTTTTAGAAACATGTTCTCCACATTTATCAAAATTTTAGATATATAGAAGGAATGTTTTGAAAACATTCTCTCCACACTTATGCCAATTTTTAGTTTCAAATTATAGTGGAGGCATGTTATGGAAACATGTTCTCCACACTTACACAGTTTTCAAATTGGCCAAAATTCACAATTATATGATTCAGATACATAATTTTGGCAGAATCATATACATTGGTACCATTGGTATACCTATGTTTCAACATGAAACATATATGAGGTGCATATTCCATGTAAAATAACATCTTAAATTGAAAAATCAAATCAGCTTTTAAATTTCAAATACTTCTATGAACTTTAGCTTACTAGGTTGGAATATTATGGACTATTTTGAGCCAATCTACTGCAGTAGATGGTTTAATTTTTGGTATGATTAAGGTGATTAAATAATTTAATATTTATAATTTTATAGGTTTGACTTAATTAAATTATATAACCTCAATAGATTTATAATGTGAGTTGACTTGGTTCACTCATGCTCACCAGGATATAAGTATTATTGGGTTACACGGTTGAGCTAATCTCAATTGCTAGGTGGTAACTCACCTTTTCTCTAAGCTTAGGGAAAAATTTTGCCTTTTAATAATTATATATTTATGCACTTTATATATTTGTATTTTTCATAATATTAGCACTAATTGTTCATAATGATACATATTTTCAATTCAAGTTGTCAAAAGGTAAGGTAGTTACATGGATACATAGGTGTACTCCTAAACCTTGCTCTTTCAATTTAAATCATTTCAATGTTTATGATTTCATAGTATATGCAATGATTATATATTACAACATGATCTTAGTTGTAGTTTAATCACCAACAAAACACTCAATTTTTTCTCATGCAAAGGCAAAGTGTGTTATACACACCCATGTACACATTTATTTTCCTTTAAACTAACAATTTCATTACTAGATTAAAGGGGGAAAATGTAGACACTATTTATGAATTATAAAAACCTTGGTCTTGTACACTTCAAAAATACATATCCTAGATGTACCTTTATCTTATAGACCTTCCCATTGTCAAAAGGCTCACATACACTATCTCTCTATGCCAAATTACTCAGCTCTTAGTTTGAAAAATGTTATTTTGATGACTCACCTTATATATTCTCAAAATGATATAAATTTGCTTATCTTCTATTTCTATAAGTTCTAGACACATGCCTATTTTTGGGCTACCTAAACATTTACATCCTAGTCAAATGCCTATGTTGATGCAAGTGTCTTATCCCAATGTAAGTGTCGAATGTCTAAAAGTCATATAATTTGCAAATGAAATGTATCCCTATGGGTGGTATAAGATATTTAATGTGAGATATTCTCTAAAAGTATTGATATATATGCATGATCAATCCCCATTCATTCATCACCTAGTACATACCTAACAACTCACAAGGTTTATTACCAAAAACACTCAATCAAGAATTCAAGCATTCAAGTGAGTAAATTTGACCTATTTTCCCCTATTTCCATATCAGTCATAAGGACAACACATCTGTAGGTCTGAAGTATTGAAGGGGTAACCTATGAGACATATTTTCCAAGTTATAACCTACATCATTTTTGTATTTACTTATCACATGTTGTATCCATATGCACATACAAGCCCACAATTAGGGGAGAACTACATGAGGTTGAGGCCCTCATTGGATTAGTGGGTATGTAGGTAGCACCCAAAAATAGAGGGGTATTTGGAGTTAGATTGACACCATGATCCCACCAATTCATTTCCCCCATGATCACTATGAAGATAAAGAACTAGGGTTTGATCATTTGAGGAAGATTAAAAGCCCATGCATGTGATCTAAAGACATCAATATAAAGGAAAAAAAAAACCTAGAAAAACCTAACTAATGGGTTCAAAAAAGACTCTATATTTTAGTCTAGACACTTCTTGGAAAATTAGGATGTGTACATGGATGAAGGTGTCCAACTTGGATGGTATTGTCCAAAGGTAAAAGGTAGTCAAAACATAAAGAGTAGAATCCAACCATTCATTTCTACCCTAAAATGATTTTAGATCACTATCATATCTCAAAACTTAACTTTAAGTAAGATAAAATCTTTCTATCCCTTGGTTGTACTGTATTTGATTGTATTTATTACATATGCTAAATTAGGTAACTATTGGTTGTATATTATTATAAATCTGAATATAGTCTTATTCAATTCAAACAATTTTTATTGCTTGTGTGTTCTTGTAAGCTCTAAAAAGATAAAACAAACTCTAAAATTTTGTTCTTATAAATTATTTTTCATATGTCCACATATATGCATTTAAGTTTGTGTGAATTTGTGCTTAGGTGTTTGCAAAGTGAATTCATATGCATAACATATTCCTTTGTACTCATATGCATAACATATTACTTTGTACTCATATGCATAACATATAACATATCAATGTTCCAATATCTATCATGCATCTTAACTAATTTAATAATAAAATCATTTGAATCTCTAAAATTTATAAAACATGTACTTTGATATGATTTTATGCTCATAGAGGCTTATGTATTTAAGATAATCCTATTGTAATGCCCCCATTTTCATATGGGGGATGCATCATGTAAGTCATTCATATCAAAATAAGAATGAATTGTACCATGTCATGCATAAAGATAAGATTGTGCAATATCATTTGATCACATGGAAAAATATGTCATCATACTAATGTATGTAACAATCAAGGCATGTATGTAACTTATGGAATGCAAGGCATGTAAGTGTTATGTCTAGATATGTATATCAATGAAGCATGTGATATAAGTAACTCTAAATAAAACTATGTAGTAAGCATGATAGAGATCATGCCACCCCTCAATATCAATAAGCGTAGAAAACACAAATGTTAATTGTCACACATAGGGTAAAAAGGATGCATACAATGGATATAAGATAATCACAACAATCAAGGATATATACCACATGCATGATAACATATAAAATGTCACAAATAATGGATACAAATAGATGTGGATACAAGTAAGTTGAAGGGCCACACACAATAGTCACACATAAAGTAATATATCATGTAAAAGCATAACAAAAATAATGGCGCATAGAACAAAGAACTAGTCTACATCATCCATATGTATCAATGTCATATCACAATAAAATGGCATATCATGTGTTGTTGTGTAATAAATTAATAACTAAAAAGGTATGTGTAAGCAATACAAGTGGCTCAATATGGTACAAATGTCACAAAAATATATAACCTATAATAATGAAACATATGGAATAAGATGCCCCTACTGTGACCACTTGGTAGATATAAAACCAACATCATTATGTCCATGTGTAACCTATATGCCATGCATAACACTTAGATACTATGCAATGCATGTGTGTACATACAAAATATGCCATCTACCAAAACATTTGATACATAACATATGTAAAAATGTACACTAGCCATCATGTCATGCTCAAGTTTTGACTTTTGATTTTCTAAATTTTCAAATGTTTTTGCATTTTATGATTTATTTATTCTTTTTAAATATTTGACCTTTGGAAAAGCTAACCAGTGATGCACTCAAGGGAATCTTAGTGGAGGTCCTTATATCAGGTGGTGGAGGGATACTATGTCATGGATGGGTTGTATCAACTAGGGATGGATCATAATTTGATATAGGGTCATGTGGTGTACCATGTTTATCATTCTTAATGCTCACAAAATTTAGGGTATAATGAATGGCTATAAAAGGTCAAGGACTATGTGGTATCCGATGTGTAGTAAGAAGGTGTCTCATTTCTTGTATACATTGTAGAATATGTTGAAATATTTATGGTGTTAATTGAGTATATGTTATAGAAGATGGTGCCATTTATAATCTTTGGGTAACTCTCTTACGTACTCTATGTGAAATAATTGGATGTATAGATGGATATTGTACATGTGTAGTGATCAAATCTATGTGTTGATCTTGGATAGATGTGTCAACTGTCTTTGAATAATTATCTTGAATATGTGTATCATATGTCTTTGAATAATGATCTAGAATATGTGTACCATCCATCTTTGAATAATGATATTGAATATGTGTCTCAACTTATCATGGTGGTGGTGGGGGTAGGGTAGGAGATATCACCAACTGAAAGGGATACTCATATTTTACTCCTAGAACTATTACCACCTATTACAATATATGTACATTAGGCATCAGTGTGTTGTGGTAGGAACTTCACAAAGTCTCTACATCCATGGGTATCCTAAAAACATGTTAAAGACCCCATTACTATGTAGTAATAGGAATGACATGGATAATATGGTTGATTTTACCTGAAGAGGTAATATTATGTGTCCCAATGTATTGTGTCTTTGTTCATAGAATCCTTTAACTATTTTTATATCTTTAAAATCATGTTGTGTGTATTCGAGAGATTGGAGAAATGCCATCATGCAAACATTCTCAATTGAGTCACTATCAATCATAATATTATATATAGGTTATTCATAAATGTAGGTGCATATGAATAATGCATGAAAATCTAAATCATTTTCAACTATCTACATGCCACCAAATATAATCATAGGTCATTGAAGTGGATTATCATTGATTGTTCCAATGATAGTATCTAGTGGATGACCATATGTCTATGGTAGACGATACATGTTATATTCATGACACACCTATAGATTGCCCTTAATTTATGTTGACTTGTGTTTAGGAAAAATATCACTAAATATCTTCAAATTTTAGTTTCCATTGTGTTACAGTTGAGATTCCTTTGTAGGAGTGTCCAAATCAATAATGTTATCATCAATGAGATCTTGTATCCTATGTCTTGAATTGAAGCATTATTCACTGAATGCCCTTGAATTTGATGATACTCAAAATATGAATTTTGATCATACTTCCTTAGTCTAGGTCTTCTTGGATCGAGATCTTATGAAGGAAGAAGCATGATAAGGTTACACTCGAGCAATTTATTTAGAAGCACATGGGGATATGATGGTAATGGTTAAAATTTCCTCTTTGGTGGAGTTGTCAATTATAATTAGTTCCTAGCTTATGATATTTCATTGATTATAGTCTTCGCCTCATTCTTATTATCATATGGTTTGACCTTATAATTTTATTTTCTTTAAAACTTCATTATTAAAGTAGTCACACAAGTTGATGTATACTTAAGTTTGTTCAAAGTAATGAACTTGACTTTTTTGTCCCTCTCTATATGACATAATTCATAAAATGATTTAAATATCTTGAATATGATTGATTCATGGACTGTTGGTAGCAATTTTTTAAAAAAATATCTTACAATTCTTTATTAGCCACAACATTAGTCATCTTGGCTAGTGTGGTCTTGTATCAAAGCATATAGT
This sequence comes from Torreya grandis, assembly GCA_037957365.1. Classification (NCBI taxonomy): domain Eukaryota; kingdom Viridiplantae; phylum Streptophyta; class Pinopsida; order Cupressales; family Taxaceae; genus Torreya; species Torreya grandis. The sequence goes on along the minus strand of JARHVA010002958.1, from coordinate 340,145 downwards.
AATTTATTGGTTTATTAGATCCTTGATTTAGCTTAGCAATTTGTGCTTATGATAAGTTATCATTTATGTTGATGGAAAAGTTTGATAAGAATTAATTGGCAAAGGGGTTTAATTCTCTTACAAATTAAAGAAGAACATTATAAAACCTTTTCAATGCATAATATTTAAGACTCCTTAGAAATAGTTTGGTTAATAGTTTATCATTATATTCATAGTGTAGACACTAAATATGGTCACATGTAATTGAATATGCCAATTATTTACACATCCAAAACCACATGACTTGTGTTTAATTACATGACTCTTATTAGCCATTCCTCTAAGCCTTTTATCTATATGTGGTCTCGACCCTTTATTTGTCATCACTATTACCTATAATTTTTAATGTTAAATGCTCATACTACTAAAAATCACCTTCAGACTATTCCCAAAAAAGCTAGTTATTCTTGATCCTTTGGTACTAGTCCACATTAGGATGACATGAGTGCTCTATGCCCAGGTCCACTTAGGATAATCATATCCTTCACCAAATAATGGCTTGTTCCAAATTTGAAATCATTTTTTGGGTCTTCCTACACGTTTCACATGGTTGGCCAAATCAAATTATTAAAATGTTTGTCTATAAATACACATCAAGAGTCAATCATTATCACCACTGACTCACTTATCTTAAGTATTCAAATTATTACACATTGAACAAATATGCCCTTTTCTCTCTAAATTCAATATCATTCATAAGGAGAAACCATAAGCCAAGTCATAAGCATTATAAAGCAAGTCAAAATTTATCATCATCAAGTATTAAATCCATTTTATAGTTGCATACACATAGTCAAAGGATCAACTTTACACATTCACCCTAGGTGAGATAACTACATAGACTTGATTTCCCTCCTTGAAGTATTGGACACATAAGCAATGGTTAATCATCAAAGAAGTGATTGAGGTCAGATCAACCCTTTACACTCTCATAATTTTTTACAAGTTTTCAAGATATCAAAGTGTCTTGAGAGTTTCAAATATAAAATAAGAGACACCATGGATTATGTGTAGCTTAATACAAATTATGATATCTTATCTTACTCAATACACATAAGCACAAAAGGTATAATGATCAGTTTAATGTCATATTCAACAGGGGTAAATCCTCTATCAAAGGACTTAAACACACTATGTTATTGTCCAATTTTAGTGGTCACATCCAAAAATATTCTCAAACTCTATTTTTGATATGCTATTTCTAAAATTTTGCTTTCTTTATCTTTTCCTATTAGTCATTTATCACAATCAACTAAGATAAGTCCATGGTCAATGAACTCAAACACACTGCATTATCGTGCCCTTACAACTATCTAGATTCTATTTCTAATTATGTTCATGATTTCAAGAATTCATAATCACCCCTCTTATTGATTTATAATTTTGAATAATTTTAATAGTAAACATAAATTTATGTGCAAGCTACGTATATATCTTCTTGGTGTTTTCCAATTTTTTTTTTCCATATTTAACATTTTGTCATCAAAATCAGAATTATTGATTATTGTATATCTTTAACATTCTAGTTTTTTCCATTTTACACCTATATTATAATCATTAAACATATATATGTTTTATCAAAAATATTTTAAAACATATTGGGGAACCTGAACTTCATTTTTGAGCCCTATTTTTTTGATTTGGTTCTTAAATTCATTTATTTCTTTTTTCTCTTATTTTCCTAGAGATTGTGTTATGATAGTTTTAAAACTCATAGGAGCTATTATTTTGGGAAAAATAGTATTTAGTTTTACCTAAGTCATGGTGTGAGGGTATTTACCCAATACTTAAGCCATAAAAAAAAACCATTCATGGATTTTATTTTCACTTAGCTCACAATATATCAAAAATACCTAGGGTTTAGTTTTCAACCATAAGAAGCCTTCAACCATTTGTTATTTTAGTGTTCTGGTAAATGGTTTGTCCCATGAAGTTACTCTCAATGTACCATAGAGATGGGATAATGTAGCTATAAGAATGATGGAATCTTATGTAATTAGTATCTTCACGGTTGTGTTTACTATTTACAAATGGGATTAGTATATTTGAGAGCCTACAAAATAAACACACCATGTCTAGTTGCATCCTTTTTTCATTTTTTATTTTACACTCTTTCATGCCACTCAAGAAGGTTACATCTTATATTCCTATAAAGCATATTGATAGATTAATTGGAACTTATATCAAGAATATTAGGATTCCTTGGTCTCTTATAAAATGGATAATATAAACACTTTTGATCAATAGGATGAAGTAGCCCTTCAAAACTATATGCCAATTGAAGATGATGTTAGTAATAAAAATGATAATCATGATAATGAAACTATATAAGATTATTCTAAAATATCTGTTAGGATTAATCCAAATAAACTCAATGGTGTCAATCTTGAATGAGTCAAAGAGTTATCCAATTTTCATCAAGGACTTTGATAATGTCCCCAATAAGTGGATAAGTTTTTCCAATCACTCCTAACATCCAAGACTACACATCAATGAAAGATTGGTTCTTCTCAAGTACAATAATAATAAGTGCCTTTCAAAGTTTTTAATCTTTGAGTTTCAATTATTATAGTTTTGACTATTATTCCTATTCTTTTATCAATGCCTACAGTTACATATGTACTAACACCCCTAGGTATGGGGGTTTACAATAAATTGACGTATGTTTCTACAAGGGCATCATAAACACCTCCCTTGCTCACTACCCAAAGTCAACCTCTAACTACATAATGCATCTTCTCTTGAGCAAATTATTCTAGCCTTACATGCTAAAGTATTGCAATTAGAACAAGGTTTCTTTAAAGCTACTCACTCATTAGATTCTCATACTCTACTTTACATCCCCTTGGAACCCAAGATGTCATCTTACCCATTATCGACAAGTTTTGTAGTTATCAAACTACTAATTTATGAAGGTAAATGTGATCTTAAAGAACATCTTAAATCATTCCATGTAGCATGCTTAGATTATGCTCCTAATGACAAATTACTCACCAATTTTTTCCCAAGAAGCCTCAAATATTATGCCTTGTGATGGTTCTATGATCTCCATATTCAATAGGTTAGAGCATTCAACCCATTTGTAGATAAGTTCCTAGCACACTTCTCAATCAACATTGGTGACAAGATATCTTATATGTAAATTACTAAACTCAAGCAAGGGTCAAATGAGCTAATTAGCAAATATGTTCTTCGATAAAAAAATATGTTAACTAAGATGACAAAATCTATGGAAGATAATGAATTACAAGACATCCTCACCCAAATATTGATATCACCACTCCATGAGTCCATCATTTTTTATAAATTCAAATCTTTTGATGAGATATGCCATACAATCAAAGAAAGAGAATTCAAGTTATTAACATTGAACAAATTAAAATACATGACAAGTGATCTATTTACTTTCAATATCAACTTTCCAACCAAACCAAACTACAAGTTTAAATTTAAAGAAATCAAAAGTGAAACAAATATAATAATTAATGATATAACATAAACAACAAACAAACTTTAATTGGTAGCTCCACCTAGGAGACAATTTATAAGGTTACCACAACTTCCTCATATCTTGTTACATAAATTGATTAAGTGCAATTTTATCTCTCTACCTACACAATTTAAGCATAATATGACCAAGCTTCAATGTAAGGGCTTTGATAGTGATGCATATTAAGACTACCATAGATACATTGGACATTCTACGAATAAGTGTCATAGGTTAAGGCATACTATACAAGATCTTATCGATGATAATACTATCAAGTTAAGCACACCCATAGAGGTGGTCAGACCATAACATAATGAGAATATAGAGGTGAAAGTATTCAGTAATCCATTCTCAAATCATGGTACAATAAAGTATATAAATAATTCATAAGTACATCATATGTATAATATGCATCCTCCTCCTAAGTTATATAGGCATCCAATAGATAAAATCATTGGTACATTATCTCAACATCTAGTAATCACATTTGATGATAGAGAAATCAATGATGATGATTAAAATATACATGTAATCTTTATTAAAACATGCCTCAACAATCAACCTATACACAATGTTATGATTGATAATGGGTCAAGCTAAAATGTATGTACAATGATGCTCCTTCATAGTCTTGGATATACATATAAATATTTACAAGCTACAACATGATTATTAAAATCATTTCATTGTCATACACATAACACTATTGGGTATATAATACTACCTATTCAAGTTGGTTCAGCAACAATGGCTACTCCATTTCTATTCTTACCAAACATAGGGGTTTTTAATATGTTATTAGGACATCCTTGGATATAAAATATTCATGTGGTAGCATATACAATGAATAGATGCCTCAAGTACATACATTATAATCAAGTCATCAAAGTTTAAGGCATTTAATATGAGTACCCTCAACATTCAATGGTAACTCCTCCTCCTCCCATTTCTAAAGTTAATGGTAATGGACTAGAGTGCATTGCATTATTGTCCACTTTTAGCATTTATGTTTATAAATATTATCTGCCTTTTTATTTGATCTATTATTTATATAATTATACTTCCTCTATCTTTTCCTATCATTCATTTATCACATTCAACTAGGACAAGTCCATAATCAATATACTCAAACACATTGTGTTATTTTTCACTTACAATGAATCTTTCCAGATTATGTTTTTGATTTAATTCTTAATTATGAGCATGCACAATGACCTCTCTCACTTATTTCTAGTTTTATAGGGTTAGAAAAATTAAAAAAAATCTAAATCTATGTGCAAGATTAGTATATATCTTTTTAGTGTTTTCCAAAATTAACAAATTTCTATATTTAGCATTTTATCAAAATCAAAATTATTGATTATCATATTCATTTAACATTATGATATTTTTTTAGTTTTACTCCTATATTATAATAATTAAACATTTTTATGTATATATACCCAAAATTGACATAAGCTCTTTAATAATATACATTTTCACACAACTTTGCTTATTAAGACCTTTGACAATGAACAAGTGGCTTATTGACATTTTTGTTTTAAGTCTTGGGCTCGTATCTCTTGTTTGTTGTCTTAATGTATTTTATATCTATGTTTCACTTTATGAAATATACCTTGGGGATCCCCAATCTCATTCTAGGTATTTATCTTTCTATTTTGTAGCTTTTGGACAAGGTCTCACTTCACAAATAAGGATGTACTACAACCTTGTTTAGGGAATGTGAACCTATCCCAATGTGACTTATGGAAGGTTTTCAAAAGTTTATGTCATTAATAGTCTCTTTTATTACCATTGGTATTAACAAGTCATCAAAAAGTTTACATCTACTTATATATGTTGAATTAATGGTTTATCTATAGGTTCTAAAGCTAAATACATCATTTCCATGCTTATTTCAAGGGAAATTATAGGATAAATAACATCTATTATTGCATCCATCATTGCACACATACACCTACATGAGAGAGCTACATCAACATAAGCCTTTTTTTGGATCTGTAGGCATCACTAAGATTATGTGGGGGTTTTGTGAGGATAGCTTAGATATTCCCCTTAATTGATTTTCCCATTTCTAATTGATATCATATTTAGTTTATGTGTATATGAACTAGAGTTTCACTATTACAGGTTTTTTGCATGTTAAATCATTTTTCACAGTTTGTCAACAAACCCTCTTAGACAACCACATACACTCAAAAAAAAAACTCAATCACACAGTCAACCAAAATGTGTCCATAATCAATAGACAAGGCCACAATGTACCCCTATCCACCGTAGTGTGGCCCTATCCCAATACATCATCAAATATTATTGTTGGCTATGACACACTTCACAAATCTTTCCAACCAATTTTACATCAAAAACCTACTTACATAATCAAAATAAATTAGATCTAATCTAGGTTTACATATTCTATTGATAGTTACTATTTGCATCTCATTTTAAATTATGTATTTTACTATATTTTACATTTAGGTTTTGTATATTTGGTAATCTAAATCAATATTTCAATAGTTTAGTGGTTTATATATTTTTATTGATAAATAAAAATGACCATTAAACATTCTGGTGAACCCATACTTTTTATTTGAACACTGCTTGTTGTTTGTTTGATTTTTATCCTAGGATTTCAAACATTTTTTTGTAAATTTCTGACACTAAAAGAAATAAACTTCAACCTTGGATATAAATCTGACACCAAGAGTTAATATATTTGACCTTGGATTTAATATAACACTAAATAGATTATTTTATCACATAAGATAACATCCGATACTGAAGCATTTATCTTTGACCTCAGTTTGAATTTTGTTGATCTTTATACACAATTTTTTCACCTTTTATATTATCTTTATTTTCTATTTACTTTTTGTTTGTTATTAGCCACTATGCTCTCATAGTTGTAAACTACTTAGTGCTTGTCATTATAGGATAAGTAGTGATCTATTTTACTAACACTATGGTATGAGGGGTAATACCTCAATACTTAAGCCATTTTACAATACTAAGCATGTAATTTATTTTTTCACATACCTTATGTTATATTAGAAACACATAAGATCCCTTGTTTACATCATAAGAAGACATTTTAGTAATTTGTTTTATGGTACACCTAAAATGAGTGTATCACCCAGGGAAGTTACTCTCATTGTACCTTCAAAGATGTTATATTGGGTTACATGTATGTTTTAGCTTCTATAATCAGTGCTAAAAAATATTGGGTTGATATTAATCTATGAATGAGAAAGTATAATTGAGATCCCACATAATCATTCAAACCTTTGCCTAGATAACCTATTATACCCCAATTTTTTGATTGTATTGTATTTATAATCATTATCTCTTTTGTACATGCATGATTACTTGATAGCACTAAGTGTTTTATCTATTGCATTTATTTTATTAAAATTCATTATAAATATATATATATATATATATATATATATATATATATATATATATATATATATATATATATATATATATATATCATAGATAGTCAAAGTAAATATGCTAATGATATTCATCCTCTAGATGAGTTATTTTCTACTCGTGCCATGCCTTTTAGTTATGATCATGAATGAAAAAATCATAATAAATAAAAACTTATAGAAAAAATCATATCTGGATGTTTATGATTTTGATGATATGGCAATGAAAAAATAATTTGATTTTGACTAAACTTGGGAACATGAGTCTATAGAAGCATATTCAACTCTACACCTCTACATTCCTCTTTAGAGTTTATTATCACATAGATTTTGCACCCATCATTGATGTCGTAGCTTGATGTAAAAAAATATAATGATACAATGGGACCACCTCCAAGATGTAGGACCTTAGAGAATTTAGGTGAACCTATAAATAAGGCTAGCTTCCTTTCACTAAATTTAGTGCAATTGATAAATTATCAGTTTATAGAAATTCTACTTCTTTAGTGATCTTGCTCCTAAACTAGGGTTTGATTGGGGAAAAGATTTTTGAGAATGAAAATTTCATAACTAAAAATGGTGATTGCACCAAATATTTTGTAGTGTATTTTAATTCTTGCTTTAATGAACACAATAAAATAGAACACAGTTTTGAAATTTGTAGGAGCACAAACTCATGAAAATGTGAAATCAGAGGTAATAATTGGTATTTTTCATATAAGGGAAAAGATTATTTATTTTTTATCAAACAATATTCTAAAAGCTAAAATAATACCAAAAATGAGATTTCATGAATTGAATAAGAATTAAAACATCCACAAATATTCAAATAACCTTGCATACATAGAGATTTCTCAGACAAGAAAGGCAAATCTTCAATTTTTTATCATTCTCAAAGTTACAACATGTTGAAGAGTTATTAAAAATCTAGAATAGTATTTATAGCATCAAAAATATAAGATAGGCTATGCCATATTTCCCATATTTATAAAAAAATCTCATTCAAGAGATGTAGTTAACAATGAAATCCAATGCCTAGTAGAAGGACATGCAAATACGGAAGCTCCATGAAAAGAGGTGTGATCTACAATTGTTATGGCATCCATTGTGTGATTAAAAATTTAGAAAAAACAAATTCAAGAGCTAGGCATGGTATTCAAATATTGGAGGTGTGGAGGGAATTTAGAAATCTTTATGCAATGCCTTATTTCTTCTCTAGTTTAGATGCAACTTCATCTTCATACAATGGGGGTTGCCAAAGTGAAACTTAATATTTTAAACAAAAGATAACTAAAAATAACTTAAGTTACTTTTTCTCAAAAACCCCAATTTGTAATTTTCAAGTGAGACTTTTACAACTTTCAAGTCATACCACTTTATCAAAACTAGAATTGCATTTTACAATATGTGCTTTTACAACTTAAGCAATTAAAAACTTATAAAAATAAAAAGTGTAATTTACAAGTCTACTTTTTATAAATTTCAAGCTATCAAAATGGAAAGTGATAATTACACACGACTCTTTCTAAAAAAGAGATGTCAAAAAGATAGTTTCAATTTACAAGTTATGTTTTTGCAACTTTACAATATTTTTACAACAATGAAAATATAATATATGAGAATGCTTTTGATAGAAAGAATTAATCTATTTCCAACACTTCTTTTGACTATTTATCCTTATTGGCTTATGTTTTCTTAATGTATGCATTAAAGGCCTTGAAGATATCCATGATTATGTCTTCATTTAGACCAAAAGAGTAGAGGTTGGTTATCTTGAAATCTGATACTACATCAAAAAGTTCATTTCTTAAAGCTTTGTATGTTTAAATCTCTATACCCATTTGATCCAATGTGTTATGATACTTGATGAAATAGTGTATAAAGCTCAAGGTGAAAACTGTATCTTGTGAAAATTCTTTTTTAATCATTTTCTTGAATTTATTTTGAACTTACTCTATTAAAAGGATCTACTCTTGATAATCTATTGGTCCATATGATAATTTATTCAACAAATCTTTATTGTCATATAGCATGTTAGTGGCCTTGTCATGTACAACTTTAGCCTTATAGGTAACATCTGTTAACATATTTATATTGAATTGAGCTGCTTTATCTAACTCCTCTTTCTTTCTATCATTTTTTAGTATCTTTTCTACAAGGAGGATGTCCATATCAATTGAGTCCACATAACTATAAATTTTGGATAGAAAAGATTCAATCTTTTTATCTCTCCCTTGTAATTGTTGACCTATTCCCTTAGGGTAACCCTTCTCTCCCTCAAAACCACATAGTGATCCATTACTTTATCAATAACTTTGTTGCCTTTTGAGATGATCTCTTCTGCCCATTCCTTAGTGGCCCTTCCCATGCTACCAATTTTTGTCATCACATCAAGTGTTGCCTGATCTATGATCTAGGTGATAGGTTGTGCTATATGAATAGTGGGATCAATGAATTTATTCAATGTAGTCATTAGTTGTTCCACTTTGTTCTTTAGTTAATCCTAAATGACCTTATCACTATCCATTTTATCAAAGAGGGAGTTAATTCTGGATTAAACGTCATGTTTCAAACCTTCTCTCATAGCATTCCCAAGGTGAACTTTTGATACTTGATAGTCTCCCACCACTAGATCTTCATTCTCTTTATTTGGTGGGGGGAATTCAATCTCTATATACCTTTCCCCTAATGAGTGATACAAAATCTTTCGAATAGTCTGGGGAGTAGTCTTAGATTTCTTGTGTGCATCTAAAATACCAAAATCCAATGTACTTGGAGAGAGCATTTACTTGCATTTCTTCCCCACTATCTATGCTAACCAACTAGGTGTAGCATCCTATTATGCTGACATTGTCATTTGAGAATTTGTAGATGAATATGTTACACTGGTGGGCATAATTATAAGTGTTGTATCATGTATTGATACTACTATTGATTGATCAACATATATATTTGAATTTTCTTCCCCATCTATGGGTTGAATGTCCACATTTACATCAAGGACTTGATCCTTCTCTACCTACTTATACTGATGGGGAAATGAATTCCTAAATTGTGTTTTATAGATAATAGCTTGTGATTCTCAACAAGTTACCTCACTAGCTCCATCAATGCCCATTTATCACTCACATATCTTGGAAGGGTATAAGGGCAACCACTAAATTTGCATACCCTGATGTAAGAGTAGGTGGGGAATTGGATGAAATAGGATCCCCATTGGGTTATCTTTATAGTGGCTACATTAGAGAATATCTTTTTCTCTAGTTCCTTATCAAACATTATTATAATGCAATATATGAATGCACCATTCACTCTTCTAAAGTGCTGCCTGCTTGCCTCAAGAGTTAGGTCAGGGTAATAATTGACAATGGAATAATTGTCACAAGTAAATTGGTGAGAATGAAGGGTGGAGTTACTTGAGATGAAGGAAGAGTAGAGATAGGAGGAGGAGGTATTGGATTTATAAGAACAATAGAGATAGTTGGGGGATAAGGGATATAGGAATATGTGGAGATTCCCAATGTGCTAATGATGTTTCCATGAACATCATAGAAGGGTCTTACCTCCAAATCTCTTAGGGTCATTTGTGTCATTTTTGTCTCTACACACTTGGATTTGTCTAGGGAGGGGCATGTGTATCTACCTATACAAATGGGAAAATGAATTCCTTATTTGTGTTTATTGAATAATAGCTTGTGAGTCTCAACAGGTTACCTCACTAGCTCCATCAATGCCCATTTATGACTCACATATCTTGGAAGGGTGTAAGGAAAACCACTAAATCCATAAAACCTAATGTAGGAGTAGGTGGGGAACTAGATGAAATAGGAACCCCACTCAGTGATCTCTATAGTGGATGCACCAAAAAATATCTTTATCTCTAGTTCCTTGTCAAACATTATTAAGATGCAGTAGTTGAATGCATCATTCACTCTTCTAAAGTGTTGCCTTCTTGCCTTAAGAGTGAGGTTAGGGTAATAGTTTAGCACTTCATTTGCCTCACTAGCTACAATGTTGAGCCCTAGGAAATCTCTCCCTTTAATGAGTATATATACTAGGTAAGAGGTCATGTAGAATTTGCCTATGGTTTATACCTCTATCAACTGATTGTGGAGGGGATCACTGATGAGTTGTGCCTAATGGATGTATTGTTTATTTTCATGGATGACCCATATATATTGATACATCCAATCTTGGAAGCTCTTTGCATCATGGATTTTAATGATCCTATATAGTAATATAATTATATCTCCTACCTCTTCCTTGAAGTCAATCCTTTATAATATTTTAGGCAATCTAGTGGATGTAACCTTAGGAATCCTTAGCCACTGTTGTTAATCAATCTCTAACATCTAATGTTGCTATCTTGAAAGAATTTTTTGCATGATTCTAGAGTTATATCTAGATAAATCTCAAATTTAGGTATCATAAACACAGAGTCAATAAAATCTAGGTGCATATTTAGAATCCTTTATCCTTTATCATTTTACACCTCTCTCATTAACATCATAATTTTATGCTAGTGTGAGTACCAACTCAGGGATTTGCATAGTCAGGGGCAAAGCTATTGCTTGGGGTAGCCTAGAGTCATAGATTCTTTGGATCCAGTCGTTCTTAAATTCTACATTGATCCTGGTCTATAAGTCACCTAGATCAATGTGACCTAGGTCTATGCCTATAATATTAGTTATGTTGGATTTCAAATTAAGAGTTACACCAAGTATTTTAGACTTAAACTTCATCTCTTTCCCAAACATGGATTTTAGAGAGACTACTAAGGGAAAACCAATTACAAAGTTGGTAGGATTTGTAGGTGCTAGATGCAGGTGGAAACTTTGATGAAACTTGGAGTTGTTCTATGCAAGTGAAAAATTTGTGGGAAAGTGTAGTTGTAAAAACAAGTTGAAATCTTAGGCAATGATTGGAGGTGAAAATTCCAATGGAACTTGGATTTGTTTAAAAAACTAGAAATCTTTGTAGAATTGTGGGATTAAAACTACAAGTATGAATCCTCAGTGGAGATGGGAGGTGTGAATTGTAGTTTGAGAGTATTTAGGGACTATAGAGGGATCTTACAAGGAATATTTGCCTAGTTTGGGAATATCTTAGGAATATTCACTAGTTATGAATTGTAAACCCTATGTTTTGAATGCAAAACTTGGGGAAAAAACCCTAGGTTTTTAGTGCATAGAGAAAACTATAAAACATGACCTTAAGAGAAAATAAATCAATAAATAAGATTTTGTGACACCACCTAAAACCCTAATGATGCCTAAGTAATGAAACCCTAATAACGTAATAAAATCTATTAACAACATTTGTAATAATGAATATAAACTAAGAAAGATCAAATGTAGGAAATGATAGCTTTAAAAAAATGTAAGGGATTCAAATAATATTGTGTAGAGTGATAATGACATTGTGGCATGAGGTTCAAAGCATGGTTCGATGTCATCAATTGAAGGGTCAAATACATGGCATGGATTGAGGTTACTGTTAGAGATCCAAACTCAAATTAGCAATTTTAAATAATGATTTAAACAAACCCTAATTATAATTATATATACCCCCTATAATAAATGAATTAATGGTAGTGGTTGGTGGAAATTTGGAGTTCACAAGCAACTTCACAATGTTGTAATTTGATAGTTACATGTTTAACTCTAAATTCAATGTGCTAGGGTGGGTTGACCCTTCAAAAATGGGAAGTCAAATATTGAGAAACAATTTACAATTTTTCACATTACAAATTGTACTTGGAGTTTTGGATTCTGCAAGGAAGGTTGTTGACGAGAAGCAAAACTTCACCTGTAATTTTCAATTTTGTAAATTACAAATTATAGTCCAAGTTTTGGTTTCTATGGGGTATTTGGTTTATGAGAAACATAACTCTACTTATAATATGTGATTTTTCAAATTGTAAATTGCAAGTGGGTTTCTGGTTTCCACCAGCTAGTGTATTATGGGAAGTGGAGGTCTGGATGCAATTTGTAATTTTGTAAATTTCCAATTGCAATCAAATCTCTAGTTTTCACTAGCTAATGTAATGAGGGATCTAGAGTTTGAGAAGCAATATGTAATTTATAAACTATAAATTGTAGTCTAATCTTTGGATTCTTCAGGCTTAGGAAAATGGGTGTTTTGGGTAAATTTAAGGTATTTTTCCTCAAAATTAAGGGGACTCCCTTAGGGTAATTGATATTTTTATATTTTTTGGATGAAAATATCAACATTATTGGTGACCTCTATGGGATGATTGTCTGATAATTAGTTTCTTTATAGTAGCCTTCTAGTTCATTGGACGTGGAGTCATTTTAAGCTTAACACACATTAATCGGTGAAGAACAAGACTAGGATTTGCCTAAAACAATACCAAAATAGGGAAAGAAAAATAAACTAAGGAAACAAAAACTCCTTATGAGTTGACTTGTGAAAAAACACTTATTTTGGAAAACATAACTAACCTTATTAGATATAATTTTTTTGGAATGAATTCCAACCTCAAAAGTAAGCTTTGAGGTATGCCCCATTGACTAGGATAGGTAGTTCTAATCCATCAAGCTTGGATAAATGTAATGCATTAGCTCCTTTGAACTAAGTTATAATGTATGGACCACTCTATATTGTATCAAACTTGGTGTGCTTACCTAGTTTAACATTGTCCACATCCCATTTAAGAACCATATCTCATTCATTAAAGATTTTATAAGATGTTTTTTCATTGAAAGTTTTCTTTATTTGAGTCTAATTTACTTTTAGGACTTTCATTGATTGGTTCTTGATTTCTTCTAGTTCCATGAGTTTCATCAATCTTATTGTCATTTTATCATTGTGAATCAAATCCAATTGGTGATTGAGCTCTAGAGATGTTAACTTAATTGACAATGGGACTCAGGGTTCCCTTACATATACCAACATGAATGGGGAGTTACCAATGGATCTTTTAGGGGTTATCCTATCAGCCTGCAGTGCTGATTTCAAATTTGTGTGCCATGTCCTCTGGTTATCCTCTATTGTTATTTTGATAATTATTATGAGGTTCTTATTGGTAGACTTAGCTAAGCCATTACCATATGGGTAATAATTGGAATAAGTACTCAAGTATAAATTGTGAATTACATCCCATTCACTCACTTGAGTGCCAATAAAATCTTTAGCATTGTCTGAGATAATGGTGTGAGGAACACCAAACCTTGAAACTATGACATCCATGAATTCCATGATAGATGCCTCCATGACATCTTTCAGTGTAACTACTTCAGTATATCTTGTGAAATTTTATATAATTATAAGGACCCATTTGTTACCTATACTTTATGGTGGATTGATCATACCAATGAAATCTAATCCCTATTAAGCAAATGGTTGGTCTATTTGAATTGGTTTGAGAGGGAAGGTTACTAATATTTGCTTAGCTATGAAGTACACACACTTCTCATAGTTCTTTACCCATTGGTGGTCATCTTTGAATAATTTAGGCCAATAATATCCCCATCTCATTATTTTTATGGCCATGTTTCTTATAGATAAATGTTCTCCTGATGGACCATCATGAAATTCTTTCATGACCTTAGGGATTTGAATATGCTTGATACATCTTAGCATAACTCAATTAATATCTTTTATAAAAAATATTCAATAAAAAATAACATAAGTAATGTATTGGAGTCTAAAATACCTTTACTTTGACTACTAAAAGTCACATAGGTACTTTTTAATTTGCAAGAAAATGGTCGTGTCATGGATCTAGCTATTGAAAAGAGGTGGATCGGTTGGCTGAGATGCATTTTGAGCATATATGATTTTAGATACTACCTCAATAGTCTTGATATCAGAATCCAATTATTCACACAACCCCTTCCCTCTTATAATATTTGTGATTTTAATGTCCACATCATATTCCATGAACTTTGTGATCCATCCTACTCTTTTTTCATTTATCTCCTAGCTCATCAGGAACTCTTTAACACTTTGATGACTAACCATTAGATGAATTTTATTATTGGAGAGCATATGCCTAAATTTTTAAAGATCTTTAAACATAAAATATACTTACTTCTCCATGAAACTATAATTTTCTTCATAATCCTTCAAGGATTGGCTGAAGAAAGATATTGGTTATTCCAATTGTTCTTGATTCTATTGATTAAGGATAGTTGAGATGTTGCCTTCCCATCCAAAAGCATAGAGAATGAAATATTTCTCCTATTTGGCATTGACTAGGGTAGGATCCTGAGAAATAGCTTGCTTGATGGCTTCAAAACTATCTTTTCCTTCCTATGTCCAGATGAAAATAATACCCTTCTTGAGCATTGTAATAAGGAGTTTGGCCATAAAGGAAAAATTTGGAACAAATATTCTTACAAAGTTAATTTTTACAAGAAAAATCTGTAATCTTTTCTTATGATTTGATAGTGATAATGTAGATATAACACTAATTTTCTCTGGGTCTATTATAAGACCATATTTTAAAACAATGTGTCTTAGTAGTTTCCCTTCATGAAATATGAAAATGCACTTCTTTGGATTGAGGGAAACCCCAAATTATTTGCACCTTTCAAAAATTTTCCTAAGGTGATATAGGTGTGCATCAACATGCTTTGAGTAAACAATGATGTCTTCTAGGTATACTAGGATCATCTCATTTATCAAACCTTTTAAAGCCATATCCATGGATCTATAAAATGTTACAATAACATTAGTTAGACCAAATAGAATCTTTTTATAAGCATACATACCCCATTTTATGGTAAAGGCAGTCTTGAATTGGTCTAATTCTTACACCAAGATTTCATTATATCTAGAATAACCATCTAGAAGGGAAAATATTTTAGATCCTAATATAGTTTATTGAATTTTCTCCATGGATGAAAGGGGATAATGATCCTTTAGAGATGCTTTATTCAGATCCCTAAAATCTACACAAAGCCTTATTTCTTCATTATTTTTTCTTACAAGAATCAAATTAGCAACCCAAGATGAATGATTGATAGGGAAGATGATATTAGCATCTATCAGTTTGGATAGCTCACTCTTCATTAGGGGTTATATCATTGGATTGATTGGTCTTTGATTCTATCTAATAGGCTTGGTATTTTGATGAAGCTTTATTGTATGTTGGGTGAAGCTAGGGTTAAACCCCCTTAGATCATGATAAATCCAATCAAAGTTATCATCAAATTCTTGACACAACTCAATAAAATTTTATTTTTTAGAATCTTTGCATACCTTTTCTATCTTCAGTGATTTCCTTTCTAAGATGACGTCTCACTCACAGTCTTCATCATTTACAGTGATGTTCTTCTTTATGCCTTTTAGCTGATCATCTGAATTGAAGATGTTTTCTAGAGTAACAAGACCCATGGGTAATAATTTTTTTTTAACTAGTTGATTTAATCTCCATATTAATCTTGGAGTCTTGACTGGTTCCTATCAGAGAATTTAACTTATTCTCTCAAAAAGTTGATAATTTGCTAGTCACTATCGAATACTTTCCAATTGGTAGATTTATTAAGAACATATGGACTTATTATCAACCTTACATGTTAGCTATTTTTCTTATTTATTTATTTAGGTAGATTATATTGGGAGCCTATCGATGCCATATGATCAACATATTTATTCAATGTTCTTGGTACTACTTGAATGTTTAAAGTGATAAAGTCTTCTAATAGGTCCCAAACTCTATGTTTGTAAGAACTTAGAAAATTATTCTTACTTATGATTTTAGATATCACTTGGTGAAAAATCAACTCACTGTCACCAAAAATTTGTAGGGATTTTATCCCTCTTTCCTTGGCCAATTATAAACCTCGAATCAATTCTTCATATTAAATTACATTGTTCATGTAGCTGAACTAAAGTGTGAAAGAATATAAATAACTCTCATTTTGTGGAAAGATCAAGACAATACTTGAACCTACACCATCCTTGCTTCTTGAACCATTGAAGAACAATTGCCACATTCTTTAAATAGATTTAGTTAGTTTTACTAGGTTCAGGATAATTACATCATTTTCATGAATGCAATATGTACCCAACCCTATTTCATGTACATAGTCATAAGGATCAAATTGGAGGGTTGATCCCCATTCATCCATATGAGTGTTTAGAATCTATTTTATAGGTGTTTCAACTTCATGATCATCCTCCTCTTCTTGGTCTTGTAGTGTGCAGTTCATGTTTATAGGAATAGGATTATATGGCTTAATATGGTCTTTAGTTATTGGCTCAAATCTTATTATCACTCTCATTCCATATCTCATCCTAAGTAGCATGTGAAACCAATATGTAGATAGATATCCTCCCATTTTTGTAGTGAAATATGATGAAATGCAAATGGAAGAATAAAGGGGAAGATCTATAACTAAGATATCTTAGGAAATTGACAAGTTGGGACAAGCATGAATAGTGAGATTTAGCCCTTTTATTATTCCTACTATTTGAACAACAATCTCATCCAATTGAACCACACATTTATTGATAGGTGTATATTTTATACCAAGGGCATTAACTATTTTCTTAGGCATCACTGAACTACTATCCCTTGAATCTACCATGCAATTATAAATGAGATGCTTCCCTACTATGAGTGAAAGATATAAATGGGGAGGCTTACCAATTTTACTTGTTTTAGTGTCAATTTGTGGTTGACACAAATTAATGTCAACATTTGGTCCTTTGGCTAGAACCTTGTCTGTTCTTTAGAAGTTTTTCAAAGCTTTATGTAATAAATTTATTTACACTGGAATAGATAGTGCTTCACACATAGTATCATTCAAATTGGTCTTCTTCATCTACTCAAAAATGCTAAAAGGAGTATTACCAACCTTTGCTAGTGCCTTTGTGGGAGCTATGTCTTCTTTCATGAGATTTGGAGTTGGCACTTTTGGTTTGGGCTAGCCCATGGGCACAAAGGGTGGCCTTTATAATGTGTTGCTCTTTGCCAATTCTTATGCAATTTTGGAAGTTGTAGCATGTTGCACCCTAGGGGGTTGATCACTTTCTATTGCTCTTTTATTCTAATATGTATTGGATACCACTAGACCTCCACCATTGAACAATGCCTCCTTTTGATTCACACCACAAAATTCCTCCTTGTACCAATTTAAAAGAGTATCCTCACCTTGAACAAGTTCTTATATATATGCTTGTTGGGAAGTGACTTCTTACTGCTGTCCTTATGTATTTGATATGCCTTGCACCATCAAGGCTTGATTAATGACACCATTAGGACAAGTATTCTAGTTATGTGGCTGAGAAAAAGGATAACACCACTCATACTCCTGAGCCAGGTTGTTTTGAATATGTATAATAGCTTTGAAAGCACTTGGTCTAGATAAAACATGGATGTTTTGAGGTTTGTCTTGCATATTTTAACCTTATGGTTGTTAATTTCCTTGGTATGGCTACCTATTGGGTTGGTATGTTGGTTAGCTTATTTATAAGGCTTGTAGTTCTAGGACTACTGCCTCTTCATTGATACTAACTCATTGCAAAAACTCTTCAGTAGTGACTTAACCTCATATAAATCATTAATCTAAATGGAAGTTAAAGCTGGTGCTTTGCTTTTTGTAAGAGTTGGGGAAATTGTAGGTGGTGTAGGAGGTATTTATAGAAATAGAGGCATTGGTGGCCTTGGGGAAATTTTTCCTACTTGAATTTAATAATTTTCTACCCTTATTGTAATTTCATAGGCATTGGGAAGTGTGGTGCCACCCATTAACTGAATCATAATAGTTATAGCACTATTTTGGGCTCTCAAGTAATATAAGAAAACATTATTTGGAGTTGGATTAACTAATACTATAATTTTGTTCCATGTCTTTTGAAAATGGAAATTGAAATTAGTCATTTACTCATGAGGAACCCATTGAATACCAATTAATTATTCAACTAGGTAAAGGTGGTCACTCTTGTCTTTAAATTGAGTATATAGTATAGTTCCTAGTTCATCCCAAACATGGAAAGAATTGGGAGGAAGACCTTTATACCATTGTAAAGATTTACCTTTAAAAGAGGAGACTAGGAACTTGATTGCAACATTATCTTGTACCACATTATGGACTGAATAAAGATTAGAAATATCTTGTATATATTCCATAGGAGTGGTGGAATTTTCACCAGTAAAATATGAAAGGCTTTTTAAAGTTGAGGTAGGTATATCATCATACTAGGTCAACTGTAGTGGGCTGCTTCTATTGAAACCTATAAAATTCAAATTTTTAGCCATCATAGGAGGTATGAAACTAATGGGAATACTTGTAAGAGATGCAAATAAATTTTTAAGCTATACTCTAGGTTAAGGTACTATTGATGTAGGTTTAATGCACACCAAAATGTAATGAGGGGGCCTTTAACATTTTAGGATCTCAATGGAGCTAAACTCCACTTTAGGGCATGAGTTGAAGGTATGCAATTTGAAAAAGCTATTGATGGAATAATTGATAGGGCATGTAGGTTATTGACAAGGTTTTTGGATGGAGATGTGGTTCCTAAAGGGTAGTGAATCTATAGGTGAGTTGGATGAATGGTTGTATTCTAATCTAAGGTGGGTGGATCTAAAAACAAACTCAAAAAATGAGGGAAGGGTAAGGTAGAAAATAAGGCTTTGTGGTTTTTAGGAACTACTTACATAGTTGGTTTCTAATAGGACAAGTGATCTCAAAACCTATGCCTATTGATAGTAGCAATCACACACACATAATCATATATGGATAAGAAGTCTAAGTAGATACTGATGTAGGAAATTCATAGGCCTTAGACAAAAGTTTCTCCATTTAGGGTAGCTATTTCACACTCTTACTCAAAAGAGTATGGCTCGGGCTAGTGAGGTATCTGAGGCAGCTTTGGCACACACAAAAAACTACATCAAAGAAAACACTAGTACACATTAAAAATTATGAATCAAACAACTTGAATATATTAACTAATATATTTTACCAATCATTCAATAGATTTTGCATATCTGTAGATCAATAGATCAATCAATAACATCAATAATCTATTCATAGCTATTGCACACTAAAGATTACTAAAATATATAACCAAAGAAGTAACAACTAATTACATAAAAATTGGAAAAAAATACACAAACACATTCACTAATGATAAAAATTGATGTTGCTCTTGTATTAAAAATTATCTCACCAAAATCCAAGTTGGATTATAATTATTTATATAGACTTGGGGAAGGGGTTTCCTCATCCTTCAAGTTCATACAAGGTCATTACATGTGATAGTTAGAACATGAGTTATAATTGTAGTCCAAAACCATATAAGAGTTTAATTTTAGTTATTAATTTAAATTAGCCTTTGCAAAAGTTATGCAAAATAACATGTGTATAAAGTCACTTTTTATAATTATAGCTTTAATTTCATGACAATACCTCCTTTTATAGGCTATGGGAATAACATGTTGATACTTTGAGTTAGCCATTTTCAAGTGGAGCTCAAACATGCATCACTTTACCAATGATTTTTAGAACCAAAGACACTATTGTTAGCTATGGATAACTTATGTAAACTGTGCATTGTATGTTTTCCCATTGTAACTACAACCTTTGCTAGATCTTTACTTGTATATTTGATAACCATGCATGTTCATATTTTTGATCCAACTTTAGTTGTGAGACCTAATGGATTTCAATAAATATAGCCCAAGTGTTAAAAAGTTATACATATTCTATCCATGTGGCCATGCCATTTTATTTGTTAACTCTCAAAATGTGACTATTGATATTTTTAAGACACACATCAAAACCTGATTGAGTCTAGGATATTTGAAAAGTACACTATTGAATCACACCATTTAGTCTTCTGCATGATGGAATGTGAACATGCCACTTGACATCTCTATAAGGCCTGCATGTTGTTCTTAGTCCTAACTTGAATGTTTTTATGCCACTTGGCAACTACTTAGGGATTCTAAGCTCTTCACTTATTAAACCTGTGGAAGGGCCCATAGACCATTGATCTAATATTCAAGGCTCTCATGATGGTGACACTTGTCACCCTCATGGATCTCAGTAAGTTTTTTGACATTTCAACTTGATCTCACATCATTGGATTAGCTAGGCCTAAGCAAACACATGCTATAGGATCTCTCTGTACTGGGCTCTCATGCCCTATTGGATCTCTATGTACTAGGGTCTAAGAATGTTACCACTTGGCACTCTTGTAGAGCTTTTGAAAATCCTTTATTGTCATGCTTGATTATGCACCTTTAGATGTTCAATATGTGAGTTAACATGCATTATATATCTTGGTGCTTAACATTTTGATTCCCTATAAGCTTGACACTTATCACTTCTAGGTTCACTCTTGCAAACATAAACGTAAAATTACTTAGCATATATATAATAAAGTGCTTGACTATAGGGGTGACACTTGGCATCTATATGGGATTCTAGTCTATTGATCTTGGCAGTAGGGTATTGTTTCAGCCATTTTGTGTAGGGGAATTATTTTGGACTTTTTTGCATGAGACAATTATTATAGGATTTTATGCAGGGAAATTATTTGAGAGTTTTTGTGTTGGGTATATATATCATCAGGGAATATGTTTCAGATAAAATGCGTAAAGTGTTGGTTGAATATTTTGTCGATCAGTGTACTGATAAACAAAATAGGTCTGATCAGCTAAAGTAGGAAGACTGGTCATCCAAATGTGCAGTTTTTACCACATCAAAAGGAGATTGTTCACTCCTCTCATCAAGGGGAGGTTCCCTATAGGTATGCTATATATGTATATTAATTGAAAATAATACTCAAGGGTAGGACAAACCATCCATCTCTCTTGCTTCAGAGATGATGCGTGCAAATCATAGGAGAAACTCAAGGAAAATGACAGAAAGCACTCCTCTTCTTTCAAAAGTACTATTCAACAATCCACAAGAATACTCTAGATAGTAACAACAAAATGTAACAAAAGAAGTAATAACCAACAAAATGAGATGCATCACAAAGTCTCCACCTAAATCACTCAAGAGTAAGATACGAAGGACAATAAGGGCACAAAGTCTTCTCAAAGTCCTTTACACAGAAATGAAAAGAAAACACACTGAAAGGCAATTATAGAGGCACAAAGTCTCTCCATAGTTGATTCTTCAGGACACCTTTCTGACTAATTTCACTAATCCTGCTTGTTGAATTAAAAGAATAGAAAAAAATCAAGGAAAAAGACATAAGAATAGTTTCCTTAACAACAAAGATATCACAGCACAAAGTCTGAAAAACCATTTGCTTTCTTATTTCAATAACAAAATATGATAAATAAACTGAGCTCAAAGTCTCAGAAGTGCCTTTTAATTTGGGCAAAGGTTCATTCTGATTGTCAAAAAAGAGATACATTTGCAATAGAAGAGAGTCCCTTATATAGCCATTTCAAGAAGGACTCAAGAATAGTAACACATCATGTTGTGTTGGAATCTGTTAAGAAGATAGGCTAAAACTTGGGGGCATTTTACCCATTTGATTTTATCAATGTAGGGAAACAAGTCACACTTATTGAAAGTGTGCAACTTTCAATGTCCACCTGGTGATCTGATCTTACCTTTATCATTCCTCTTTTCCTGGTTAATTGAATCAGGTCCTGGATTCAGTTTGCTGTTCTATTCCTTCCTCACTTTGTGCTAGTCTTGGCCTTGAATTTTGGGAATGCATTTTGGTCTATAAGTTTAAAGGATCAACAATTATTTTGTTATCTTCAATTTGACATTCACGCACTCGTCACTATGTTTCCAATGGCTAGTTGGATGTGTTGAATTTGACGTCTTCGGGCATGTCACCCCTTGGTCTTCTTTCAGCTTTCTGCTTGGCACTTTTTTGGATTGGACTTGCCCTTTTAGGCCTTGAGAAATGACCTATTTTGAGTCAAAATAACCTCCCACAAGGGTATCTATCCTTTAGGAAGTCTTTAAATAGCCTTTGGACTTCTTCGGGTGACCCTTCAACTTCAGGAAGTGTCTTCAAATTGGCAGTCGAGAGTCCCCCGCAAGGGCACTTGCCCTTCGGGGTCCTTCAACAACCCTTCGTAAATTCCCATGGGATTTTCTTATGCTTCCTCTCGTGAACATTTCCCATAGACATTTTCCCCAGGGAAAATTCCCACAGAGATTTTCTCGGGGAAAATTCCCGCAGACAAAAAGTTCAGGGAAAATTCTCACGAACAAAAAGTTCGCGAAATTATTTGTTCCGCCAAGTCTTTAATTTTTTTGCTTGCATTCACTTTTTTGATTTATTTCAGACTTTTTGTCTAAAGGAATTCCTTCAGATAAAAATCTAAAATAATTATGTCTTAGCCAATTTTAAATGCCTTAAACAAATCTAAAAGAATTACCTTTCGACTTCCTTTTGCATTGAATCGCCCCTTTGAACTTTGGCGATGAACCATTCTATTGAACCAATTAGTTGAACCAAAAATGGTTCAAGCCGATGGTTCAAGCTGATGGACTAAGCATTGAACCAAATATTGAACTTGCCTTTAAACCATGTCTTTGAACCAAAATGTTGAGCCTTTTTGTTGAACCAAGACGTTGAACCAAGATGTTGAACCAAGTTTTGGTTCAATGGTTCAAACAAAGCTTTGAACCGACTGAATGAACCACCCGAGTGAAATAAAGTGTTGAACAACTTGGTTGAACTAAGCTATTGAACTGTTCCTTTGGTTAAACCCATCATTGAACCTCCAACCCGTTGAACCTTTGAACCAAAAGTGGTTCAATGGTTCAATGGTTCAAGCCACCTTGATTTGGCCAAGTGTTTTGAAGTCGATGAACCAATTGAAGCGATTGAACTTTGAACCTTGATGAAGCGCTTAACTCTTGCCAAAGATGTTGAACTTGTTGAACCTTGAACCCATTGAACCTTTGAACCAAAGTGGTTCAATGGTTTAATGGTTCAATGGTTCAAGTCCTTTTTGCTTGAATGTTTGCCGATAGACATTTCTGATTGAACTTAGGCTTTGAACCAATCCTTTGAACCAAAAGATGTTGAACTAGAGGATGAACTAAACATTGAACCTGCTATTGGTGTTTGTTGATGGAGATTTTTGTTTGAACCAAGGCACTGAAATAGTCTTGAAAAATGACTAAGTGTTGAAAAACTAATTCTTTTGACTGAAACCACCTGCAGAAGCCTTTGAACCTGTAAAAATGAACCTGCCTACAGAGTCCATAGATTTTCTTTTTCCTGCACAGTCCATAGATTTTTCTTCCTACTGAGTCCATAGATTCAAGCCTGTAGAGTCCATAGATTCAAGCCTACAGAGTCTGTAGATTCAATCCTACAGAGTCCATAGATTTTTCTTCTTGTTGAGTCTGTAGATTCAAGCCTATAGAGTCTAAAGATTCAAGCCTGCAAAGTCTGTAGATTTATGAAAAGCTTAAAAATTGAAGAATTTGAATGCCCAAGACAAATTTTGAAAAGAGAAGAGATACTTTTGGTCTATAAGACCAAAATAGTTCAAATGTTGTCCCAAAAATGAGCTGATATTTTTGGGAGACAATAGCTGGCTCCAGTTGGGGAACTTCTATCAATTTCAAAAGGAAGTGAAAGGAGTAGAATCTAGAATCTCCAGTGCCTTCATGTGTACCATTGGGTTACAGAGTCATGCTACCTAGAAATGAAAGGCTCCAAAAATGGAAACAAACAAAACAAAACAAAATTAAAAATTGTACAAATATACATATATACAGATGTAAAGATCTGACACTTCAAGAGTTGAAATGTTTTAGATGCTGCCCATTGTGGGGCAGAGAAAAGAGTGTGCCATCTTGATATTTCAATAAAAAGCTATTTTCACCAATGTGTTGATAAATTATAAATGGGCCTCTCTAAAGGGAGTCAAATTTTCCATGCATCCCCTTTGGTTCTCTTCTTTTGTCCCACAATAGGACTTGATCCCCAATCTAGAAATCATGATTTTTGGCCTTCTAATCAAAGAGTTTCTTTACCAAACTTTGATGAGTAGCAATTCTATCCACTAGCATGGTTCTCTATTCTTCCAGCTCAGCCAGGCACATGATTTTTTTATCAAGAGAATTTGCATATGTCTGATCTTCTATTGCCTTTGCCAATTTCAAGGCTGGCAATTCTAAGGTGATTGATATCTCATCATTGATACCATAAAGAAGTTAAAAAGGAAACATACCAATTACCCTCTTTGGTGTGATTATGTCTGCCCACAGAGCATCAACCAATGCTTTATGCCATGTTATCTGATTGTCATCTGCTAGCTTTTTGATAATAATTACTAAATTATTATTGCTAGATTCAGCTTGTCCATTCCCTTGTGGAAAATAATCAGAAGAATGAGAGAGTGTAATTCCATAATAAAAATAGAATTGTGTAATCTCTTAAGAGGTGAAACAAGCTGCATTATCAGTAACAATTTTGATTGGAACTCCAAACCTGGAAATGATATTCTCTTTGAGGAAGTTGTATACAACTTCTGAAGTAGCATGCTTAGTTGCAATTGCTTCTACCCACTTGGTGAAATAATCAGTTGCTGTAAGGACATAATCATGTCTAGCACTTGAAGATGGGTTTATTGTCCCAATAAAATCAAGCCCCCATTGCTGGAAAGGTTTTTCTATGATCACTGGCTTGAGAGGCATAGCAGCTAACTTAGGTCTTCCAACAAATTACTGACAAAGGTCACATTTTCTCACCCACTTATGTGCATCTTGGAAAAGAGTTGGTCAATAATACTTGGCTCGCAGAATCTTGTGAGCAGTCACAGGAGAAAAAAAGTGTCCTCCACAAGCCAGATTATGGAAATATTTCAAAAACTGGGTTTGCTGCTCTTTATCTACACAACAAAGGAATACTCCATCCATGCTTCTCTTGTACAGGCCATTATCCCAAAAGACAAAATTGGTAGCTTTCAACTTGATTGTTCTCTTTTCTTTGTAAGACAAATGAGTAGGACATTCACCATAAGTAAGGAAATGAGTGATACCTGAATACCACTCATTAGTAGTGGAGACAAAAAGGACTGTTGGTGTCTCTTCCACTTTAGTTTCTTCATGCTGTGTGTCTTTTGGCTTATTGTCAGCAATTAATTGGCATAAGCCTTTACTCCTGACCAACTTTGTTGGCTTGATGTCTAGATCAAACTCTTGGATCTTTGCAATCCAATTACCTCTTTTCATGCCAAACTCTTGCTGAGTTAATATGGACTTGACTGTAGTATCAAGCACTAGGGCAGTAGTATGTGAATTCAGAATATAGAAGCATAAATGTTTGACTGCTTTCACTAAGACATAAGCATGCTTCTCTATATTTGAATATTTCATCTCATAAGTTTTGAGAGGGCAACTCGTAAAAGAGATAGGAGATTCCATACCTTCCTTATCCTATTGAACAAGAATCACTGAAAGAGTGTGTTCAGACGCATAACTGTATATGATGAAATCCTTGTTGTAATCTAGGCAAACCAAGGTAGGGGCGCAAGTAATGGCAGTTTTAATATCTTGAAATGCTAATTTACCTTCTTTAGTCTAGCTGAAGATGGTCTTCCCTTTCATCATGTTTACAATATGTCTAGTCTTCTCAACAAATTTGGGATGAATTTGTGTAAGAAATTCACCTTTCTAAAAAAAGAATGAACAACATTCTTACTTGTAGGTAGATTAAGCTCTTGAATAGATTTAACTCTGTTTGAGTCAATCTTTATGCCTTTTTTAGACATAATGTGTCTAAGGAGTTTCCCCTCTATTACTCTAAAAATAAACTTTTTAGGATTTAAAGAGATACCATTCTAGCGGCAGTGTTCCAACACTTGTTGTAGGTGGCGTACATGATCAGATCGATGCTTTGAAAAGATAGTCAAATTATCAAGGTATACCATTATGAATTTACCAATAACATCTTTGAAAGCTAGATCTATATCTCTTTGAAAGGTAGCACCAGCATTTATTAGACCAAAAGGCATTCTCCTATATGCAAATGTACCCCAAAGTGTGGTGAATGCAGTCTTGTGTTGGTCTGCCTCACCAAATTCAACTTGATTATAACCTAAGAAGCCATCCAACATTGATAACATCTCTACTTCTATCACTATTTGAAGCACTTGATCCATAATGGGCAAAGGATAATTATCCTTCAAAGATGCTTGATTCATATTTTTGAAATCTACACAAATGTGGATTTTGCCATTCTTCTTCCTTACAGGCACTATGTTTGCAATCCATGTAGAATGATGAATTGAAAAGATGATTCTAGCATTTAACATCTTTTGTATCTCAAATAGAATAGTACCTAATATTTTCAGATTATACTGTCTGGATTTTTAATTGTAGGGCATTGAGTCGGCCTTGAGAGGAATGTTATGGCAGATTTTATCTGGTTTGAGAGACTTCAAGTCTTCATAAAAATATGCTAAGACATCCATGTATTGACAGAGTAAAGAGGTGAAATTGATTCTTTCTTCAGGGGTGTAACACTTACCAATATTGATCATCTTAGGATTTTCTTCAATAGACAGATTCACTTGATCAAATCTTTGAGAGAAACTCGAGTCTGTTTGCTATTGTTTAATGAATCTATCATGTTTGTCAAATAACTTTTCAAGAGAAACTAGGCCTTTAGGAATTTTATTTCCTTTCAACTGCAAGAATTTTTCATTTATATCTAAGCTGGATTCAGACACAGATTCATTCTTCTAAGGTTCACTACCTTCAAAACATAATTGTTCAAAATTATCTTTTTGTTCTAGGAAGGCAATGATTTGATGATCATCATTGAACACTTGCCAATGATCAGCATTGTCAGGAACACTTGGTCTGTAGACCAGCTCAATGGTATACTTTTCTTTTTTGAAATCTGAATGAGGAACTAAGAGAGTTCCTGAAATAATAAGTGCATCAGCTCTGTCATTAGACTCTCTGGGTATGACAGAAATGTTGAAAGCATCAAAGCTTTCAATTTGGTCCCAAACCAAGTTATGGTAGTGGCGTAATCTTTCATTCTTAATTTGGTATAAATTCCTCACTTGACAAACTACTAATTCAACATCTCCTTTGGCATGAAGAAACTTGATGCCTTTTTCTTGAGCAGCCTTCATGCCCAGCAATAAAGATTTGTATTTAGCTATATTATTAGTGTTGCTGAACTATAATTTTTAAGATGAAGGGAACATATCTCTTTAAGGAGATATCAAGACAATCCCAACTCCAGAATTGGTAGAGAAACAACTACCATCAAATTCCAAAGTCCATATCTCATCTGATACTAATTTTTCTTTAGACTTTTCTTTATCAAAGATGGAGGATCTTTCTTGGTCTGTACTGCAGCCTACTAGTTCTTCTACTATTCTTCTAGAACTGATTTTTGAGTTAACACTCTCAGGTGTTTCATGCATTTCATCTACAGATAGAAAATAGTTACCCATACCTGCAGATTCAAAAAGGATTTGAGCTTCACGAGTTGATGTTTGAGTGACCACATATTTTGCTTCCTTTTAAGGGAACAACCTCTTCATTACACCTTGGATAGGGATCCTTACCTTAGATAGATCCATGATTAATTCTCCTCACACATCCTTGTAGAAATTTTATCTAAGCAGAATGCCATAGGATGCTGGGATGTCAGCCACCAAGACAGTCATCTTGATTTTCTTGTCTAGAAAGGCTGCAAATGCAAATTGGGCATCTTTGATTTGCCCCAGAAATGGTACTTGCTTGTTCTCCATGGAGAAGCATCTCCAAAATGTCTTGGTCAGTGTGAGACCAAGGGACTCAGCTACTTTAGCTAGCATGACATTATCATATGTGCCTAAATCTATGATACAGTTACTCAGCTTGTGACCATTAATTAACAGGGAAACATAGAACGGTTCTATTTTTCCAAGAGCAGCTGGGGGAGTAATGACCAAATTATTTGGAATAGGCATATTCTTTGGATAATCAAGAGTTACCTTTTTAGCCTTTTGTCCTGCAGGAACAGTTTGATTTTTAACATATTAAACCAATTTATTCAATTGATTTGGATTTGACTGTAAATATTCAAACTCAGATATTTATATTTTTGTCTTTTTGACATGATCGATTATGTCAAATAGATGAATTGAGCTAGGTACAGAGAAAGGTACTTCAACTTTTTGAATTTTAAGAGGGATGGGAGGTGGGCTGGTTTGTGAATTAGAAGTAGAAGGGGAAGGTACAATTGATGTATTTACCTTTTGGGTGATTACCAGGTCCTTTGATTGAAAAGGCAAAGTGTTTCCACATTTAGTAATTGTGACTGCTGGCTATGGTTGCTCTTCTATCTTCTCTTTATCAGCCTGCTGGATTGATTAATTTTTGGATCGGGTAAACACTACATATGATCCATCAAAAGCTTCTTCTTTGCTTCCAGGTTCATCTTGGTAGTTCAAGAAACCAATGTGGGAGTTGCCAGCTGATTCTTCTTGATTGTCTTCAAAGAGTTCAACATCATTTTCTTGATTTAATTCAGGCTGATAAGAGAATTCTGATTCTACTTCAAGATATCCCATTACTGAATTGGTTGGAGGAGCTTTCAAAGCAAGTTTCCCTTATGGAGGATGAAGGCAATTCTATTGCCTTTGATTCTTGATAGTATTGCCCTGATATGACTAATTTAGGAATGTCTTTTTGTATGAAGGAGCAGAAGACATTCCTTGAGCCATTTAATTTTTGAGAGCAAGTAACTCATTTGCTAATTTATGCACCATTAGATCTGTGGTGCATGTAGATGCATATTCAAAAGATGATGAAGCTCTATTTCTATTTGGATCTCTTCTTATCTTCCTTGCTAAGATGAGATCATCTTCTATCTTAGTGGCCAAAAGTTGAGCTGCAACAAGATTTATTTGACCAACACGTCTCAAGAGAAAACTGACTTCAGGTAGTTGAGAATTAATGAAAAAGAAATTAAGATTCTCAGTTGTAGGTTGAGCAATTACAGGGATTCTATTTCTCAATTTGTCAAATTTGGCTATGAAGTCTCTCATAGGCTCACGAGGCTCTTTTTTCATCTGTGTAAGTTGAGCCAGAAGTGTATGTGTATCTTCTGCAGGTTTGAATCTGGCTTCAAACTTAGCTTTGAGAGTATTCCAATTAGTCACAGACTGAGCCTGTAGATGATAAAACCAATCTACAGTAGTACCTTGTAATGTCTCTACAAAAATCCTGACTACTACATCTTCAAATTCTACTCTGATTACTCCACAAGTTATGCTAAAAGCTGCAATGTGTTCATCAGGATGAACTTTCCCATCACCATAGAATTTGGGGAAGTTCTTCCTAAAACTGCGTGGAAGCTCATGTAGAGGTGAAGTAAGATTGAGAGGACCAAAAACATTACCCCAAGGACCTTGAACTACCATTATAGGATTCTGAAAAGGAGGGATAACAAATCTCAGAGGGGTAATTATATGTACAACTTTATCAACAGTAGAAGTAGATACTTCGTCTGGCAATGGAGATCTAGTTTTAGTAGGAGGAAAACTCTTGGTTCATTAGAGATGAGATGGTGAAGGAAACAGATCAAAATCACTTTATTGTACCAACTCAAATATAGGGTCAATGATACCTTTAGCCCTTTGGCTTTGTGTATACCTTGAATTGTCAGATTGTGAAACAAAAGTGGAAAAGAATTGACCTGGCTTCAGTTAAAGCTTGAGGCTTTAAACTATGCATTCTTTCTCAGTTAGTGTGGAGGTGAATGGATAGATTATAAATGGATAATGGATATGATATCCCTAGAGGAGTTGCCAAAAACTATTGGTTCAATATTTTGTCGATCAACGTACTAATAAACAAAATAGGTCTGATCAGCCAAAGTAGGAAGACTGGTCATCCAAATGTGTAGTTTTTACCACATCAAAAGGAGACTAATCTCTCCTCTCATGATGGGGAGGTTCCCTATAGGTATGCTATATATGTATATTAATAGAAAATAATACTCAAGGGTAGGAAAAACCATCCATCTCTCTTTCTTCAGAGATGATGCGTGCAGATCACAGAAGAAACTCAAAGAAAATGACAGAAAGCACTCATCTTCTTTCAGAAGTACTATTCAACAAGCCACAAGAATACCCCAGATAGTAACAAAAAAATGTAACAAAAGAAGTAATAACCAAAAAAATGAGATGCAACAAAAAGTTTCCACCTGAATCACTCAAGAGTAAGATAAGGACAATAAGGGCACAAAGTCTTCTCAAAGTCCTTTACACAGAAATGAAAAGAAAACACACTGAAAGGCAATTATGGAGGCACAAAGTCTCTCCACAATTGATTCTTTAGGACACCTTTTGGACTAATTTCACTAATCCTGCTTGTTGAATTAAAAGAACATAAAAAACATCAAGGAAAAAGACATAAGAATAGTTTCCTTAACAACAAAGATATCACAGCACAAAGTTTGAAAATCCATTTGCTTTCTTATTTCAATAATAAAATATGATAAAAAAATTGAGCTCAAAGTCTCAGAAGTGCCTTTCAATTTGGGCAGAGGTTCATTTTGATTGTCAAAAAAGAGATACATTTACAATAGAAGAGTCCCTTATATAACCATTTCAAGAAGGACTTGAGAATAGTAACACATCATGCTACATTGGAATCTATTAAGAAGACAGGCTAGAACTTGGGGGCATTTTACCCATTTGATTTTATCAGTGTAGGGAAATAAGTCACACTTATTGAAAGTGTGCAACTTTCAATGTGCACCTGGTGATCTGATCTTACCTTCATCATTCCTCTTTTTTTAGTTAATTGAATCGAGCCCTAAATTCAGTTTGCTGTTTTATTCCTTCCTGGCTTTTTGTTGGTCTTGGCCTTAAATTCTGGGAATGCATTTTGGTCTATAAGTTTAAAGGATCAACAATTATTTTATTGTCTTCAATTTGACGTTCGTGTGCCCGTCACTATGTTTCCAAAAGCTAGTTGGCTGTGTTAAATTTGACATCTTCGGGCGCGTCACCCCTTGGTCTTCTTTTAGCTTTTTGCTTGGCACTTTTCCAGATTGGACTTGCCCTTTCGGGCCTTGAGAAATGACTCATTTTAAGTTAGAATAACCTCCCACAAGGGTATCTATCCTTCGAGCAGTCTTTAAATAGCCTTCAGACTTCTTTGGACGACCCTTCAGCTTGAGGAAGTGTCTTCAAATTGGCAGCCGAGAGTCCCCCGCAAGGGCACTTGCCCTTCGAGGTCCTTTGGCGGCCCTTTGCAAATTTCCCCAGGCTTTTCTTACGCTTCCTCCTGTGACCATTTCTTGTAGACATTTTTCTTGGGGAAAATTTCCGTGGACAAAAAGTCTGGGGAAAATTCCTGTGAATAAAAAGTCCACAAAATTATTTGTTGCGCCAAGTCTTTGAAAAAGTCTTCAGATTTTTTGTCCGCATTCACTTTTTTGATTTCTTTCAAAATTTTTGTCTGAAGGAATTATTCTAGACAAAAATCTGAAAGAATTATGTCTTAGCCAATTTTAAATGTCTTAAACAAATCTAAAAGAATTACCTTTTGGCTTCCTTTTGCATTAAATCACCCCTTTGAACTTTGGCAATGAACCATTCTATTGAACCAATTGGTTGAACCAAAAATGGTTCAAGTCGATGGACTAAGCATTAAACCAAACATTGAAATTGCCTTTGAACCATGTCTTTGAACCAAAATGTTGAACCTTTTCGTTGAATGAAGATGTTGAACCAAGTTTTGGTTCAACGGTTCAAACAAAGCTTTGAATCGACTTAATGAACCACCCGAGTGAAATAAAGCGTTGAACTGCTTGGTTGAATTGAGCTATTGAACCATTCCTTTGGTTGAACCCACCATTGAACCTTGAACCCATTGAAACTTTGAACCAAAAGTGGTTTAATGGTTCAACAGTTCAACGGTTCAATGGTTCAAGCTGCCTTGATTTAGCCAAGTGTTTTGAAGTCAATGAACCAATTTAAGCGATTGAACTTTGAACCTTGATGAAGCGCTTAACTCTTGCCAAAGATGTTGAACATGTTGAACCTTGAACCCATTGAACCTTTGAACCAAAGTGGTTCAAGGGTTCAACAGTTCAATGGTTCAAGTCCTTTTTGCTTGAATGTTTGCTGATAGACATTTCTGATTGAACTTAGGCTTTGAACCAATCCTTTGAACCAAAAGACGTTGAACCATAGGATGAACCAAATGTTGAACATGCTGCTGGTGTTTACTGATGGAGATTTATATTTGAACCAAGGCATTGAAATAGTACCAAAAATGATTACGTGTTGAAAAATTGATTCTTTTGACTGAAACCACCTGCAGAAGCCTTTGAACATGTAAAAATTAACCTGCCTGCAGAGTCCATAGATTTTCTTTTTCCTGCACAGTTCATAGATTTTTCTTCCTACTGAGTCCATAGATTCAAGCCTACAGAGTCCATAGATTCAAGCCTGTAGAGTCTGTAGATTTTTCTTCTTGCTGAGTCCATAGATTCAAGCATGCATACTCTGTAGATTCAAGCCTATAGAGTCCGTAGATTTATGAAAAGCTTGAAAATTGAAGAATTTGAATGCCCAAGACAAATTTTGAAAAGAGAAGAGATAATTTTGGTCTATAAGACCGAAATAGTTCAAATGTTATTCCAAAAATGCGCTGATATTTTTGGGGGACAACACAAAGCAATTATCCCAAACAGTCTATTTCATTGAGAAAAATGCCCATGTCAAAAAGTCTAAAGGTATGTTCATTGGACAAAATGACCATGGCAAAAAGTCTAAAGGGTAATTGTAAAAAATATAAAGGGTTTACTTCGTAGGGAAAAGTAAAAATGACAAAAAGTTTGAAGGGTATACTTTGTAGGGTAAATGTTTAGGATAAAAGTTCTAAAAGGTAGGTTGTACAAAGCTCGAAGGGTAAGTTCAAGTGGGACGAAGGGCAATTCTATCAATAAAAGTGTATCGACAAGATTGTTGTGGGGAGAATGTATTGGGAAAATTATCCAAAGACCAAATTCCATCAGGCAAAGTATTTGAAATAAATATGCTGAAATAAATAATTCTGCAAAAAAAAACTTGAAATGACAAATTGCATAAGTTTGATAAAGATAAGCTCAAAAACATAAGCCCAATAAAATAAGCTTGATAGAAAGAGTTAGTCTATGAACACAATACCAATACAACCTTGCCAAAGTATGAAAGGCCAATAGTTATTATTTTATCAAAATTTTACAAAAAACACATAAAAGAGGGGCTCAAAGTCAAGACTATAATCTAAAAAAATGTGGGTCCCCATTTCCTATGGAAAGAAGGAGGATTTTGGGTAAAACAAATGGTGACTTATAAGGGGAATACTCCTAAGTATTCAAGAACCCAAAACTCTAGTTTTCAATCCTTAAATCAATCATGATGTGTGTCACAAATGAATACTTAAATAAAAAACATGGAGGAGACTCCTAAGTGCATTCCCACAACATACTTGCTTTCTATTTAATTGTATCTATGTGTGTTAAAATGTGTAGTTCATTTATTCCTTGATGTCGTGAGTTTTTTAAAGGCTTGATGAAACTGTAGGTTTCATTCCAGTATCTATTAAAGCTAAAAAATAAGAGAAGATAAAACATTTCTCTACTCTTAGCTAGGTTTCCATAGCCCCAACATAAATACCTTGGGCTTATTCTCTTCTCATTCTATTATTTTATTTTGATCATGATGCATGGTACATTGATCTTATTTCATCATGCGAGCCTTTTGATTTTATTTTGCTCTTTTGAAATCATTAGTTCTTTCTTCTTTTATTTTTTTCTTTTGTTCTTGAATGGAAAAGAGAAGAGCTGAAACCCCAGTGAGCTAGTATAATTATAAAATAAATCATTACTAGAACATCTCTACCAGCCACATTTATACCCAAAATTGTCATTTCTAACAAGTATTTAATGTGATAAGTGCATTTGATCCAATAAAAAAAGAAATTTTTCTAAATTTGTATGAAGTAATCTAAGAGCAACTTCCATATGCCTGGTAAAAGTATTTAATTTTGATACCATTTAGAATAATTCATGATTACCTACCTTCATCTTGAAGACTCAAGACACAAAAATACACCTAATTTTGTGAACTAGTCCCAAATTTCCTATTCTCTTTTTACTTTTCCCCCTTTCTACAAGTCCTAAGATCAGTTGGTTTGGATTTTAACTTGGTTATAGTTAGATCAAACACAATTCTAATTGTCATAGAAATCAAGAAAAATAACTATTCTAAAAAAGTAGGAAACTTAAACTAAGAAAGTAGGAATCTAATCTAAGAAAGCAAAAAACCTTATGTAATGAAAAAAATGATATAAAACAAGAAATATAACCTACTCATACTCCAAAGAAAACCCAAACAAGATGGGGGATGCATTTGGAAACTTTGTTTGGTATGATTCTCACTATTTGATAATAACAAGGTTTTCCCCATTAAAGTTTTGAGATAGGTAGGGACATCTTTGTATTAATTTAGTAGAATTTTGATCCTTTCCCTCATATTGTAGAACAAAAAATCAAGGTTACTCATGGGACATCCCAGACACAATATATAAATAACTCATTTAAAGTGTCTGCTGAAAGAGATATTAGCTCTGACCTATAGTATTGAAAGTCATCATCGTCTATGAACTCATTATGGGTAAGGTCCACAAAGATAGAATCAAAATCATAAGGTTAATCATGAACAAAATTTTCCTCAAAAACTTCATTTAAACTCTTATTTTGAGTGTGACCTCCACTATTGGAATAAATTAGCTCTTGACTTTCCAAATTATGAATAAATTTTTTGCTTACCTGGGGATCACTATTTTTGATTTTAGGAATGATAGATTCATTAATTATTAATTCTATAGGGATCATCCCATCCACTACCTATTGTTGATCCTTTTGCTGATGTTCTTTTAAATTGAAACTCTGATTATTGCCATCTAAGTAATCTACTTCTTTTGAATAATTATGCTTTGGAAGATATACA
Organism: Torreya grandis; assembly: GCA_037957365.1. Taxonomy (NCBI): domain Eukaryota; kingdom Viridiplantae; phylum Streptophyta; class Pinopsida; order Cupressales; family Taxaceae; genus Torreya; species Torreya grandis. The sequence goes on along the minus strand of JARHVA010002958.1, from coordinate 304,243 downwards.
ACTTCAGGGGCATCACATGTGTAATCAAAGGTCTTTACTTCAATGTCAAATGTTAATGTCCACACACATTGGGGTTCTTGGTTAATTACATAATCAACCACAATGTCCTATACATTAGAATTAGGCACTAAATTGAATTCAACATCTATCAAATCAAGGCATAAGCATATATGTGAATTAATTACATTGAAAGGGAACTCAAACATATAATCAAAATGATTAGGAGAAGCCAACATACCTTTTTAATTTGCCTCATGATAAAAATATATACCTGCCTCAGGCATAACATAATCTAAAATCTTAATAATGAAGCTTTTATGATTAGAGAAGAATACATTAGGAATATAATCATCAAATGAGTCTTCTGATAGAGATTTTAATGCAAATTAGTAATCACAAGAGTCATCAACACCATCTTTAGATATAATATCTTCTTTTACAAGGAAAAGTAATTGATCCTCTACCTATGAATATTTTATCTCATAGAGATACTATAAAGGTTGACAATGTTCTTCTAAATTGACACTTTCCTCACTATCGTTATTTCCTTCTTCAATTATCTCATCAAATATAAGGATATGATCAACATGATCCAGTTCTCCTAGCTTGATGGATTCCTATTCTTGTTTTTAGTAGCTCAATTTATCTTGTAACATTATAATCTCTTCTTTGATGGCTACAATACACTCTTCTACTAGGATCTCTTCTTCCTCTTTGTGCATAGTGGGATTAAAAAGAAACCCCTCCACTATGTTCCCATTTGGCCATAGTAACAAGATTTCTCTTTGGATAGCTTTTTTAAAATTCACATCCAACATTCCTACTATAAAGAACCTCATATAATATGTTAAATTATTTTTTAAATCATGAACATCAATATTTAGACCAAATCGAATCAAAAAATGTTCCTCAAGTTCACTCCAACTAGTAATAGAACTAGGTGCCAACTCTCTTAACCAATCATACATTTCTTCTTCCAGCATGAATGGGAAAAACTTATAGATTACATCCTCAAATTTGATATTCATAACATGCATAACATATGTGTAAGCAATAAGATGCCCTTCGATAACTCTTAGGTGATTATTATGGAACCTAGGAAGGTTTGGGAATGGGTCATAGGGGAGATCATGTTGAATACCTGGCATATTTATGGGTGATTTTCCAAGCCAATCCATTCTCAATTTTTTTTGTTTTCTAAGTTTTATGATTTTTTTTGGATTTTCACAAGGGGGATCTCTTATGTTAACAATAATTGAATGTTCAGGGCCTCTTTCTAGTTCCAATTGACTATTGATGCAAGTTTTATGCACACCACAACATAATGAGGTAACCTCTAATGCTTTAGGAACTCAATGGAGGTAAAATCCACTATAGGGCATGAGTTATAGGTATGCAGTTTGAAAAACATATTGATGGAATAGCTGGTAGGGCATGTAAGTTGTTGATAAGGTTTTTTGATGGAGGTGTGGTTCCTAAAGAGTATGAATATAAAGGTGAGTTGGATGCATGGTTTTCTTATAATCTAAATTTGGTAGATCTCAAAATAAAATTAAAATAAGAGGGAAGGGTAAGGTAGAAAAAAAGGCTATATGGTTTTTAGGAACTACTTCCCTGGTTGATTTCTAATAGGATAAGTGCTCTCATAACCTATGCCTATTGCTAGAAATAATTGCATACACACAATTAGACATGGATAACAAATCTAAGGAGATACTGATGTAGGAAATTCATAGGATTTAGACAATGGTTGCTCTATTTAGGGAAGCTATTGCACACCTTACTTAGGAGATTATGGCTCGAACTAGTGAAGTATCTAAGTTAGCTTTGGTACACACACAAAAAACCACATCAAAGAAAGCACTAGTAAACATTTAAAATTATGAATAAAAAAACTTGACTATCTTAATAAATATATTTTACCAATCTTTCAATAGCTATTGCACTCTATAGATTAGTACATCAATCAAGATAGTTAAGAATCTATTCATAGCTATTACACACTAAAGATTATTGAAACACACAACCAAAGAAGTAATAACTAATTACACATAAATTGAAAAGAAAATACACAAACACATTCACTGATGATCAAAATTGATGTTATTCTTGTATTCAAAATTCTCTTACCAAAATCCAAGTTGGATTATAATTATTTATATAGACTTGGGGAAGGGGTCACCTCATCCTCCAAGTTCATGCAAGGTCATTACATGTGATAGTTAGAACATGAGTTCTAATTGTATTCCAAAACTGTATAAGAGTCTACTTATAGTTATTAATTTAAATTAGCCTTTAAACAACTTATTCAACATATGCATGTGTATAAAGGCACTTTTTACAATTATATCTTGAATTGCATGACAATACCTCCTTTTATAGGTTGTGGGAACAACCTATTGATATATTAAGTTAGCCATTTTCAAGTGGAACTTAGACAAACATTGTTTTACCAATGATTTTTATAACCAAGGACACTATTGTTAGTTGTGACTAACTTATCTAAACTATGCATTGCATGTTTTCCTATCGTAACTATAGCCTTTGCTGGATATTCACTTCTATATTTGATAACCGTGCATGTTCATATTATTGATCCAAATTTAGCTATGAGACCCAATGGTTGTCAATAAATATAGACCAAGTGTTAAATTTTTTTACATATTCTATCCATGTAGCCATGCCATTCTATTTGTTAAATCTTGAAATATGACTGTTGATATTTTTAAGACATGCATTAAAATCTGATTGAGTCTAAGATCTTTGAAAAGTCCACTATTGACTCACACCATTTAATATTCTTCATGATGGAATGTAAGCATGCCATTTGGAAGCTCTGTGGGGCCTCTATGTTATTCTTAATCCTATCTTGAATGTTTTTGTGCCACTTGGAAACTACTCGGGGCTTCTAAGCTCTTGACTTATTGACCCTATGAAAGGGCCCATAGACCATTGATATACTATTTAGGGCTCTCACAATGGTGAAACTTGTCACCCTCATGGAGCTCAGTAGGTTATTTGACATTTCAACTTGATCTTGCATCATTGGATCAATTGGGCCTAAGCAAACACATGCCATAGGATCTTTGTGTATTAGGTTTCCACACACTTTTGGATCTCTATGTACTGGGCTCTTGAAATGTTACCACTTGGCACTCTCGTAAATATTTTAAAAATAAATTATTGCTATACTTGATTACACACTATTAGATCTTTATTATGTAAGTTAATGCACACTATAGATCTTGGTGCGTGACCTTTTGACTCCCTATGAGCTTGACACTTGTCACTTCTAGATTTTCTCCTGCAAACATAAACATAAAATGACTTAAAATATATAATAAAATGCTTGACTATAGGGGTAACACTTGAAAGCTCTATGGGGATTTTGGTCTATTGATCTTGGTATTAGGGTATTGTTTTGGCCATTTTGTGTAGGGGAATTGTTTTAGGTTTTTTGTGCCTAGGGTAATTATTACGAGCTTTTAAATAAGGAAATTATTGTGGGTTTTTTATGTGGGGTATGTATATCATCAGGGAACTTATTTTAGACTAAATGTCTAATGAAATTATCTTGAAGAGTCTATTTTGTCAGGCAAAATACCCATGGCAAAAAGTTTGAAGGGTATGTTCATTGGGAAAAATGCATGCAATAAAAATTCTAAAGGGTAATTGCAAAAAATAAGAAGGGTATACTTCATAGGGCAAAGTGCCCATGACAAAAATTCTGAAGGGTCTACTTCATAGGGCAAATGTTTGGGATAAAAGTCCTGAAGGGTAAGTTGCACAAAGCTTGAAGGGTAGGTTCAAGAGGGTTGAAGGGGAATTATGTTAGTGAAAGTGTATCAGTAATATTACTATAGGGAGAATGTATTGAGCAAATTATTTGAAGACCAAATGCCATCTGGCAAAGTGTCTAAAAAAATATGCTGAAATAAATAAGTCCATGGTAAAAACCTTGAAATGACAAATTACATAAGTTTGGTAAAGATAAGTCCAATAGAATAAGCTCGATAGAAAGAGTTATTCTATGAACACAATACAAATGCCATCTTGCCAAAGCATAAAAGGCCAATAGTCAGTCTTTTCTCAAAATTTTGAAAAAAACACATAGAAGAGGGGCTCAAAGTCAAGAGTATAATCTAAAAAAAGGTGGGTCCCCATTTCCTATGGAAAGAAGGGGGATGTTGGGTATAATATTTATAACCAATTTTTATCTCTTTTTAGATGGAAATGATAATTCCAAAAAATCAACTCTCTTACCTTTAGTAGATGATCTTGTTTAGTTGCTTGGCATACATAAACCTTGAATTCTTGAATTCATAAGCTAGTATAGTCACTTGGTGATTTTAAAATTTATACGAGGATCATACAATGCTAGTTGAGAATAACACCAATATATTTATAATTTTTGGGTCCCACTAAGTATGCCAAAAATTGTTATCACATAGAATTTGCACCTGTCATTGATGTCATAGCTTACTATGCAAAAATTTAATGATATAATGGGATCACCTCCAAGATGTAGGACCTTAGAAAATTGAGGTGAACCTCTAGAGAATGCTAGCTTCCTTTCACTAAATTTGATACAACTGATAAATTATCAGTTCATAGAAATTCTACTTCTTTAGTGATCTTGCTCCTAATGTAGGGTTTCACTAGCGAAAATAGTTTTGAGAATGAAATTTTCAAAACTAAAAATGGTGATTATACCAAAGATTTTGTATTAGATTTTAATGCTTTATTGAATGAAAACAATAGAATAGAAAATAGATTTGAAATTTTTAGGAGCATAAACTCATGCAAATGTGAAATCAGAGGTAATAATTGGTATTTTTTATACAAGGGATAAAATTCTTTATTTTTTATCAAACAATATTCCAAAAGGGAAAAAATAGCACAAATGAAATTTTGTGATTGAAATAAAAATTAAAACATCCACAAATATTCAAATAACCTTGCATACATAGATATTTCTTAGACAAGAAAGGTAAATCTTCAATTTATTCTCATTCTCTAGGTTACAACATGTAGAAGTGTTATTCAACATGCAAAATAATATTTCTAGCAAAAAAAAGATAAGATGGGCTACATCATATTTCTTATATTTATACAAAAAATATCATATAAGAGATGTAGTTAACAATGAAATCCAATGCCTAATAGAAGGATATGAAAATATGGAAGCTCCATGAAAAGAGATGTGATTTATAGCTGTTATGGCATCCATGGCATGCTGAATAAGTTGGAAAAAACACATTTAAGAGCTGGGCATGATCTCCAATTGTTGGAGGTGTGGAGGGAGCTTATAAATATTCATGCAATGCCTTATTTCTTATCCATTTTAGATATACCTTCATTTTCATGCAATGGTGGGCGCTAAATTGAAACTCAATCTTTTGAACAAACTATAACTAAAAATAACTTAAGTTACTTTTTTGCAAAACCATAATTTATAATTTTCAAGTGAGACATTTACAACTTTAAAGTCATACCACTTTATCAAAACTAAAATTGAATTTTACAATATGTGCTTTTAAAACTTAAGCAATTAAAAATTTGTCAAAATGAAAAGTGTAATTTGCAAGTCTACTTTTTAAACTTTCAACTTGTCAAAATGGAAAGTGAAAATTACACATGGCTCTTTCTCAAAAAGAGTTGTCAAAAAGATAGTTACAATTTACAAGTTATGTTTTTACAACTTTACAATATTTTTAAAACAATGAAAATACAATATACGAGAATGCTTTTGATAGAAAGAATTAATCTATTTACAACACTTCTTCTGACTCTTTATCCTTATTGACCTATGTTTTCTCAATGTATGCATTAAAAACCTTGAATATCTCTAGTACTTTGTCTTCATCTGGGCCAAAAAATTAGAGGTTGGTTATCTTGCAATTTGATACTATATCAAAAAGTTATCTTCTCAAAGCTATGTATGTTTGAATCTCTTTATCCATCTGATCCAATGTATTATGATATTTGATGAAATGGTGGATAGAGCTCAAAGTGCAAAATGTATCTCATGTAAATTATTTTTTGATCACTTATTTGAATTTATTATAAACTTCCTCTATTGAAAAGATCTATTCCTAATGATCTGTTAGTCGACATGATAATTTATTCAACAAATCTTCAATGTCATATAACATGTCAGTGGCCTTGTCATGTGTAACTTTAGCCGTATGGGTAGCATCTATAAGCATCTTTATTTTGAATTGAGATGCTTTGTATAACTCCTCTTTCTCTCCATCATTTTTTAGTATATTTTACATAGTGAGGATTTCCATAGCAATTGAGTCCACAAATATTAATTTTTGATAGAAAGGATTCAATATTTCTATCTCTCCTTCATACTTGCTGACCTGTTCTCTCAGGGTGACCCTTCTCTCCCTTTGAATTGCATAGTCATCCATTACTTTATCAATAAATTTGTTGGATGAGATCTTTTTCCCATTCCTTGGTGGCCCTTCCCGTGCAACCAATTTATATCACCACATCAAGTATTACCTAATCTATGAACTAAGTGACATGTTGTGTTGTTTGAATAGTGGGCTTAATGATTTTTTTCAATGCAGTCATTAGTTGTTCCAAATTATTCTTTATTTCATTCTTAGTGACATTGTCACTATCCATTTTCTCAAAGAGAGAGTTAATGCTCGATTGAATGTCATGTTTTAACCCTTTTCTCATAAGATGTCCAAGGTAAACTTTTGAAACCTGATAGTCCCCCACCTAGATCTTATTTTTATTTGTCTGGTGGGGGGACTATAATATCTACATACCTTTACCCTACTAAGTCATATAATATCCTTGAAATGGTTCAAGGAGTAGTATTGGATTTCTTATGTACATCTGAAAGACCAAAATCCAATGTACTTGTGGACACCATTTGCTTGGGGGTGTGGGAGATGGAAGTGAGATCAATGGAGTAGACACATGGAGTTAAAACTTAATAATTGGTGGAAGTGTGGAGTCTAAATATTTAAATGAGTTAATTAAATTGGTAGGGACACTCAGTGTTGGTAAAGTGGGAAAGATGAAATTAAAGGAATTATAGGAGGGAGTGAAATTATAGGATAAAGAAGTGGAATAGAAACCTAAGTATCCAATGAAAGGGAGACCTAAGTGTCCAATTGACTTGATTACACTATTGGAAATGGACTTATTATCATAGGTAAACTAGTGAGAATGAAGGGTGGGGTTATTTGAGGTGAAGGAGGAGTGGATATAGGAGGAGGAGGTGTTGAAACTATAGGAACAATAGAGATAGTTGGGGGATAAGGGACGTAGGAATATGTGGAGATTCCTAGTGTGCTAGTGATAATGCCATGAACATCCTAGAAGGGTCTTGCCTCCAAATCTCTTAGGGTCATTTGTGTCATTTCTATCTTTGTACACTTAGATTTGGCTAGGGAGGGGCATGCGTATCTACCTATACTGATGGGGAAATGAATTCTTGACTTGTGTTTCCTAGAAAATAGCTTGAGTCTCAAAAAGTTGCCTTATTAGCTCCATTAATGCCCATTTATGACTCACATATCTTGGCAGGGTCTAAGGGAAACCATTGAATCCATAAACCCTAATGTAGGAGTAAGTGGGGAACTGGATGAAATAGGAACCCCACTTGGTGATCTCTTTAATGGACACATCAAAGAATATACTTCTCTCTAGTTTTTTGTCAAACATTATTATGATGTATTAGATGAATACATCATTCACTCTGATAAAGTATTGCCTGCTTGCCTCAATATTAAGGTTAGGGTAATAGTTGAACACTTTGTTTGCCTCACTAGCTATAGTGTTGGGCCCTAAGAAAGCTCCCCCTTTGGTAAGTATATATACTAGGTAAGAGGTCATGTAGAATTTTCCTAGAGTTTGTACCTCCATTAATTACTTGTGGAGGGAGTCACTGATGAGTTGTGCCTAGTGGATGTATTATTTAATCTCATGGATGACCCATATGTATTGATACATCCAATCTTGGAAGCTCTTTGCATCATGGCTACTAATGATCCTATTTAGTAATATAATTATATCTCTTACCTCATCCTTTTTAATCCTTGCCAATTTTTTAGGTAATTTGATGGATACGACCTTAAGAATCCTTAGCCACTGCTTGTTCATCACTCTCTAACATCCAATGTTGTTGTCTTGAAAGATTTTTTTGGATGATTCTAGAGTTATATATAGATAATTATAAAATTTAGGTATCATAAACATGAAATCAATCAAATTTGGGTCCATATTTAGAATCCTTTCCCCTTTATCATTCTACACCTCTCTCTTATCAACATCATAATGTTGTGCTAGAATGAGTACTAACTTAGGGATTTGCATAGTTAGGGTAAAAGTTACTACTTGGGGCAGTCTGTAGTCATAGATGCTCTGGATCTAGTTGTTCTTAAATTCTACATTGATCCTAGTCCAAAATTCACCTAGGTCAATGTGACCTAGGGTTGTGTCTGTAATCTTAGTTGTGTTGGATTCTAGAATGAGAGTGACATTGGGTCCTTTAGAATTGAACTTCATCTCTTTCCTAGACATGAATTCTTAAGAGACTAATGAGGGAAAACCAACTATAAAGTTGGTAGGATTTGTAGGTGCTATATATAGGTAGAAACTCTGACAAAACTTGGAATTGTTTTATGTAGGTGAAAATTCCATGGGAAAGTGTAGTTACAAAAGTAGGTTGAAATCTATGGTGGATATTAGAGGTGAAAATTATAGGTGGAAACTTCATTGGAACTTGGAATTATTTAAAGAACTGGAAAACTCTATAGAACTATGGGGTTAAAACTATAGATATGAATCCTTGATAGAGATGGAAGGTGAAAATCATAGGTCAAAAGTCCACAGGGATTATAGATGGATATTACAAGGAATATTCACTTAGTTTAGGAATATCCTAGGAATATTTGCTATCTATGAATTGTAAACCCTAGGTTTTGAATGAAAAATTTGGGGAAAAAACCTTAGGTTTTTAGTGCACAGAGAAAACATGACCTTAAGAGAAAATAAACAAATAAATGAGCTTCTATGACACCACCTAAAACCCTAATGATGTCTAAGCAATGAAACCCTAGTAAAGAAATAAAATATATCAATAATGTTTGTAAGAATGAAGATAAACTAAGCAAGATCAAATGTGGGAAATGATAACTTTAAAAAAATGCAGTGGATTCAAAGAATACCATGTAGGCTACTAATGGCATCATGGCATGAGGTTTGAAGCATAGCTCGATGTCATGGTTTGTAGGGTCACAGGTGTGGCATGGCTTGAGGTCATTATTAGAGATCCAAACTCAAATTAACAACTTTAAACATTGATTTAAACAAACCCTAATTCCATTTATTTAGAGTTCACAAATAACTTCATAGTTTTTCACTTTGCTAATTGCATGTTGACCTTTGAATTTTGTAGGATACGCTGGGTTGACCCTTCTAAAATAAGAAGGTGGAAATTAGGAAATAATTTGTAATTTAGCAAATTACAAATTACACTTGGAGTTTTGGCTTTTGCAAGGAAGGTTATTGGTAGGAAGTAAAATTTTGCTTATAATTTACAATTTTGCAAATTGAAAATTGCAATATGAGTTTTAGTTTTATGGGGTGCTTGGTTTATGGGAAATAAAACTCCACTTACAATTTAAAATTACAAATTACAAGTGGGTTGGCTAGTGTATTATGGGAAGCAGAGGTCTAACTACAATTTGCAATTTTACAAATTGTAAATCTAAATTAGATCTCTAGTTTCCACTAGCTAATGTATTACACTACCTAGATTGTAGGAAATAATTTACAATTTGTAAACTACAAATTATAGTCTAATCTCTAGATTCCACAAGCTTAGGAAAATGGGTGCTTTGGGTCAATTTAAGACATTTTTATAAAAAATTAAGGGGACTCCCTTAGGGTACTTGACATTTTGATATTTTTTAGATAAAAATATAAATAGAGTCACTTATAGATTCTTATTTAGTTTCACCTCTAGATTCCTCTTTATAGTCACCTCTAGATTCCTGTTTAGAGTCACCCCTAGATTCTTCTTTGGAGTCACCACTAGATTCCTCTTTAGAGTCACCTCTATATTATTCTTCAAAGTTACCTCAATAATATATTATGATCCACACTTATAATAATCAAAATATGTAGAATTTAATGTATATCAACACAACATCATATATATTGGTGGGCTAAGATGCCCAAATACTTAGTATATGCAAAAATAGAATAATCACCCTTAAGGTAGGGAAACACCATAAAATACTCCTTTAAGAAGGAATAAATCCACAATGTCTCTTTGAGGGGTCAACCTACAATATCCTCTTACAATAGAAGGCTCAATGCTTACTTGATTCCTTTACAATGATAATCATCTCTTTTATATAGATCTCTATCTAACTACCAATGGATGGGTAACCTCCTAATCCCAATGTAGGCTGACCATCACCCAATGCACTAATTCCACTAGTTACCTAAATATATTAATTTATTGGACCCATAAAACTAACTAAATAAGTGAGGTTGAGCCACAACTATGTTGATGAAGTTATACTTCCTGCTAGGGTTTATAGACATAATGACCTTCTTATTTTGAATGCATCCATGAAATTGAAAAATTGACCATATTTTATTTGGAGCCAAAATATTCAAACCCTTATCATCTAATCCTTCTTGTTACTATATTAGATCCTCTACCTCTCCTTTTTCATGATTTGTAGCCTCCTCCTCCTCCTCCTCCTCATCATCATCATGATCTATTTCTTTTTCATGTTCATTACCTGTATACTCTTCCTCATTTCCCTCATTTTATTTTGATATTTTTTATTATTCATCATTGACATCATCATTATTTTCTTCCTCTTCTTCATTCTCTTTTTATTTTATATCCCATCGATCTAGTAAAACCTATTCAATTTACTCCCATGAAGAATACTGTTGTGCAAAGCTCAATTGTTTAAACCAATGTTGTGTAGACCTAGATAAAAAGGGATACAATCATGTTTACTAAAAAAATTCATTAATATATCTCTCCTTAAAAAATATCCACCATTATTTAGCATCAGTATCTTCCTTCCCAAAAAATTGTTTAAATTCCATTATTCACACAAACTAAGGTTAATGATAAAACCTTAAAATCTCAATAACTTGCATAAAATGTATCAAAATAGCCCAAATTTTTTAATGTATCTCTTCTATAATATATTTTAATTTTAGTAAAAATTTGGAGGAAAAATTCCATAAATTTTAGCCTATAGAGTGAATCTATAATATATTTCAATTTCAGTAAAAATGTGGTGGAAAAATTTCAAAAATTTTGCTCTATAGAGTGAATCTATGAAAAATAATAAAATTAAAATAAATCACTCAAAATGTTTCAAAAAATTATATAATTTGGACTATAGCTCTCTTATATTTTGATAAAGTAACAATGAAAATTTCATAGAAAAATTCCTTATATTTCATAAGATATGACTTAAGTATTAAACCCTAAAATAGAAATAACTCACTCAAAATTGATCATAAAACCTTAATTTTTTTATCATAAATTTATAATAATATTATCCATCTCTAATAAAACAATTGTGAAAAAATTCAAAAGTGGTCACAATTTATTAATGATTTCATAAAACTAGGGTTTCATCCCACACAAATTGCCCAAATTGAAGCTTTGAGACCACTCATTATAATCCACACTTATAATAATTGAAATATGAAAAATATAATGTAGATCAACACAACACCATATATATTGGTATTCCAATATGCCCAAATACTCAATATATGTAGAAATAGAACAATCACCTTTAAGGTAGGGCAACACCATACAATACTCCTTTAGGAAGGAATAACTTCATAATGTCTCTTCAAGGGGACAACCTCCAATATCTTCTTAAAATAGAAGACTCAATGCTTAATTTATTCCTTTATAATAATAATCATCTCTTTTATATAGACCTCTATCTAAATAATAATAGATGGGTAACCCCTAATCCAAATGTAGGTTGACCAATACCTAATACACTAATTCCATAAGTTACTTAATTATAGTAATATATTGGACCCATATAACTAACTAAGGGGGATGTTTGCCACATGTTGGACTATAGATCAACCCATATACATTAATATATCATATCTCTAGGTACATATCAAAATCCTCTTCAAATTCATTTTTAGATTCCTCTTGGTCTCATCTTATGAATCTTCTTTAATTTCACCTCTAGACTTATATTTAGATTCATCTTTTGCTATGGATTTAGCTTTAGATTCTACTCAAGATCCTCCTTTACCTTATTCCTTAATTCATAATCTAAATAAAAAAGAACATTATAAAAATAAATATGTACTCTCTCATAAATTTCCACTTGCCATCCAAAATGAGGAACATTATTCTTGCACACCTAACTTCTCTTTCCACCTTGATAATGAACTTTATCACATCCACAATTATAAACTCAATGCTATAAATGTGCCTAAAAAATGATAGTTTTCATGAAAAAATTCCTATTTCTCATTCCCAAAAAGTTCAAATATGTATTAATAGTAATGATGTCATCCCTTCTTTTTAATTAGTAGATATTTATCCTACATCCCATAGATCTTCCCCTTTGTCAACCAATGAGGATGAACTTCCTTCATCTTCCTAACACATCACAAGATACAATTGAAATAAATGACATTTTTAACACATATTTTGATGTTGCTTCCACTTCAACATCATACTTTTCTACACATGATGCTACTTTTATGCCACAATGTCATAACCATAGCATAGATTTATCACACGATGATAATGCATCTCTTATTAATGATATTCATTTTAATGTTATCAATAAAAAAGAACCAAATGATTCATATATATCCAATGAATCTCTTAAACCAAAGGAAAATCTTATATTTCCTCCTCCTTTTATTAGAACTAGTGTTCTAATGGCTAAAATTAACAATATAATTCAACCCTTAAATGAACTTCTGAAGAACCTTAACATGCCTTCCCAAGAAGTCATATCATATCCTTAATGTACGTTGTAGGAGATTTACAAGATAGAATACATCAATTATCCTTAAGGAATAAAACATATCATGTTTGGGTTGACTCTAATTTAATCCATGGTAATCCTATTATGCACAATATTTTGAATGCACCTTTACCCCACAACTTCCAAATGCCCACATTTTCTACATTTGATAGAAGTGGGGGCCCTTACCTACATCTTAAAGCTATTCAATAAACTATGAATGGTTACTATGGTAGTTGAATGATATTACAATTATTTCCTAATAGTCTAGTGGGATGTGCACTTGTTTGGTTTCATTCCCTCAATATTTATCTAGAACTAGAATAATATTTCTTAATCCAATATATTTAAAATAAGGGAACTAGGGTCACTTATGAACAATTACCTTCTCTCCATCAAGGCAAATTTGAGTAAGTTTATGATTACATTTTACTATTTAAAACTTATATGCATCAATTAATTTACGAATCGATTTAGAAGTTCAATATATCTTGTTTAGAGGTCTAATTTATCCATTAAAAGAGAAACTACCCTATCATACTTGGGAATCATGTTTAGCCATTTTTTATGAGGCATTAATGTTAGAATAAGATTTTGGTCTTGTTCAAGTATCAAACAATATGAATGAGGACATTGAGTTACATACAAAAATTCCATATAACGAAGTCCAATCAAATAATATTGATGTAATATTCCCAATCAAGTACAAGAATTAAAATGCAAACTATCTTCTAAAAATGTATGCACTAAATAAATCCATAATAAAAGGCACACATTACTATTCATAATCTAGTGCATAAATTTCAATCCACCTTTGAACAAGTCAAAATCTTACATAAAGGAAAGGAATACACCCTTAAAATTACTAATCATACTCATTAATTTACATCAAGAAACATGCAACCACTCCAATTTGCTTTAAATGATCACCCACATGATAATTTAAATAAATTACTAGACAAACAATTAATAAGATTACTCCCTAATTATTATCACCCTCCTCATTATTTGGAAAAAATTAAAGGCTAACCATTTTGTATTTATCAAGGCATCAACAAACATAATAATAATGATTGTTATTTGTTGCAATAAAAGATAAAAGAACTTACAAATAAAAGGATTATCTCATCTCAAAAAATTGATGATAGGCTAAACAAATCTAAATATTTATATTCCAAATCTCCAAATGTTAAACAAAAAATTTCTCAACAATTTCCAATACACAATATAATGGTTTCAAAGCCTTTGTTAATGCCAAATATCAAGCTAATGATATCTTTAATCATTCCAAAATTAACATTATAAATAATGAAAACACATTAATATGAGATTTATAATGTACCAAAATTTCAAATTTCAAAGTGCCAACTAAGTTTCCTACATAAACATGGATTCCAAAAATAAATCAGTCACAAATTGAACATAATAAAATACATATGCATAATGAATCAAATCTTACATGCAAGAATTAATATCGTAACCGATTGTTTTATGTTATTGTTCTCATCAAGTTGGCATTTTTATTAATTTTTAAATACTAAAATCTTAAAATAGAGATGCAATGAACTGATTCTAAATCTATCAATTCATACCAATATACTGTGATTCTCACTCACAAACTCACTCACTCACACACACACACACACACTCACTCAGACAAACACACACACACACACACACACACACGTGCACACACACACACACACACACACACACACACACACACACACACACACACACACACACACACACACACACACACACACACACACACACACACACACACACACACACACACACACACACACAAATCTCAAAGTATCCATAGATAACATAATATACTACATGTTCACTGTCAGCTTTTTTATCCAAGCCTAGGTGTTTCAAGTTTTTGTTTTATGTCTTCAACTTCTAGGGATAATATGAAATACCATTATTAAATTATGCCTAATTTAAAGAATGTTGATGTTTATGGGGGTATACCCCACATCTAATTATTAAACTAAGATTATATGGGATCATATCACCCTTTGGATTTGGGGAACATGGGGTGATTTATGAGTAAATTATTTATCTTAAGCTTTTGAAGAGATATCATACATATATTGAAGTTTTTCAGATTTGTACTTTGCATGGGCAATTTGAAATTACTCAATGAGATAGAATTGTAACTTTTATTGGTTTTTTATTGGCCTCTTTAGCATGTA
The DNA here is from genome assembly GCA_037957365.1 of Torreya grandis. Taxonomy (NCBI): domain Eukaryota; kingdom Viridiplantae; phylum Streptophyta; class Pinopsida; order Cupressales; family Taxaceae; genus Torreya; species Torreya grandis. Next base: position 289,008 of record JARHVA010002958.1, on the reverse strand, counting down.
CTTCTTCTTAATTGATTTTTACATTTTGTTCTAAGGGTCTTTTCAACATCCAATTATCTAGTAGTTTCCTTTAATGGCTACTAAGGTTTGGGATCTTTATATTTTGTCTTGGTTATGCTACCAGAAAAGAATTTTGTTATTTTGATATAAATAGGAGGATTTGTGCATCAATTTAAACCTAAAATCCATGATTTCATTAATTTTGATTCAAATTGCTCTAAAGTTTTTTCAAAAGTGGGATGGCTAGAGTTTTTTTTGAGGATCCATGGACATAATGATTTTTTTGCTTCAAAATTTGCTAAGGGATGGAAATAAGGGGTTATATCTATCAAGGGCTTATCTAATGTTGTTTCTAAGAAGTCCATGTCAAGGATTATTGGCTTGGATACGGTGGGGTAAAGTTAGTTTATGAGGAATTAAAATGGTTTTAAATGCAAAGAGGAATTTTTGAAGCCCAATGAAAAAATACTTGATAGTATATTATCTTCATGTAGACCTCCTCTAAGGACATAAGCCAATTTTTTTGAAAGAGAGTTGGATCAAATTACAATTTGGAAGATTGTATTCTTATCTAAGCATTGATGTAGGTCAAGGAAGTTTTGATAGGTTTTATTTTATTCCATTAAGACTAAGAAGAATATATTACGTGAAGCTTATGTTCACAACTTTAGATCCAAATAAATTTTTTGTAGCTCACATTTCATGCAAAATTTGAAAAATTGTAGGGTAAAAATCACCTAACAAGAAGGAAAAAGGCCATTTCATTCCATTTTTGTGATCATATATTATATTTTTGATAAAATTTGGAAGTGTTGTTTGCCTATTTTGGCTACATACATTTAATCTGGTGTTAGTGGCTTTAGAATGGCTTGTGGTTGATTGTTTGTTCACACCTATTTTACTCTATTTTGGGTGGTTGTGGATCTAGATCTACATAGAGGTTTTCTTCTTCTTTATTCTGTATAAGAGGTTGATGAATATACAATCTGATGTACCTTGATTTTTATTTTTGTTACTTATATTTTTGTTGATCTATTATTTTTGTTTTGACATTGTTTGGTCTTTCAAAGTTACCACTCACCTAAGTGGGTTGTGCTTTGTTGGGGTTAAATGTTATGGATGTAGTAATGTTAGATCCAAATATATTATTATTTATCTAGAATTTTGTAGGGGTCATAATGAACCTTTGGGAAGGAATACAACCTTTTTTGGATGTGGAAGTGATTGCTATTTTTTGGCTTTTTGTTTGATCTATTTATTGGATGCTTAGATGGTTGTTTCAACCTTTTTGAGATGAGCTTAATGGACAAGGAAATTCTTAGTTGTGATGACATAATGTTTGGACTAAGGGTGATAAAAATTTTGGACTACAGATGAAAGAAAATGTGATTACTTTTATAGTTTCTATGGGTGTTTTTTGTGGGCAAGTTTGAATCACTCTCCCTTGGGAAACTATAGTTTTTTGGGTTTTTTTGAAATGTTGTTGAGGAAGAAGCTTGTGGTTATACAATTTTTTAGTAGTGGATCATACTGAAGTCTTGGGTTTTAAAGTATAAGTTTTGGGTTGAGGTAATGACTAATTTGGGTAGGGGTTGTTAAAATACAATTTTTTAAACTTTAGAAGGTTTTAAGTAGTTAAAAAAGATGATTTGTTTTGGCCATGGCAATAAATGTTTCTCTTGATGCCCTTATTTATATTGAGTTGCTATAACTATCAATTTGATTTCTATTTGAAAAACCTTAGGATATATTATTTCAGATCTTATTTCCCTACATATCTTCTTGATTTGGGATTTCTTTGCATCCATTACCTTTGGTTCATGTCCTTATGAGGGTTTGGGTTATTTTCCCCCTTTAACAGGGGGAAGATACTATGGTGGTTGTGGTGATCATAGATCCAAAAGAAAATTATATTATGTGGGGTTCGCTATGGATCATTGGAAACATGGGATGACTCTTTATTAGGGTTGTGGAAGGTTTTGAGCTATGGTTGTGAAAGATTTTGTATAGTGGCTACAAAAGTGTTGTGGATGTTTTTGGGTTATTTTTCATCTTCGCACACTCTTTGATATTTTGTCTTGTACTTAATTTTAGTTTTCTCTTCCACCACTCTTATACCATTATAATTATGGGCCTAACTAATTATGACACGTATAACTATGAAAGAGTATGTGTTATGGCTATGGAAGTGTTGTACAAGTTTTTGGGTTATGGCTATAGAAGGTAGACTTTGATATGGTAGATCTAGATTTTTAATCTTAAAGATTGATTTTTTGAGGATTTTATTATGGGTCTTGCTAGAAAATCAAAATTGAATCTATTTTTGAGATTATTTTGAATGGTTTTACATCATTATCCCTTGTATTTTGAGGCATTTTTAAATTTTATACTAAAGTCCTAGTCATAGGATGAGGAAGTCAGTTTGTAATATTTTATAAAAAAGTCAGTGTGGTAGACTGGAACTAATTCTATGAAGTTTTTAAATTATTAATGAAAGGGGTGAGGGAAAATTCAACCCTCTTTTATTGATAAAAAACATAAGAAACTATATGTGTCAATCAATAATTGGCCATGACCATGAATAGTTAATACATAATTTGTATCGACATCATGATCTCTATCATTTATTAATGGCATTATTGTCATGTTTAGTTTCACCCTTTGAGTATTTTTTATGTCTCCTCACCCAATTAAAAAAATAGGAACACCCCAAGTCTATTTATCACCTATGGTTGAAGTGAACCTCTGGATAAGGTCAGCTTCTTGTAATGGATCACCTAAGACTAACACTAACACTAATACACTTGAAAAGAAAGGGAGTACATAAAAAATAAATAAACTAAAAGTGAAAGGGGTAATGCACTATAATATTATGATACCCTCTACTCACTTAAGCATACGTAATTAAAATAAAATAATTAACATACACAAATCACAATCTAAAATCCTTTATGCATAAGTATTTTATAGGGAGATGGGGAATTTAGGAAAGCACTTAGAAGGGATATACTCCATAACCAAACACTACTTGAACCCAATATCACAAAACATGAAACTTATAGATGAGTATATTCCTACATAAAGGTGAGGGAACTATACAACAAATCTAGGATAAATAAACTTCTTCACAAGATAAGATCGATAATACATGAATTTGTTTAGGTATGTTCCTAATTTTGAATTAAGGCACTAATATTATCATTGATGTCAAATTCAAGTTGAATGTCTCTCATGTCAAAATTTAGAGTTGATGTCATGCTTGGTGAAGTGGTGTGTGACTAAGAAGTATTTTTAATCTTTTGAGATAAAATTTGAAGGCAACCTGGTATTTTTTAAAGGGTTTTGATGACATGAAAAGATCATGGTCAAGGTACAAGGGAAACATCTTATTTGAAGCTCTAAATATTAAAGAGCATATAAGATAAGCACATAGGTCAATGAGTCCTTATGAGGTTATAACACAAGGTTGTGATAAGACTGAGACTAAGTTCATAAGTTTATTGATAATCACATTTGAAGAATGATATAATTAAATATATAGTTTGGTTGTGTTTGAGTACTAGGTATCTTAAGAAGCCTGGTCTAGTTCTTTATGCATAGTGCATAGTGAAACCTTGAAATTTAAGTTAGTTCAGGCATAGGTAAGTTTTATAAGCTATGAGAATATGGAAAATAAGAAAATAACCCTTCATATGAGTTCAAATAATAATAATAAAGCTTAGTTCCTATATAAAGAGACCTAGTGAGTTGTTGTAGACTTGGTGCCTTAGTAAGATAAGCTTGGTACCATGATGAGTTGAGTTATTTGAGACTTGCGTGAGCATAGGTGGCAATATGAGAAAATTTTATAATGTTGTATGACATATGGATAAAGTTTTGAAGATAATATAATAGGTTTTAGATTGTGTTCATAACCTAGATAAGACTAGCAGTATAAGGCCTAAGTGCACAAAGTGACCTATAATGGTTTAATAAGAGGTCCAAATCATTTCCAAGGATGATAGAGATATTAATATAATTTATATAAGTGTTATGGGTCATTTAAATAATTTTAATTCATATCATATAGGAAAAATCAAGTTTTTTGATGGAAACATTGATTGTGTGCACAAAATAGGGAGTTGCAGACTGGAGAAGAAATTTCTCATGCTCATTGGATTGTGAAACATTTGTATGAGATATTGATAAATTAATGGTACTTGGGGAAGGTACCTATATTTAATTTATTGGCATTGGTTTTGGGGTTTAGGGGTAATCCTTTATGAATGATTACTAAGAAGGTAAGATAGTCAAAACCCTCCTAAAACCCTTACAAAGACCTAATAGGAAAGATCTAATTGGTTATGGATCAGAATTATCTAGTTGAAATAATTTTATGTTTTTAAAATGTAAAGGAATCTTCAAGGTCTCATCATGTGGTTTTAGTTTGTTTTGATAATGAGCAAAAGCTACAAGAAAACCCTTATTTTTAGGGTTTTTTGATGCTACAAGCAGGGTTGACCAATTCAAAACATGAAAATTTATGGAGGATGATGTTTAAGAATCATATTTTATGTTAATGAAATTTTTTAGTATGTTTAAAACAATTTTTTTTCAAAACTGGTCATGGAAAGTAGCCTATCACTAAACTGGCCTAATGAGTAGAACAATGAGAAAACTAGGTGAGAATGAATAAAAGTTTAGGGATTGGTTTCAAAGGATTACTAATGGATCTAAAGGAATGGGGTAATTATTAAATACCTATTAATAATATTTAAATAATTATTAAGTGTTGATGATGCCTATATTCAAGTAAAATGTTGTCATCAAACTAGCCTGTCTAGTACAGTGGAGTCTGTGTAGAGTGACATAACGAGATTAGTCTATAAGACACATATTGATACATGACCATGAAATATATATTTATAGGATTTTATAAGGTTTATAAATTTTACAAAAAATCCATTTTAATATCACATAATTTCCCCCATATGTGTTCTATAAGATTATTTTTTTGACTGTTTTTGGACCTATAGGCAACTTTTTTGTGTGTATGAAAAATATGTTCTCAAGTTGAATTTCACTAAGATGAATGACAAAAAGTTATAAGAGGTGTTATAAAGGAATAATATGATTATTTTAATTCATTTTTTCTCATTTTAAGTCCCTGATTAAGTTTTTAAAGTCAAATAACTTTGATTTTGCTTTGACAGTATTTGGTATTTCTAAGTAACCTGTTTACATGAGTGTTCTTGAAACCTTTTGGACTGTGTGGTGGAGACCAAAGAATTTTTAGAAGTATATAAATTAATTATTAAATTATTAATATTATTTAATTTATGTTTTATGTGTAAATTTTTTTTACATGGTTCAAAATTTCAATATAGACTTACAGGCAGTGAAAAGGCCTATTGGCAAAGAGACCTAATTGGTATGTCCAAGTAGTGAAATGGACTAAATGAAGTTGGGGACCAAAGGTGAAATTATAAATGGTATATTATAGAAATTTATGAATTTTTTAATCCATTTTATAATATATAAAGTGTTTCTAATGGTTTGAATGGTAATGTGTGGATATGATAGACATAATTACATTAGTTCTCCATTAGGCCTAATAGAGAAATTGGTCCTTATGGACTATGAATGACTAATTTATTATTTTTTTCACTCATGAAACGTGTATATTGATATATTTAAAGTTTAATCCAAGTTTGGTAAGGATCCTGGCCAACCAATATGGGTGAAAGAAATATTTGAGTGTAAAGGCAAGGCCTAATAAGGCTATTTAGACTAGTTAGAATATTTGAGCTATTGAGCACAGGATATAGATTTTTTATGAATAGGTTGAGGGATTAAATACCATTATAATAATTAAGTGAATATTTAATGAGTGTTTATATATGTTTTTAATAAGGTCAATTGACCTAATATTTCCAAGCAGAGGGATATTTAAGTGAAAAGGCCTAAGAGGCTGTTGGAGTGAGATTGAAGGATAAAGAGTGCAAGAAAAGGTTGTAATATACAATTGAGTTAAAAAAATGTGTTATAATATGACCACATATCATATGTTAATTTTTATATACTAATTTACCTAAGGGGGTTGAAGCCTCCTTACAATGTTGAGCTTACAGAAGACTATTTTAGTGGGTGCTCAACTAGGTAGGGGTTGGAGCTCCTTGTGAAGTTGGTACTTCACTAAACTTTGGATGTTGAAATTATAGGATAGTAGTCCATATGCATGGTTTAGTGGGTTTTATCCCCCAAGAGGGTTTTTGACATAATTTCCATGTTATCTTATGGTTCACTTGTATAGTTGCTTGTGTATGCATTAATCTTTCATGTGAATGAATGTCTCATAGAATGTTGAATTGAATTGAATAGATAAATTTTGAACAAATGATTTACCCAAAATATTATTAATATTTATTATAATATAATTAAAATGAGATAAAAGGACATTATAAGGCAAAATCAACTATATTATTCATTCAAAGGCATAAAATCAAGGTAGAGGGATCAAAGATGGGCCAATTTATGCAACATTTCTATGCTAAAAAGGGTTCCCCTTATAATGATAGTTATACCTATTTTATAGGAAATAAATATAGATCTCAGGGTCTTGAATTGATCTCTCCACTATCAAGTTTATTAATTTTTTTAATAATGATTAGGGAAGGGGGTTGGGGAAAATTTACTATCCTCAAGATTGCCATGGACATGCTTGCATGACTACCTACCATATCCACTTAAGCCTACAACTTATCTTCTACGTGAACTTATTTTTGATCTTCATGTACTAATTTACATGATGAATAGGGATATATTATATTTCCCTTTCCCCCACTCTGCTAATTGGAGCTGATATACACTATGATTTGCATTCTAAATTACTCTAAGATTGATTCTACGAATCAATTTAGTTACATATCTTGATCATGAGTTGACAGTTGAACGGGAGGAACAAGCCATAAAATTAATTTCATTTAATATCCACATGGATTCCAAAAAACTCTTTAGTGTTTTATCTAGCCACATGTCAACATCAGGGTTATTCTCAGTCCTTCTTTACTTGTACAAGTAGTTGATTATTTTGATTTAAAAACTTAGCCTGCTTTATCTCTAGATGCCATTTGGAAATATTTTATTTTTTATGGGATTAGTTTCACTTCTCATGTCATCCCCCCTGACCTAATTTATCATGCTCTTGGATCATATTTTTCCATGTGTCACTTCCTCAGTGCTCTAGGCAATGGCTTCATCCTCTACATTGAGGGCTCCTAGGAATCTACCATGTGGTGGATTCTTAGGAACTTGGGACCTAAAACATTTAAAAATACTTATTTTTTTTGAAATAATTTTCCATGTGTCATCATTTCAATCACCCAAAAATCTAACATACTATTATGCAGAGACCAACCCAATGTCATGAAAAAATAGGATTTTGACACATGGTGTCATCCCGTTAACCCACTAGCCTGGAGCCTTTTGATTTTGTATGGATAGTTTTGAGATGTTGGGTCAATAAGATTATGAAATTTGGAATTATACCAATAACCTAAATCTTTTCTTATGTGGAGACCCACATGATAAATTTTAAATAAAAATGATTAAGTCCTACTCAATAGAAATGTGACACATGGCTCTAGGAAAAGTTCAAAGGATCGACTAAGTTTCATAATATTTCCTCTTCACATAGAAAGCATGACACAAATTAGTGTTTGAATTTTTTTTACATAACAAAATTTCTAACTATTTTTATTGTGCAACATTTTTTTGGAATAAAAAGACTTAACTATTTTTTTGTGAAGACATTGGAACCTTTGTTCTAACATACTGATTTGCACATATCACCTCGATGCCATATAATAATGGCATTTTTCCACATGGAATCATATAATTAACCTATTATTTTGATTTTTTTTGAATTTATACTGATAATTTTGGGACATTGGGTTACTAGTACTGAGACACGTAGAAGCATCCCACTAACCCAAAGCTCAAATGATGTGGAGACCTGTCAGACAAGTTTTGAATAAAAATGGTTAAGTCTGATTGATAAAAAATGTGACACATGGATTCAATAAAAGTTCATAGGATTGAATAAGTTTAAAAATGTTTCCTCTTTTCATAGAAAGTGAGACATAACCTGGTGTTTATAACTTTTGTCCAAAATAAAAGTTCTGACTAGTTTTGCTGTTCAACATTTTTCAAAAGAAAAAGTCTTAGTCATTTATTGAAAAGTCATTGGAACCTTTTTTTTTAATAATTTCTCCAAATAATTTATAAAATATGTGAATACCATTTACCTTAAAAAAAATCTAAATACTATAATTTAAAAAACTTGCAAATCAAAACTTGCAAAGTATTGATTTTTCTTTTGAGACAACCATTTTCTTAAATGTAGACCAAACCTTAAAACCTTTGCACGATTGCTAAAATCTCAAAGTATTGAGCTAAAAATGGATGTTACTCCATAGTGAAAAAAAATGGTCAACATTTTGGTGACCTCAGTAGGATGCTTACCTGCTAAGTGCGAATATAATATTTTTTATGTAATCTATTAGGCATGTAGTCATAGAAGTATCTGAACCTCTTGATTTTGAAAATATAATCCTAGTGTAATTTTCTTAGCCTAATATTGAATAAAAAACTGATATTCACCTCTAGATAGATAATAAAAATAAGAAAAAAAATGTGTCAAAGCACTTAGAGGAAAGAAGAACAACCAAACTAAAGTGTAACAACACCCTAAGGTAAGAAAAGTGGATAAACTACTATGTAAAAAGTTTAGAGCAATTCAATAATAGTGATTCATATGGATCCCATTGACTAGGTTTGGTAGTTCTTCCCCATCAAAATTTGAGAGTTTAAAGCTATTGTATGATTTGCAGTCAGTTATGATGTAAGGGCTACTCTATAGTGCATCAAAATTGGTGTGCCTATTAGGTTTGGCTCTATCTTCATCCCACTTTAACACCAAGTCTCCCTCAAAGAAGACTCTATGGGATACTATTTCATCAAAATACCTCTCCACTTTATCTTGATGAAGCTCCATTATACTCATTCCCTGATCTCTTATTTATTAAAATTTTATTAGTTTTGTAAATATGATCTCTAGGGCACTTTCTTCCATCATTTCTAGATGATGTGTAAGTTCTAGATCTAGAGTTTCAAGAGATATAGGAAACTTTATTTCTTTTCCATAAATAAGTGTGTAAGGAGACATGCTAATAACCTTCTTATGGGTGATTATATCATCCCATAAGGTTGTCCTCAACTTGGTATGCTAAGTCCTCTTATTTTCCTCTGTAATATTCTTAATGATTCTAATCAAATTCTTATTAGTGGATTATGCCAAGCCATTTCCTTGGGGATAGTAGTTGGATGAGGTGCTCAAGTAAATGCCATGTATAATTTCCTAGTTAATTATCCTAGTGCCAAAAAAGGCCATTGCATTATCAGAGATGATTGTAGAAGGCACCTCAAACATATTGAAAATAATTTCATAGAAGTCCCATAAATTGGCTTCATTTGCTTATTTTAAAGCCACTAATTTTGTCCACCTTTTAAAATAATTAGTGGCTATCAAGACCAATTTATTACCTTTATTAGAAGGTGGGTTAATCATCCCTATGAAATCTAAACTACACTACATGAAGGGCCACTCTACTTGGATGGGATGGAGAGGGAGGGCTGTTAACCTCTATTTACCAATAAAGAATGCACATTTTTTTAAATTGTTAACCCATGCATATACATATCTAAAAATATTGGGCCAATAATAACTTTCCCTCATTATATTTATGCCTATAATCCTTGAAGCAAAGTGTCCATCAAATGATCCATCATGGAATTTCTTAAAATTCTTATCAATCTAGTTTATCTCAACACATCTCAAAATAATACCATTGACATCTTTCCTAAACAAGACACCATATATAAGAACATAAGGAATTGAATAAAATATAAAATACCTTCTTTTGGACTTGTTAAATCCTTGAGGGCATTCACCAATTGAGAGGAATTTATCCATATCTTGGGTCTAACTAGTAGGCAACAAAGGTGTAGCTGAGTTTTGGCCATATTAGAGTATTAGGTTAACATTCTCATCATTATACAATTTTGAAGCTAGCTATTCACACAAACCTCTACCTCTTACCAACTTTATGACCTTGATGACCACATCATACTCCATTAGCTTTGTAATCCACCCTACCCTTTTATCATTCAAATCTTTGCTTAAGAGTAACTCTTTAAAACTTGGGTGAGAGATATGTAAATGCACCTTATTGTTAGAAAATAAATGTCTAAACTTATTTAGATTTATTATAAAAATCAATGCTTGCTTCTCTATAAAGGAATACTGTACCTCATAACCTTCCAAGCCCTAGCTAAAGAAATATATCGGTTTCTTTATGTCTTCCTCATTCTTCTTTACTAACATAGTTGAGATAGTATCCATACCTCCAAATGAATAGAGAGTAAAGTACTTGGTGAAATTTGGATTCATGAGGGTGGGATCTTGTGTTATAGCTTGTTTAATTATTTTGAATCTATCTTTCCCTTCCTTAGACTAATCGAAGATCTAATTCTTATTTTACATGGTAGTTAGAGGCTTTGTAAGATTAGAAAAATCAGGAACAAACCTCCTAATGAAATTGATCCTTCCTAAGAAAGTTTGTAACACCTTATTGTGATTAGGAAAGGACAATTCTAAAATGACACTTACCCTTTTAGGATCAATTTCAAGCCCTCTCTTAGAGGCAACATGGCCCATAAGCTTTCCTTTATGGACTGAATAATTGCACTTTTTGGGGTTAAGTGAGACCCCAAACTACCTACACATTTCAAATACCTATCTGAGATGAGATAGATGATCATCAACATGCTTATAAAATATTGTAATATCATTAATATAAACAAGTAAAGTATCATTCATTAGTCCCTAAAATTCCATATCCATGGCTCTTTGCAAATTTACCTCTGCATTGGATAAACCAAAGGGCATTTTTTTGTAGGCATAAGTTACCCATTTTTTGATGAAGGTTGTCTTGAAGTAATCCTCCTCCTTAATTAGAATATAATTGTATCAAGAATAACCATCCAAGAGAGAAAAGTGTTTTTCACCTGGCACCATTTGCAAGAATTGTTTCATGGAAGGTAATGGGTAGTGATCCTTCCATGAGGCTCAGTTTAGGTCCCTAAAGTCAACACAAAGCCTTATCTCTCCATTCTCATTTTTAACAAGGACCAAGTTTGTAACTCAAGATGAATGTTTAATAAAAAATATGATCCTAGCCTCTATCAACTTGGTCAATTATTTTATCATGAGGGGATCTATCTTGGGGTTTATGGGCCTTTATTTTTGCCTAATTGGGTTGACATCAAAATCTAACTCTATAGTGTGTTATGCCAAACTAGGGTCAAACCCTTTGATATCACTATAATCCTATGCAAATATGTCTTCAAAATATTGGTAAAGTTTAATAAATACATGTTTTTCCTCTTCATTACATACCTTGTCAAGGTGAAGAAGCTTATCCTTGAAGATGAAAACCATTTCATAGTGCTCTTACTTGACCTTCATGTTTAATTTCTCTCCCCTAACCTAATAATCAAAAATAAAAATGTTTTTTATTGTGATCAACCCCTTTATAAGTTTGTTTGACTTCAACTAAATGACCTGGTCATCATATTACTGCTACAATTTATTCTAATATTTTATAGAAAACTCAGGTTATTTCAAGAAAAGAATAATCTCCTAATAATTATCAAACACCTACCAATTGGTGGCATTATCAGGTATGGAAGGCATTACAACCACCTTGATATGTTGTGCTTTGTCCCTTTTGATATCATTTAGAATGTCAAATTGAGCACCAATAACAAATAATCTATCAACTTGTTTGTTTATTTCTCTAGGGATAGATTGGATGTTGAATGCTTCAATGTCTTATATGAGGTCCCAAAATGTATGTTTATAGGACTTAAATAATTGATTTTTGGTCATGTTCTACCCTCTTACCTAGTTTGCCACCAACTCACTATCTTCAAAGACTTGTAGATGTTTGATTCCTTTCTTTTTATCCCATTGAAAACTATGGATAAGAGATTAATAATTAACTAAGTTATTGGTAAAACTAAACTAAAATATCAGAGAAAAGAAATACTTACCCTTAAAGGGAGACACCAACATGACACCCCCTCCTACTCCATGTTTACTTCTAGATCCATCAAAGTGCATCTTCCATACTCCATCATCATGTTCATCAGTCTTCATAAGAGTTAGAATGAAATAATCTTCTTCATGTAAGCAATATATGCCTAGAAAAACCTCTTCATTGAGTCCATAAGGATCAAACTCATGATGGTTATCCCCCATTCATCAAGCAATAAATCAAGTGTGCCTTCAAGGGGTATACTAGGATCTTACTCAATAGGATGGTCTTCTTAGTCGAAGATGGTACAATTGACATTTATGACATTTGGAACATATGGTTTAATATGGCTCCTAAAAATTGGCTTATACCTAATGGTGACTTTAGTGTCATACCTAGTTCTAAAGATCATCTGAGACCAATCATATGACATGTATCCTCCAATCTCGGTAGTAAAGTCCCTAAAAAGGCACAAAACAAAGTATGGAAGCATATCAATTATGAAAACACCTTGGGAAATGAAAATGCTAGGGTAAGCATGTAAAGTGAGGTCCAAAACCTTTATGACACCAAGAGTATTGATGGTCATTTCATCTAGATCAACTACTATTTTAGAGAGTGGCTCATATTCTAAATCTAATTTGTCTACTATCTATTTTGGCGTCACTGAGCTACTAGCCCCTAAATCTATCATGAAATAATGGGATAAATGACTGTTAATGATCAAAGATACATATAATTATGGAGGTTTTACACCTTTATTTGACTGACCTTCCTTTGGTTGAGGGGTATTTGTGAGTAATACTTTTGGTCATTCTTATGATGATGCTTCTGAAAGACTAAGGTTAGAAAAAATTACTTGCAATAGGTCCTTTTATCCCAAGATAGACAAGGATTCCCACTTACATATATTCAAATTTTTATATTCATATGATCAAGAATATTGAATGGGGAAGTACCAACCTTTTATTGTACTTTGGAAACAATAGTACCTTCTTATAATTGTCCTAATTGAGAATGGTTTTTGGGTTAATTTTAACTTCTTAAAGTTTAATTCTTATGGATTTATTGCACCTTTGGTACTGAAGTAGATCAAAAACATCTTGTAACACTAGATAATATGATGCATGATACTTATAATCTACTGGTTAAATTTATACATCCCTTTTCTTGGACATAGTATTGGCTGCCATACCTTAAGAAGAAGCTTGTTTTTGACTTTACAACTAATTCAATCCATAATACTCATCCCATTGCCAATTTAGAAGTGTAAAATCAATCTATACTAGCTATTGAGTATCCTATTATTATGGTGATACCTCAACTTGTCTCTCTTATTATGGTACTAGGATTGACAACATCAATGCTTGGTTGAGGACACCATTATGATAAGTGGTTTGGTTTTGGGGAAGATTATAGGGAAAACACCATTGATAGTCATGTACTAAGTTATTTTGGATAGGGACTAAGGATTTATATGTCCTAAAAGTACTAGGGTTGAAATCTTGATAAGGATTTGTAGGAGTAGTTGGGCCTTGGCCTTGGATATTTTCCTGATATGGTCACCTATTTGGTTGATAAAGTCCTTAATATGGAGGCATGTTACTTTGATAACACTGGTGATATGTTTGATAGGGTCTGTAATTTTGAGCCTCCTTCCTTTTGAGAGTAACCAACTTATTCCCAAAAGTTTTAATAAGGCTCTTAACCTCTTATAAATCATTTGATGGGTTAGGGGTAGCTTTATTTTGGCTTGGTGGTTAGCTAGTTATCACTAGAATATGCACTAATATGGGTGTATGAGGTGGCAAAGTGGGATATATTTTTAAAAAAAGGGCATTGGAGGCCTTAGTGAAAATTTCTAGACTATATAAGACTATTATTAGCCCTAATAGATACCTCATAAGCATTTGATAATGTTCTACCACCCATTGATTAAATCATCACAAAGATATCACTATTCAAGGCTCTAAGATAATAGATAAAAACATACTCAGGTATAGGCCTTACCAATAGTAGGATCCTATACCATGTTATTTGAAATATGAGATTAAAATCTACCATATACTCATGTGGTGCCCTCTTAATAGTGGTTAGCTATCTAACTAGGTATAAATAATCTGACTTGTCTTCAAACCACTTACATACAACTTCTCCTAGCTCATCCCATAAGTTGATAGAATTGGGTCATAATCTCCTATACCATTAGAGAGCTTTGCCTTTGAATGAAGAAGCTAAAATCCTAATAATAATGTTCTCCTTAGTAACATGATGTATTAGAAATATCTTTAATGTGATATGCAAGTGTAGTAGTATCCCCTCCTGTGAAATAGGAAATATTCTTGAGGGATGGAACAATTATATTATCATATTTATCAAGGTTTAGTAGAGTTCCTTCATTTAAAGGAACAAAGGTCCAATCTTGAGGGATAAACATGTAAGGGACTAGAAATAATCCTGCTCTTGGGTGGGGGAATCTACTAAAGGGAGGCATAAACTGGGCTCTTGAGGAAGGCTATCTAATCTCTCTAGATCTTCTTACAAGAGATAAGTATGATTTAGTCACTCTTCTTTTATAAGGTGTAGATAATTCAATGAAATATAAATTACCTTTTGAATAATCTCTTCTTTCTCTTGGCATGAAATACTTAGGGACTACTTTGTTGGATATCATAAACATTTAGAGTCACTAGGTGCTTATTTGATGTCTTCAACAATGAAGCTTGCTAAGAGTAACACTAGATTCTCAGCCAAAACATTTTAAATCAATATAATTGAGTATATATCCCATCAAGCATGGTAAAAACTATTGTCACAATGATTTACACCCTTTAAGGAGGTGTTTCATGTCTCCTCACCCAATCGACACTATGGGAACACCCCAAGGCTATGGGTCACCTATGGTTTGAGTGAACATCTAGAGAAGTCTAGCTTCCCCTAATGGATCACCTAAGACTAATACTAACACTATTGTAATTACAAGGAAAAGGAAAAAGTATTACATAAAAAACAAAGAAACTTAAAGTAAAAGGAGTGATACACTAGAATATTATGATACCCTCTACTTTCTTAAGCATACATAATGAACATACAAGAGTTAACAACATGCAAAAATCACATATAAAAACCCTTCTACATAAGTGTTTTATAGGCAGGTAGGGAACTCAATAAATCACTTAGAAGGGAGACACTCCATAGCCAAACACTACCTAAAATCAATATTACACAACCTATGGCCTATAGATGAGTATCTTCCTATATAAAGGTGAGGGAAATAGATAACAAATAAAGGAGAAATAAAATTATTCATAAGATAAGATCAATAATCCACAAATTCACACAAGATATAGGGATATGAAAAGGCAAAATAAACTCTATTATACATTCAAAGGCATTAAAAAAAGTTAGAGGAATCAAAGATGGGCCAATTTATATAACATTTTTGTGCTAAAAAGGGTCCCCCTTATAATGATAGTTCTCTTTGTTTTCATAGGTGAGAAATATAGAGCTCAGGGTCTTGATTTAGTCTTCCCACTATTAGGGTGGTTACAAATTTTAATGATGATTAAAGAAGGGGGTCAAGGAAGTGGGAATCTCCTTGGGATTGCCATGGCCAAGCTTACATGATTTCCTCCCATGTCCCCTTAAGCTTGTAACTTCTCTTTTACATGCACTTGATTTTGATCTTCATGTTCTCATTTCCATGATAACTACGGACAAATTCTATCACCATTTCCCCCAATTTGTTAGTTGGAGATGAGCTACACTATTATTTTCACATTAAACCACTCCAATATTGATTTTAAAAAATCGATGTAGTTACATAACCTACTCATGAGTTGAAAGCTAAATGAGAGGAATGAACCATCAAATTAGTTTTGATCAGTGTCAGCATGGATGCCAACAAAATCTTTAGTGGTGGGTTATAACCATGTGTCAACATTGGGCTCATTTCAATATTTTTTTGCTTCTATGAGTATATTCCACTTTGGGCCCTCTTTCAATACTTAGTTGATTATTCTGAATTAAAGACTTAGCATGGGTTCATCTCTAGATGCCATATCACATTATTTTATTTGATGTGGGATTCATGTCACTATTCATTTCATCCCCCTCAACCTACTTTATCATGCTCTTGGCTCAAATTCTACCATGCATTACTTCCTCGATGTTTTGAATTCTGGGCAATGGATTTGTCTTCTAGATCAAGGGTTCTTGGGAAGTCACCACTTGGAATATTCTCAAGACTTCATGACTTGAAACCTTTTGAAATACGTAGAAATTTTTAAAAAGTCTTTGCCATATGACATCATTTTTCTCACCTAAAACTTTGATATACTACTTTGCTTTACATAGACCACCCATTACCATGGAATAACATGATTTTACCATGTGGCATCATCTCATTAACTCACTAGCCTAAAGGATTTTGAATTTTTATGAATAGTTCCAAGACATTGGGTCATCAGGATTATGACATGTGGAAGCATCTTGCTAACCCAAAGCTTTACTGAGGTGGAGACTGATCGAGCAACTTTTGAATAAAAATGGCTAAGTCTTGCTAAGTGGAAATATGACACATGGCTCTAGACAAAGTTCAAAGGATTGACTAAATGTTAGAATATTTTCACTTTGCACAAAAAGCATGATGTAGCCTGGTGTTTAGAACTTTTTTCCAAAATGAAAGTCATCACTAGTTTTATTGCATAACATTTTTTTGTAAGAAAAAGACATCCATTTCTCATGAAGTCATCAGAACCTTTATTCTGGCATATTACTTTGCTTTCCATAGACCACCCTAGTGTTGTGAAATAATGGGATTTCACCATATGGTGTAATAACATTAATATCTTAGAGGATTTTGAATTTATATGTATAGTTTTGGGATGTCAAGTCATCAAGATTATGATACACAGAATCATCTTGTTAACATAGAGCTTTGCTAACATGGAGACCCACTAGGAAAATTTTGAATAAAAATAGCTAAGTATTGATAATAAAAAACATGACTCATAGCTTCATCCATACTTTAAATAATATAATAAGTGTTAGAACATTTATTCTTCATATAGAAAGTGTGATATAACATGGTGTTTGAAACTTCTGTCTTGAATAAAAGTTATGACTGGTTTTGTTACACAACATTTTTCTGAAAGAAAAAGACTGTCATTTCTCAAAAAGTCATCATAACCTTTGTTCATGACAATTTATTTGAATAATTTGTAAAATACATGAATACCATTTCCCTTACACAAAATCTGAAGACTAGACTTTACAAAATTTTCAAAGTAAAACTTGTGAAGTAATGATTTTTCTTTTGATACTTAGCCATTTTCTTGAACTTGGACCAAACATTGAAACCGTTGCATGACTATTGAAATATCAAAGTATTGAAATGAAAATGGATGTTGATCCTTCATGGTTATTAAAAATAGTTAATAGATACCTATGAGGTTGACATACCTCCAACATCTTATGACCTTGATCTCGATTTACTCCTCTCATGGGCCTTATAAGTCACCAACATTTTTGCATGATCACATGCTCTCCCTAAAGATGAGCATACTTGGTAAAAATAATCATACTCAAATCACATGACATAGTGGGTGGGGGTATCCATTGTCTAGATAATTCAACTTAAAGTTTATTTTTCTCAACCACTAATGTATCTTTCTCCATTCATAGTGCCTTTAAGTCTAGGTTGTCTCCTCCAACCTGGCTATCACTCGCTTGTATGTTGTTATAACAATAAAAAATATATTAAACAATGGGGTGTGTAGCCTTGCCACATCTTCTCTCTCTATGAGGCCCTAAGGGAGAACATTATCTACTACATGTCTTATCAATAATGAAGTGTCGACTCTATAATCAATGGCCAATAATCATCATCTCTTACATCAACAAAATCAATAATATTAATATACAAATAATTTTTATAAAATGTAATAACAATATGATACTAAATAACATATATACATAATACATGTCACCCTAAAAGCCTCTCATTCCACTATTATAGGTTCTACCATTGTTATAAATAGTGATGCCCATTTATGTTGGCCCTGCCACTATGTATACTAGTCTATGTACCCTACATTATTCACATCAATAAAATCTATCACTACATCCCTCTCATCTATAGGTAGTGGAGATAACTCTTTTGTAGTAGGCCAAACTTTCTCCCCCTCTCATGTAGGAGTCCTAACTGACCTCAGCCATAAAATTTGTGCTTGGGAAACCACTTGGACTATACCAAATTATTAAGTCACTCGTTATATTTTAAATCTATCATACACACTTAGAAAATGGTCATGCACTTAAAAAATCCCCTGATATTCCACCACTCCATAACATCATCTTTATATCCCTCAAACCCATGGTAGGGCCTCCATATCACATAAGTCATTAATAATCGATCCAATACATGCTAATAATCCATGATGTTAATACATGTCACACAACCCATAACAACCCATATCCATGCATACATAAAATAATGGTCCCATCCATCTAGAAACATTCCCAATGGTTGAATCACCATTATATTCCCATACATCCAAAAATGAAGTAGTGGCATATAACTAGGTCCACCACCATACCCCTATCATGTAAATATATGTAGATGGGATGACATCATCTAGCTCCATGAGTACTTGGTATGGTATTCTTTAATATTGCACATAATTTCCACCATCTTGTACAAAATAAAATCTCCTCCACTATCCATAATGATGAATGTAACTAATAATACACATAAAAAAATTTGTAACCGTGAAATACCTAAAACTATAATCTCTAATAATAAAGTCATAGTATCTCTAATAGAATATCCTCTTCTTCTATCATGACCTATCACATATCTATGGGAATCACCAACACTAACTATAGTCTATACCACTACGCGAGTGCCCACTATCAATAATCATAGTACACACCACATGTCCTCTAATGTGACCATCATCTCCCTTTTGGGTATCAAGAATGTACACATGTTTTAGTCACACCACTTAGCTAGGGTTGTCATCATGTGCATGTCATATGACATCAAATCTAACTGACCCACATATCCTAACCTTTCAACATCAATAATGACCATCTCATATGTTGAAATTCAATCCACACACAATCTAAATAATATGCATGCAATGAAACTTGTGTGATTTAAAATCTCCATACAATTACAAAGATAATCACATCAAAACATTAATGATTCTCCTCCATAATCATTCAACATTATAGTATGCAATTCAAAATTTTGTTCAGACATTGTCATGCTTCATAGGATAACAAAGAAAACATGGATTCCTTGATTATATGGGAACATAGACAATACTATGGGACCCAGGATAGGGCTATAATGAGTTTAGATAGTACCAAATTAGACAAGATATGATTTGTAGACTTTATAAATCAATAAATAATAAAGAAATAATAAATTATTTTCATGAATTCAAATTTAATAATATTAAGGTATTCATTACTTACACGTTCTGGATCATAATTGGCCTTGACAATAGCTTGTACTCACTCAAAGCATGTTGGTCCAAGTGAGCTTTTCTTATTTACAAATTTACAAATTTCTACATTTCAACTACATTACAAATGAATAATTACAAATATTTTAAAAATAATGTTTATATAACTTACCTTCCTTAAGGTCAAATCTAATCTCACATTTCATCTATTTAAATCATTATTTGCAAAATGGAAATGTTAATATCTTAGGCACTACTTAGAAAAATCTCTCCCAATTAGCTCCATCAAAAATCTTGATGGTATTTCCTTATGCATACTATCACTTTCATTGGTCATTGTAATATTTTTAAAAATATCTATAATTTACCTACCAAATGCTTTTTCTATTGCTACTATTACTCAAATCAATTCAAGATAATCATTTCTATCTTATTCTCATTTTGATAAATGATTCATTGCTCTTATACCTCACCTTAAAAGAGGGGGATAACATAAATGCATATGCACTCAAATATTTCCAATATTTACACATTAGGTGATGCATGCTGAACAAGGATTACACTCCTTGACAAATGATTCAAATTTAAAACTAAAAACTAAAAAATATATTACAAAGCATAGAGACATATAATACATTCATACACTCACTCTTTCAAATTTTAAATCTCTCAATACAATATAAATTTACATATAAAGTACATGAGGCATGATATCATTTCATGTTCCCCCTTTACTATGTTATAAACTTTCAAAATGGTACTACTTTAGTTTTCAATAAATATTTTCAAGTCTAAAAACATTAAAATTAAAATTTTACCTTTTTTCCTAAGTTCAAAATTTTCAAAGGTAGAAAAGTTTCAAAATTGAATCTAGATCCAGCTACATTAGTGTGATTAATAAAGTACAAGTGGGCCACATTATAGTCTAGTAACACTCAAAATCTATGGCTACACTTTTGTCAACCATGTACGTGGTTCCACCCCTTCATTTCTATTTCATCTTCCATTAGAGTTTAGTGACAGTCAATGGCTAGAACTTTACCATTCCTCAAAGCATTGTTCATAAATGAAAGCATACTCTTATCTAATTAAAATTTTTCACTCATTAAAACTTGGTCACTCTCAATTTCGGCACAGTTGCAAGTTGGTATGGTTATGGTATGGTGACACCAAATGAACTACCAGTTATCTTACTATCACTTTAAATATTATTTTATCTCCTTTGATAGGATTTTTTTTTTTGAAAGCACCCTATCTCCACTTAGGTCCACTGGTGACCTAGATCATCTCTCCACAAGTAACTCAACATCATATGTAAAATAGTTTTCATTATTAGTTTAGGTTTTATTTATTTTAATGGTTTCTCCCTAAACGTATTTAGTTAGCTTGCTTAAATGTCTTTTTAGGTCATTGAGAAAGATAATCCCACATTTGTGAGGAAGTGAGGACATGTTTATATTTCATTTATATAATGTACATTCCTAAAATATTATGGATAATGATGTTAATGTTAATATTACAATCTTTTGATTGTTGAGTAATTATTTCTTCTGACTCATGTTTGATTTTGCTACTACCCATAGGTAATTTATTTGTGCATTTGACTCTATCTAATATATCTTTGATTATGACCCACTCTGACATGGTATCATATATTTTATGGTAGATGAATACCATTATTACTATCATGAAATCTTGAGTTTTAGCTTACATGTCATGGATATACCATTTGTTGAACTAACATATTGAAGATTCACCCTTTCCTAGCTTTTCTTCTTCTTATGGGATCCTTTATTAATCCAAATTTAGAAAAAAGAATAAGAAAAAGGTGTTTCTCACTAGACATATTTCATCTGGTAGGTTTTTATGTAAAACCAATTGCACCATCATATTTAAAAGGTGTTAAAACCCTAGGATAGGTTGTAAATATGACCTAGTTTTGTGACGATAAATTTTTGCCATTTTTGGAGGGTTTCAGGTTTTTTTCCATGATTTTGCATAACTCTATACAATCTGTAGTCTTAAAGAAAAATTTTATATGGGGGTTTTTGTGTTTTTGGATATCTTTAGTGGGTTTTTAGTGTATTTTTGAGAGGTGTACCAGATCTAGTGTTTTTTAAATAAATAGAGTTTCTGTACCTATGTGTATACTGCAAGAAACTCTAACATTCTAAACACTGCATGAACCATCTCCATCTTCAACACTTGAAAGGACCTCTCCTAATTTTTATGTTACAAACCCTTATGATTGCAAAATAGGGATACATTCCCAATGAAAATTTTCAACATCAAAACTATTGACTGTGGGAGCAGTCCACAATTATTGTCAGGATCTTGCTCCACCAATAGAGCACATATGATTACTTCTTGTATTAGCAATTAAACACATAATTTAACCAGAATCAATAAGTAACTAGAAATATGAAACAACACAGGAATATGAGAGACAATACACAATTGTATTAATAATCACTCAGAAGAATATACAATAAAGAAGATGCCACTTCTTCTTCCACCTCAAAGGCTCGCCACACCTCAAGACCTTCTTCCATCTCTCTCTCGGTCCCAACAATCAACTCTAATATAGAATTGATGTTCACCTCTCCACCAGTCAGTAACATGCTGCCAGTACACCAAGTACACAACCATACTCCAAGTAGATCTCCTGCTCTCTGCTACTACCTCTAAATCACTAGACCTTACTCACCATTGTAGATCTCCAAAAGAAGCCATGCTCACCTGCTGACTAAGATCATACAAATATGAAGAACCCTTCTGATTCTCCAAACTAGCACCCACCTTGGTACTAATGCACTAGGAGGAACACACCATTGCTCTCCTCTCTCAGAAGGAGCTTATTTGCTCTCTTACTCTCTAGCTACAAGTTTACAATACAGCCCATGAGTCCATATATAGATCTCATGCTTGCAATAATTAGACTATCCTAATTACAATAATTAGACACACAACTCAAGACTATAATTAGCCTTTACATGCAAACTCTTAGTTCAACGAACTAACTGTCTATGCAACGAACAGTTCTAGAACTGCCACATGTGACCGATGTCAGTCCCTGTTTGCCTGGAGGTGACCGACGTTGGCCGACCTCCTACCGACATTGGTTGTCTTCAGCTCACACCTGCCAATGTTAGTTTCCTTTTGCACTACAATCCACTGACGCCGGTCTCCCTGAAACTTAGCAACCTCCTCCATGTTTGCACCAGTTGAAGCTTTTAGCTCCATAACCTAACACCATCTCCATCTTCAACACTTGAAAGGACCTCTCCTAATTTTTATGTTACAAACCCTTATGATTGAAAAATAGGGATACATTCCCAATGAAAATTTTCAACATCAAAACTATTGACTGTGGGAGCAGTCCACAATTATGGCATCGAGATTATCAACTGCCAGAGCAGTCATAAATTATGACATCAATTATTTTTATTACTAAAGAAATCCACACTTCTAGAATCAGAATATAGACATGGGATTAGTTAAAAACCCCAATATGTTAAGCATGAAATATACTTAGAGGGGGGTGAATCAGTATATTATATATCTTATAAATCTTTCCCTTGATCAAATTCCACTTAATCAAACATTCAAGATATTCAATAAAACTCAAACAATAAACATCACACAAGAGAGAGACACCAGATATAGCGTGGAAACCCAATGTGGGAAAAACCATGGAGAATCAATCTCAAATATATTCATGAGAACAAACCCATATGAGCACCATACCCCTTTGCCAAGTACAAACCTCAGCTACAATTCATGAGCATCAACCCACAAGAGCTTTAAATACCTTTGTCGAGCACCAACCCAACACCTATTCATGAGCACCAACCCATATGAGCACCAACCCCTTTGTTGAGCACCAACCCAACAACAATTTGTGAGCACCAACCCATAGGAGCACCAACCCCTTTGCTGAGCACCAACCCAACAACAATTCGTGAGCACCAACCCACAGGAGCACCAACCCCTTTGTGTATACCACACACCTATCTCTCAATGTTGCTATCTCAACAAATGATAGATCAATACAAAATCTCCTTCCTCTCTCTCACCTTTGCTCTTCTAAGCTAGATATAACAAATACAAATCATATACATCTCTCACAATTGCTCTTCTAAGCTAGATATTACAATATCAAATCAACCTCTCTCTCTCATATTACAAATGGCTTTTCAAGCCTTTATTTATAGCTTTCCAAATGACCTTTGGCCTTCCCCCTTTGTGACCCTTCAATCCTCATGGAAAATGGCACCAATCTTAGATGACCCTTCATATCCAAGCATTTGAAAAGTCATGTGGTGACCCTTCATGACCAAAAATGTCTTCCCACTTTTGTCCTTATCTTTGGTGACTTTTCGTATTACTTAAAGTGTCCCTTCATGAGAAATTTGCCCTTTACTCTTTTGTCTTCACTTGGTGACTCTTGGTATTCCCCAAAATGACTTTTCATGGGAAAATGCATCCCATCCTTCTTTTGTCTTTATCCCGTGGCTCTTCAACTTCTCCATGGGCCCTTCGTTTGTCTTATATGCAACTAAAAATATATTCATTAATATTAAATAAATATTAACTCATATTAGCCAAGATATATTTATTACCAACAACATTAAATGTAATGGGGCCTTTATCACCAATAATGCTAAACCTTTGACATCAATGACAATATTTTCAACAATCTCCCCCTTTGTCATTGATGGTAACCTCAATCCTAAACTTGCCACATCCTGTCACCTACACATATCGTCATCTGAAAACATACAGTAACTCCACCTTACTGTAGCAACCTATACCTCTTCCCTATACCTATTTTCTGCACCTGTACCTGTACCTATTATTCTCCCCCTTTGACATCAATGGAAAAGGGCCTACCTAGAGCTAACACTTAGCTCCCCCTCACTTGATGCTAAACATCAATGGTAGGAAGTAATAGAAATTACTCCCAACTCCTCTCACCAATCTTTGAATGTGTCCTTTGATCGTGCCTTTGAGAAGATATCTGACAATACATAGACATTGTTCCCTATCCTTTGAGCATCTGCAATCAACTCATTTGAATCTTTTCTTCTAATCTCACAACCTTCAGCATGAAACCTTAATGTGTATCGTTGATCACAAATTTGACTAACACTCAACAGATTATGCTTAAGACCTTTTACATACAAAACATTTTTAGTCTTAGTTCTACCATAATCCAAACTCAAAGTACCTTTTCTGGCTATCTTGGCAGTGGTTTTATCTCTGAACCTCACTGTACCACCATTTATCTTCTTTAGAGTAATGAACTTACTTTTATCACCTATCATATGCCTCGAACATCCGCTATCAATTAACCATGGCTGATCTTTACCTCTCACATGCAGAGCTATCTGCACCATCATAAAATCTTCAGGTTGTTTCTTCTGCCATGAACATGTCTAAACCTTCTTCCTGATGAATGGATCTTTGACACTCTAATTCTTCTTCTTGATGAATGGAGATTTGAAACTATGATCCTTCTTGACTGACTCGAACACACTTCTACAATACTGAGCTATGTGTCTAAAGTTGTTGCACTTGTAGCATACTATGATCTCTTCATCAAAGCTTGATAGAGGAGCAAAAGAGTTGTGGCTTCTACTTGACTCTAGTTGACTTTCCTTCTCCTTATTTCTGAAATTGTTAGCTCTTTTTCTACATTCTAATTTCTTGTGACCATATCCATTACAATAAAAACAATAGCCATAAAAATAAGACCTGTCTGTATATCTCTGACCTGATTGCCTTTTGTAGCTTTGTTCCTTCCAACCTTCTCTGTTTGGAATGTCCTCTATATTCTTCACTTCTCCCCTTTTTGTTTCCTCTTGTGTAAGAGCTTCAACATAGCTCTTTTTATTTTCAAAACCAATCCCTGTCATATTTGAATATGTTTTTTGACTTTCCAATATCTTATTCAGCATGTTAGTGCTATGCTCAAATTTTGAATCACTAACTACTTTATCATTGACTGCTTTCTGAATATCTTCTTTTAAAGAAGCAATTTCAATAACATACCTTTCACAATCTTTTCTTGCTATGTCCAATTGTGCTTTGAGATCTTCTTCATTCTTCTTGAATTATTCAAAGTGTGCTTGTAGATCTTCAATCATTTCCTTTGACTCTTGTTCATTTTTCTCGATCTGGCGCTTTAACCTTCGATTCTTCTCCTAAACAACTTCTAACTCTTCTAGGGCACAATTGAGTTCTCCTTTCATATCTACTTCAGCTTCCTCCTCTTCTTCTTCTTGATTATCATGTATGGCCATGAATAGAATCTCTTCTTCTTCTAAATCACTGACTCCACTATCTTCAACTGAGCTAGGATCCTTAGAATACAGGCTCTTCTTCTCGAAGCCCTTCTTGGATTTGCCTTTGAAATTCTTCTTGTATGTAGGCTTTTCTTCTTCTTCATCATTAACCTTATCTAGGCATATAGCTAAAAAATGTCCAATATTTTGATAATTAAAACATTTAAAAGGTAATTTTCCTTGATATTTACCTATTCCTCTTTTCAGCCTGCAAATGAAAAGTGCTTCATTGTCATCTTCATCATCACTAGAACTATCACTTGATTCTTGAATCTTAGCTTTCTCTTTCTTTGATGTCTTGAAAGCCACTTCTCTCTTTGAGGGTTTATCTTGTTCTATCCACATCTCATATGCTGTGAGAATACCATGAAGCTCATTCATCTTTAGCTTGGCTAAATTCTTCATCTCCTCGATTATTGAAACCTTTACATCATATCTCATTGGTAGAGATCTCAAAACCTTTTTCACCACTGTTGACTCATCCAATGTTTCTCCAAGACCTTAAATATAATTTATGTCTTGATCAACTCGCAAAAGATAACTTGCTATATCTTCTTCTTCTTCCATCTTCAAACTTTCAAACTGCCTTCTAAAAGTCTACAACTTAGCTTGCTAAACCTTTCCATCACCTTTGTAAATATTCTCAAGTTTTACCCAAGTTTTATGAGCAGATTTACATTGCATAACTTTAACAAATTTAGATTCACATAAAACACATAAAATAGCATCTAAAGCTTTAGCATTACATTCACTTGCCTTCTTTTCTAATGGAGTAATTGTAGATGTCTGTGGCTCTTCATATTCCTCTACCACTGATTTTCATATGTCAAATCCAAGGGCCATCAAATAAACCTTCATTCTCATGATCCAAAAAGCATAATTCATCCCATCAAATAAAGGTGCCTTATTTGTAGAAAATCCTTCTTGTGACCCAGCCATCGTGCTTTCCCGATCTACCTTCAAGCTATAAAACTTTTCAAAAAGGAACCTGCTCTGATACCAATTGTTAAGCATGGAATATACTGAGAGGGGGGGTGAATCAATATATTATATATCTTATAAATCTTTCCCTTTATCAAATTCCACTTAATCAAACAATCAAGATATGCAATAAAACTTAAACAATAAACATCACACAAGAGAGAGACACCAGATATAACATGAAAACCCAATGTGGGAAAAACCACAAAGAATCAATCTCACATATATTCATGAGAATAAACCCACAGGAGTACCATACCCCTTTTCCAATTACAAACCTCATCTACAATTCATGAGCACCAACCCATAGGAGCTTCAAACCCCTTTTTTGAGCACCAACCCAACACCTATTCGTGAGCACCAACCCATAGGAGCATCAACCCCTTTGCCAAGCACCAAACTAAGAACAATTCATGAGCACCAACCCATAAGAGCACCAACCCCTTTGCTGAGCACCAACCCAACAATAATTTGTGAGCACCAACCCACAGGAGCACCAACCCCTTTGTGTATACCACACACCTATCTCTCAATGTTGCTATCTCAACAAATGATAGATCAATACAACATCTCCTTCCTCTCTCTCACCTTTGCTCTTCTAAGTTTGATATAACAAATATAAATCATATTCATCTCTCTCAATTGCTCTTCTAAGCTGGATATTACAATATCAAATCAACCTCTCTCTCTCATATTACAAATGGCTTCTCAAGCCTTTATTTATAGCTTTCCAAATGACCTTTGGCCTTCCCCCTTTGTGACCCTTCAATCCTCATGGAAAATGGCACCAATATTTGATGACCCTTCATATCCAAGCATTTGAAAAGTCATGTGGTGACCCTTCATGACCAAAAACGTCCTTCCCACTTTTGTCCTTATCTTTGGTGACTTTTCATATTCCTTAAAGTGTCCCTTCATGAGAAATTGGCCCTTTAATCTTTTGTCTTCACTTGGTGACTCTTGGTATTCCCCAAGATGACTCTTCATGGGAAAATGCATCCCATCCTTCTTTTGTCTTTATCTCGTGGCTCTTCGACTTCTCCATGGGCCCTTCTTTTATCTCATATGCAACCAAAAATATATTCATTAATATTAAATAAATATTAACTCATATTAGCCAAGATATATTTATTACCAACAACATTAAATGCAATGGGGCATTTATCACCAATAGTGCTAAACCTTTGACATCAATGACAATATTTCCAACATAATAACTATAGTGAACCACTACATCCCTAACATATTTCTCTGACTATGGGAAGTGTTGGTAATTCTAGCGTTAAGACTTTTGGGTGCACGTGTAATCCTAAATACCACTGTAGGAACCATGAGAAATTTTGACAAATACAAAAGGTTGCTACATCTCCAATGCATAATAAAATATTCAACTTCAAGAGTAGTGAAAAATGTCGACAAGCATAAAGATGCCTCTAAACTTTAATGATGGCCACACGAATGTCAAATTTAAGCTCATGAAGGGTGACATTTTTCATTTGAAAAAGGGGTCATTTTTTGGATGATGTCACTCACCCATTAATCACATCAATCAAAGTGAGGGGAGAGATCACCCAAAATTAGGTCTTAACCCCTAGTCATATGGGAGTTAACTCCTTGGTCACTTTCAACCTAAAATTACTTAAATTTTATTCCAAGGGTGCATAAATATTTTGTGGGGATGTTAATTCCAAAAAAATTTCAGACAAAAATTTTTCAACTAAAAAAGGAAAAAAGAATAAATTTATGTAAAGTGGAAATCATTATTTTTTGTGAGCAAGAAAATTTAAATCTTCTATAAATTTCAATCGACAACTTTATTTTAGGTACCATTTCTTTTGAAAGTGTGACTTTTTAGAACTATACACATTGGTGATATTCTCATGGCTTGTAAAATTAAAACTCTATAAATTCAAGAGAGTTTCATCTCATCGTATTTCAACACATAGTTTAACACATACTTCCTATCTACACCATAGATCTAAGTTTAGTTCTAATTCTTACACCATTTAATTATCATGAGTGAAAAGTCAAAGTGGAAATCCTCTTAAGGAGTAAAGGCTTAAACTGAATCATGATGGATATAAAAATAGAACCAACACCTAAAGCATTTAAGGTGAAGTGGTGTAATAGAAGTGATGAAACTTATGATATTTTATGGCTATTTATGTCTCTCAACTTGTTCTTCCATATTGAATATGCAACAATTCTAAATCGAGTGTGGACCTTATTAGAAAAAGTCTTTGGAAAATATGACATCATGAGGGGTCATGAGTTGGAGAATGAGATCATCAGTTTGAACCTAGGCTATTTTCATGATACAAGACTTATTCACAAAGTTCAAATAACTTAGGTTGTAGTTAAAACTATGTAGTATTGAGAAAAAGGATGCTCAATTGATTTTTTCTATCCTTTCCAAATTGGGTTATGATTATTTTGCCTTCATTTCTACCTTCCATGCCACTGAATGTGTTATTAGAGCTACATGGACCATACCATCCTTGGATATTTTTTTTGCTGACTTAACTCAAGGGAAAGACAAGCTCATTCAAATAGGTACATTAAAGTCATCCCAATCATATGCCTTAATTATGAGTCATGACAAGAAGAAGGCTTCCAGTAGCAAGAAGAAGAAATAAAATAATAAAAACCTAGAGAAAAAAATGGTCAAAAATATGATGCTAAGTCAAAAGCATTAAAATATTCATCCTCTTTATATGGGAAATCTAAAAATGAGTGACTCACATGTGGTTATTGCAAGAAATTTATACATGATGAATCCAAATGTATGAAGAAGCAAATTGATCAACTAATTAAAATGTTTGAGAAGCATAATATTAGTGTCCTTGATTCTTC
Organism: Torreya grandis; assembly: GCA_037957365.1. Classification (NCBI taxonomy): domain Eukaryota; kingdom Viridiplantae; phylum Streptophyta; class Pinopsida; order Cupressales; family Taxaceae; genus Torreya; species Torreya grandis. The sequence goes on along the minus strand of JARHVA010002958.1, from coordinate 259,215 downwards.
TAATCAGAGTTCATCAACACATGAGTCTTCTACTTTCATCCCAACCATCCACATGGGTTATTTATTCTAGTGCATCACACCACATGGCTTCATCACAAGACATGTTCTCATCCTTAGAGCCTTATTTTGTGACTTTCATATTTTTGGGTGATGATACTTTTGTATAAGATAGTGGGAATGGATTAGTCGAAGTGAATTATGGGACATTTCATGATGTTATATATGTTCCCTCTTCATTTGCTAATCTCCTAATTGTTTATTAGATCACTCACATTGGTTTAAGTAAGAAATTTGAATTCACATCCAATTCTATGGTTATTAGGGAAGAAAATAGTGACTCCATTATTGCACTTGGGAAATTAGATCACCAGTCACAATTGTATACTTTATCACATTTTACACCTTATCAACATTTTACTACACTACTCACTCATTTAGATGGGGTGAGTAAATTATCACATGAGTGATTCAACCATCTCAACTATCACTATTTTGAGCAACTTAGTCATCATGACATGGTTTTAGGGTTGCCATGAGTCAAGTTTTTTGATGAAGTTCACTAGGGTTACATACTTGGTAAACATCCTAAGGATAAGAATGAAAAGGGAAAATCACATAGAGATGAACAAATATTGGAGCTTGTCCATAATGACATTATTGGCCCATTTCCAAAATATTCATTCAAAAAGACTAAATACATGTCTACTTTTATTGATGACTATTCATGGTATACGTGGGTGTACTTTATTAAGCATAAATCTAAGGTATTTGATCATTTTTAGGACATGTAAGTGCTTGTATAGAAATAATCAGGTAAAGCCATCAAGATTTTACTCATTGATAATGGGGGTGAGTATGTTAGTAACCATTTTGACCAATTATTCACTTTAGAGGGGATTGAAATAGAACATAAAATTATATATAATCATCAATAAAATGGTGTTACATAGCATAAGAATAGGTTTTTAAAGCAAATGGTCAATTATATGCTTCAATCCAAGTCTCTCACACCTCAATATTAGGTTGAGGCCATCAGTTGTGCTTGTTATACATAAAATTATATTCCTCATAAAAAATTAAAGGGAGTCACTCATTTAAAAGATTGGAATGATAAAAAACCAATAGTGAATCACTTGTAAGTGTTTGGATCTCCTTATATGGACCACATTCTAAAAAAAATTAAGGCAATGGAACCTCATAGTCAACCTTGCATCTTTGTTGGATATCCTAAGGGATTTAAGGGATATAGGATTCTTTATCCCTCTACTCATGAGTTATTCATTAATATCAGTGTTTGTCTTCAAGAGGTTCCTTAGGAATCCACACTCCACACTTGACATCTCTCTCTATTTCTTAGATACACTAGGATTTGATGATTCAGATCCACCTGATCAGCTTCTTGATGATCCAAATTCTTCTTCTAGTTTTGATGATGAGAGAAGTTGATGAGGATTCCCCTATTAATTCTCTTAGAATATATTCAGAGGATGATGAATATCCTCCTAAATCTCTGATCATTGGTCTTATTTGAGCTAGATAAATATTACAAAGTGATATCCAATGGGTTAGAGATCCATCAAAAAATATACAAACCCATTCACAATTCTAGGATACCCTACGTGCTTTCATTGCATCTATTTCTGATCCATAATAATTTTATGAGGCATTAAACACTCTTGAGTGGGAAAATATTATGGAAGAGGAGTATGGTTTCTTGTAGAGGAATAAAACTTGGAATTTAGTCCCTCTTCCTAAGGGAAGAAAACTTTTTTGATGTATGTGGATCTACTGAACAAAATTTGTAACAAATGGATCCATAGAAACATTCAAATCTTGTTTAGTAGCAAAGGGGTTTTCTAAGGTACCTAACATTGACTATACCTAGATATTCACCCTAGTTTCCAAAATAAATTCAATGTAACTAACTCTCACTATTACCATAACACATCGCTAGGATGTTCATCAGATGGATGTGAAGAGTGTCTTTCTTCATGGTGACTTCAAAGAGTAAATATATGTAGAAAAACCCTGAGGATTTGTGGAAGATTATTCCTTTGTTTGAAAACTTTAAAAATCTATTTATAACCTCAAATAATCTCCTTGAGCTTATTATGGCAAGATGGACTCTTTTATTCTTTAAGTTGGATTCACCAGATGCCACTCTGATACAAATATCTATATTTTATGGTAGGATGATTCACTATTGATTATGGTGATATATGTGGATGACTTATTAATCATAGGGAGTTCTTCAAACACCATCCTAGTAGTGAAAACTGCTTTATTTGACATGTTATCAATGATTGGTTTGGGTTTTTTACATTAATTATTTGAGATTAGAATTTCTCAATCTGACTCTAAGTCACTATTGCACAATCCAATTATGTTCTTGATTTTCTTTCATGGTTTAACATGGCTAAACATAATCTAGTTCTAACTCCTTTTTTATCTAGCATGAATCCTAAGGCTAATTATCCATCTTATTTGGTTGATGCTACCTCATACTGTCAACTCGTTGGTAATCTTATCTACCTTATACACATTTGACTTGATATCTCATATGCAATAGAGCATGTTCTCTATATTTATATAAGAACCACATGAGTGCATTGGAAAATAACAAAGCAAATTATCCACTACATTTAGGGTACTCATATTTTTAGGATTCACTATGGAGTAGGCATCAACATCAAATTAATTAGTTACATAGATTCAGATTGGGTTGGTGATATTCAAAATTATAAGTCTAATTTAGGCTATATTTTCTCACTCAGTTCAAGTATGATTAGTTGGTCAAACAAAAAGTAAAATGATATTGATTTATATTTTATAGAGGTAGACTATAATGGAGCTATTAATGCTACCATTGAGGTTATTTATCTTCAAGAGTTTGGCATCTAATTTTGATGACCAACAATCATCTTTTGTGACAACTAAAGCATAATCCATATCTGCAAAAATCTAGTCCGTCAATGAACTAAGCATATTGAGATTCACATGCATTTTATTTGGGAACTCATCCATGAGCAAGTCATTGATCTCTAATAAATCTAGATAATTGAGAAAATTGCTAATATATTCACCAAACCCTTCACTGAGAGCAAATATCTTTATTTTTAAGATCTTCTTTGGGTTTGGGGAGATTTGGCATCCTTCTCTAGGGGGAATTTTATTTTACTTGGTTACCTCATCAGGCCTTTATGTCAGAACCCAATTCTACTACCCACCTAATCTATGCTTAAGTGGGGGTGTTAGTCTAGGATTTTATTCTATTTGATGTTTTTACCTACACATATTTAGTTAGCTTGCTTAGGTGTGTTTTTAGGTCATTATGAAAGATAATCCCACATTCATGAGGAAGTGAGGACATGTTTATATTTCACCTATATAATGTACCTTTATAAAAAAATTATGGCTAATGATGTTAATGCTAATATTGCAATCGTTTGATTATTGAGCAATTACTTCTTTTGGCTCATATTTTATTTCACTACTACACATATGTAATTTCTTTATGTATTTGACTCTATCTAGTAGATCCTCGATTATGTTTAACTTCAACATTCACATTGGGCATACTCTTTTAGTTGTACTCTTTCCTTACTATCTTTTCAAGTTTCAAATGAGAATTTTAAAATTTAAAATTTTAAAATATGGATAATAACTAATTATAGTAATATTGTTACATGTTTTTTCACTGAGGCATCTTTCACAATCAAATTTCACACCAAAAAGACAAAGTGTGTTTTTCACAATCAGGCATATGTTTCTTCTTTAATATAGTAACTCCATTTCATTGCATCACTAGAATAAGGAGGGGGGATGGGTGGGGAGAGTTGGGGGGGATAATGTAGACACCAAAAATTGACATAATATGTTTCAAAATATACTTTTTCATACAACCTTACTTATTAAGACCTTTGATGATGAACAAGTGGCTTATTGACATTTTCATTTTAAGTCTTGGGATTATATCTCTTGTTTTATATCTTAATGTATTTTATTTGTCTGTTTCACTTTATTAAATTTTCCTTGGAGATACCTAATTTCATTTTAGATCTGTATCTTTTTGTTTTGTGGCTTTTAGAAAAGGCTACTTTGTGGCCCTATTTAGGGAATACGAACCTGTCCCAGCATGACATGTAAAAGTTTTTCAAATTTATGTATTTATTATTCTCTTTTAATATCATAAGTATTTTCAAGTCACCCTAATCTCACATCAATAATACCATAAATTCCAATTTAAAAGTTATATATAAGCAAGTTTCTTATTAGGAGTTATAGATGGATCTCTATTATGATAAAAATTATACAAAGTTTACATCTGCTTATCTCTATTGAACTACTAATTTATCTACAAGTTTTAAATTTGAATACACCATTTTCATTATTATGTCAAGGGTAATCATATGTGAAATAAAATACAATCTTACATCCATCATTGCACACATACACCTAGGTGAAAGAGCTACATCGACCCAAGGCCTTTTTGGGATATGCAGGCAACGAAAAAATTATGCAAGGTTTTATAAGAATAGTTAGGATATTCCCCTTATCTGATTCCCCCATTTTTAGTTGATCTTATATTTAGTTTATGTGTAGGATCCAAAGTTTTTATATTGCATATCTTCTTCACATCAAATTAGTTCCCATATGTTATTAACATACCTTCTTAGACAACCATAGGCACTCAAATAGAAAATTCAATCGCATAATTAACTAGGATGCGACCATAGTCAATAGACAAATTCATAGTGCACCTCTATCCACCATAGTGTGGACTTATCCCAATACATCATATAATCATATTTTTTACTACAAAACATTTCACAGATCTTTCTAGTTAGTTTTACATCATAAACATGTCTATATAGTTAGCATAAATCAGATCTAAGCTAAGTTTACATATTCTATTGAAAGCTAATATTTATATCTCATTTAAAATTATGTATTTTAATATATTTTATGTTTATTTTATGTATATTATATAATATAAATTAATATTTCAATAGTTTAATGGTTTAAAACATTTCATTGATAAATCAAAATAACCATCAAATACTACATTTTATTAAAAATAGGGTAAAACACATTAAAAAATGTTGAATGGAGTGATATAAGATGTTGTTTAAGATCACCTTTACCTTCATATAATGGGATATTGTTAGCTATGAAGCATGTAGGTAAAGGACAAGTTGTTATATCCGAGCTAATGGGATATGGAGCAATGCCTAGGAATCCATGGGATGGTTAGCTCTTAATGCACCTTGTTCTAGTTGTAACACATTGGTATGTAAAATTGTAATAACTTGCTCAATAGAATGTGCATTAGACAAGATTGGAAATGAAATGTGTGTAACCATCCTAAATAAGGTGAAGGTTTCATATACACAACATTTTTAAATTTTATCATTTACTGGTGCTTTCTCTCTTGCTAGAACCTATTGAGTTTTGATCTCTCTAAGTGCACACCTTAAAGGGTGCACTGAGAAAGGGATGGGTAGACTATTGGTGCTTTGAAATATTGTTGGTAAAATATATCATTATCTAAACCCATTATAAATCTTGCTTAGCCAACTCCCCAAAAAATTTGAACTTGGTTTAAACATTTCCCTAAGCATTTATCCTTTCAAATAGCCCCTAACTAAGCAAACACACTCTTTTCATACTAAGTCTACTAAGTTGATTATGTTATAAAAGATTAAGTGCACATTATAGAACTAAGTTTACTTAGTCGACTTAATTTTAGGCCTAAAGATATTTTTTTCTATCATGTTGGCCAACCTCATTGGCTAAATTTATAAAAGGTTTAAGGCTTATCCATTACTATAAATACAAGTTTCATTTCAATCCAAGAGAAGAGGAACTTTCATTTTTGGATTATTACAACTCATAGTTATACTAAATGTAAATTTGAAGGAGACATTACATAGGTTTTGTCTTAGAGGGAAGATTGCTTGTATTTTGGGAAGTCTTGGATGCAAAGTAGGAGTCTTTTATCCTATAGCTAATTTATATTGTGTGATCCTTACAAAACCACAATAACCTCTTGAAAAACACTATTGGCTAAGGGAGAGATTGAGACTCGATAGATTCACCCAGGGTAAGTATTCCTAGCTCTTGTTATTTCATTTAATAGTTAGATATTTTATAAATAATATGTGTTGAATGTATACCAACTTGCTTAGATTAATTGTATGCTTAAACTTAGTGTAGATATAGGGTTATCCTTGATTTCCATCTTCCACTTTAGATGATATAGGCCCCCATTTATCTATGATGACATATTCATTTTTTGTTTGTGTTTAACTATCCCCTTTTATGCTACAAGCTCTAGTGAGCCCTATATTAGTTTTGTTTTATTTACTTAGGCCTAGTTAGGGATATTGCATAGTGTCATTTACCTAGAGTCTTTAGAAATCTATCATTTGATGTTATGTGATAAGAGATCCCTTTATCAGGTTTAACAAATATAATTTTATCATGTTCTTAATATAAATAGTATTGAAATGGATGTTAGTTGATTACCTTATCTGATATTAGATTTACTAATTCAACTAAGTTGTAGATCTATCTTAATTTATTGCATACATTTTGGTGAACCTGACATGACTCTAACCTTTACATTTTTAATTTTTAAAAATCAAATCGATTGCACTAGATGATCTAGTATTAAACTCTATCTATAGGTTCATGATCCATATTTAAATATGTCATGATGTTCAACCTAATTTTGTCCTCTATTTATAAGTTTTCTTTTCACAGTTAACTAGATCGTATTGGTCAATCTAGTCTTGTTATCTACTTACAGGTCCAAGATATTCATTTAACTAAGTTGTGTTGGTCAATTTAGCTTTTTAATTTGGATTATAGGTATTATTTCAACAAACTAAGTTACACTGGTCAACTCAATCATTTTTCTTATTTTTTAGAATTTTAGTTACAATCAACTAAGTCGAGTCAGTTAACTTAGTTAATTTTAATAGTATTTAATTTTTTAGTTTTAGAAAACTAAATCTTGTTGATTAACATTGTTTAATTTTATTATTTTCATTTTGTATCTATCTGAAAACTAAGTTGACTTGGTCAACCCTATTTAACCTCTATGTTTTTCATATTTTTGCCTCTACAAAACTCAATCAGGTCTAGACAATACAATTAACAATCAAATTTTTAGCATTTTTTAGTCAACTAAGTAAGTTGACTTGGTAAACCTAATTAGATTTTTTATTTTCACTCTAAACAAGCTTCATATTACCATTTTTGTTAATTAATTCAATTTGTCTTTTTTATCTTTTGGTAAAATTATTTAGCATTTGAATTTCTAGACTATCTTTTACCAAATTTTTAGTTCTGTAAAACTATATCACACAGTCAACTAAGTTGAATTAGCTGACTTAATTATGTGTCTATCTATTTTTCCAAATAAAATAAGTTGACCTGAATAACTATGCTTATTTTTGGCTTGTTTATATAATAGACTAGATTGACCCACCTAATTGCATTCTGTTCTGTTTGTCAACTAGATTGGTCTGACTGATCTTGTTTTGTATCTTTTACTTTAATAATAAAAAGGCAATTTAATTTAATTTATTAGTAATTAATTTCACATTTAATTTAAAAAAAGAGTTGGCTACCTATTTATTTACTTTATTAAACTATAAATTTATTTTTATCTTTATTTTCTTTGTCTTAATTTCCCTAGAAAATTTGTACTAGTAGATTTAAAAATACTTAGATATTGTCATGAAGGGATACTTGATACTTTGTTTATGGTCATTGTCTATCATTTACAAATATCATGGTGTGAGACTTGCCCCAAAACTTATAGCCATAATATAGAGCTAAACATGGTCATTATTTTCCACATACCTCATAGTATTTAAAAAATGCCTAGGATTTCCATTTGAATGTAGACTTAGGAATCTAACCATTCATTTTATTTAGGGGATCATTGGTTAGTTGTTAGTGCTGAGAAGTTACTTCCATCTTACCCTTGAAACCAGGTTTAGTGGGCTATGGGAATGATACTTCTTCCATAATTATCACTTTGAAACATTGGTTCATCACTATCCAATAGATAAGCATCTTTAGAAGCCTATAAATCAGTCAAAACATTTTAGTACAACTTTATGATATTCTTTTCAGATAATTAGTTAGCATTAGTAATTACAAAATTACATTTTCTAATTGCTGCCTACTATTCTATGTTATATTATGAATTGTATTAACCAATAATAATATAATTATATGTTATGTGTTAGATACTTTCATAATTTATCTACTCTAATTCTACATTAAAAACTACATAGTTCAAATTACTATTATTTTTTTTCCAGATTCAACTAAATTGAACAACTTGATTTAGTATAATTTTATATTTTCCCACCTATACAACTAAGTTGACCAAATCAACTTAGTAGGATTTTAACAACTCTATCTTTTCCCACCCATACAATCAATTTGACCATCTTGACTTAGTAGGATATTAACACTCTATTTTTTTCTTGGTTTTATAACTAAGTCTACTAGCTTGAATTAGGAGGCTATGTAGACTGTCACTTTTTCTTATCTATATAACTAATTCACCTAGATTGACTTAGTAGGCTTTTAATGCTTTGTTTATTTCCTACTTTTTTAACTAAGTTGACCAACTTGATTTAGTAGTTTGTCTAAACTATCAAATTTTCCTATCTATACAACTAAGTCGACCAACTCGATTTAGTAGGCTTTCAAAAAATGTCTTTTTTACCTATAAAACTAAGTTAATCAGCTTGATTTAGTTTTCTATCCAAGACTATTAAATTTTCTTATCAATACAACTAAATCAACCAAATTAACTTAGTAATATATCCAAACCTTATCTATTCTTCCCTATACAACTAAGTCAATCAACTTAAATTAGTAACTTTTCAACACTATTATCTTATCTATCTAACTAAGTTGACCATCTCGACCTAATAGGTTTCCAAATTTATACTTGTATCTTCACCTTTCATCATGCAATATATTTTTTATGAAAGTGAAATACAAACTCAAAATGATATGATAACTTTAACTAAACCTCCTAAGCATATTCAATCTCTCCTTCCTTATAATTTCATAGAAAATCTAAATGCCAGTAATGTCCATGTGGCCACTAGAACCAAAAACTATGGGTCACCTCCTCCCAAAACTTTGGATCCACTTAACTATCCTCTAAAAATGCATATTTTCGAGGATGAGAGTGATCTTGAATACAATATAAAAATGATACTCTTCATAAAAAAAATCCCCAACATCAAGGAAAGGTTCCCATGATAATTTACAATCTCATGATGGGACATTAACTTGAATGTCCACCTTCACGTACACATAACTTATCTATAGACCTTGGATCAAGTCATCATATGACTTCTTCCATGACTTTTTCTTCTTCCATACCCACTTCTTCTTCCATGCCCTTAACTTTATCTACTAATTATTCTTCCACCTTTCCTAGTATATCAAATACTATGGTTAGTCTTTCCTCCAATGGTCCCACTAAAAGTGCCCATGTTCATACTCAAGTCAATACTACCTCCAGTGCATCTCAAGCCAATTTTACTAGTCAAGACATTATTGACACTAATCATAATTTATTACAAGCCATGAAACAAATGGATGATTTTCAAACTAATTGTAAAAATCAAATGATAAAAATTCAAAACCAAATTTTACAATTAAAAAATCATCCTCAACCCACTCAATGAGGAGTGAAAATTTCTAATGCCCCTGTATCCCCCCTTAAAGATGTACAAGGTAAAATTATACCTCAACCTCCACTTCTTAATAAAACTATCAAACATTTAAAAAATGAACCCTTGATACTTAAAATTGTAAACATTGACATAGGTGGTAATTCTCCTAATATAACTTATAATGGATCCACTAATCATGCTTTGCATCTGAAAACTTTCAAAAACTTGTATAAAGATTGGATTAAGCTCAATATCTTTGCTGCCACCAAGTTCCTAGATAAAAAATTTACAGTTGATGTTGTAGAATAGTATAATCAACTCAAATCCCATGCTATATACAATTTATAATATTTAGTTAATTAATTCATACAATAATTAGAAACTAACAACCTTTTTGAAAACATCTTAGTTCAATTCATCAACTGTAAACAAACATAATATGAAACTATGCATGTGTTCATTAAATATTGGAAATCCTTGTCCAATAATGTTAAAAATAACATGTTAGAAGACAAACTATTCCAATTCTTCACTAAAAATCTTCATCCTAAATTTAAATATCATGTTAGGACCCTTTCTCCCAAATATTTAGAGAAATCCCTCAACCAAGCCAAATGTTAAGATTTTCTCATAAGACAATTTGAGCCTTCCCATCTCCTACTGGAATTTGAATGCTTATGAAATCTAAAAAACCCCATACTATAAATGATGGTGTTACTAATAACTATGATTATATTCACACTATTCATGATATTAGTCCAAGTAGTTCCAATGCTGCTACTCTTTCACAACCACTTTCAACCAACCCTTTACCACTACCCAGTTATACATTTTCCCAAGTAAACAATATGGATTCTCAAAAACCTCTTTCCATAGTGGAATTTTAAAAGAGTCTTCTTAGGCCTTCACCATGATATGTTGAACCTAATTTCTCTACCAAAAATTGGTATGATCCTCACAAGTTTTGTTGGTTTCATGCAAGTTGGTGCCATTCTCATGAAACTTGTCACCAATTAAGAAAATTTACTCTTGAATATCTTCTTGGTTTTAATTTTGACCATGAAACCCTATTTCATCAGTATCAAAAATCCTATGAAGTGGTATCCAAGGCTTAATAAACCAAAAATAATCATGATGCCCTTAATCAAGTTCTCACTCATCAACCAAGTACTTCTCAACCTCCCACAATCCTAATGATGAAAATGTTGTCAATATGAACAATATGCAGAGAGTTATTTATTATATCAAACCTTAACTAGATTATAAATACAAAAAATTCCACACTTTATAACCATCATATATTACTACCCATCTCACTTTATATAACTTGGACATACGACAACAATCCCCACAAATATAACAACACAACCTACTCCTTCATCCACTATCCCACATGTTTCTACTCAAACACCACATTTGGATACTCATTCACTCTCCATTGATAAAAAATATACTCCTCATTTATAAAAAAAATATTCTCACTCCAACCTACCTAAAACTCCAAATCCACTTAGTTTTTTGAATTCTTCTTCACCTATAAAATCTTCTACTAAACAACGCATCACTCCAATCATGACACCCAAAAAATTAACTAATTCAACCCAATAAAATACACTTGAAACAACCATGTTGGATAAGTACAAAATAAATACATTTTATCAACATCAATTTAAATGTACTTTTACACTTTATTTAACATATTTTCTTCAACATTATGCACCTCTATCCAATACAACTCTAACTAAATATGATGAATGGGATCCTATAAGAGAACTTTCTCATCTTCCATATCAAAATCCTTTTCTTGAACTCATGAGGACTTATCCTCATCATATTAATCATTTAATGCAACTTTTATTTAAAATGAACATCCCTCAACTTCCAGTCATGGGGCACAAATCCACTTTATGTGGAGCTAAATCTAGTGTTCTTAGAAAATGCATAAAAATATCTTTACACATTGATGAAACCATAGATACTTCTCTCACTTAAATTTACCATCACTTCAATTATTACTGATGAAATATTAATTTTACCAAATTATCTTATACTATTTTATTAGTATACAAATTGGTGATATCTAAGTTAAGTATGTTTTGATTGATGAAGGATTTGGCACTTGTGTCACCTCCATTGATTTTTAAAAAACACTTCAGTACTCTGAATGTAATCTTAAATCTACCCAAAGGTTGTGTCAAGGTTATGATCAAATAAGATTTTTTCTTATAGGATGTGTTTAGATTATTATCATGTTTTCTACTATCATTACTCATATTAAAGTCATGATCTTAAATTTTCTATTATCATACAAATTTTTATTTGGTCAACCTTGGAAACACCACATGAGAGTTTTCATTTCATCACCACGTTAAATTTACTTATAATGGTTCTATTTACAAGATTCAAAGAGACACAAACCCTTGGAATTTTGAATAATTCTAGGAACATGGTGTTTTCAAAATTACCACCCTTGAACCTTTACCTAACATTCCCTTTCATGAATATTAATAATTTAAATACCCCATCGAATCTAGTAGAGGCTATAATAGCCCCCCCAAACCTATGGGAAATATCCTACCTAACCTATTAGATTAAAATGATTATGAACTAGATTAGATTAGTTTGAAAAAAAACTTATGATCTCCCTTCACACATAATTTCTTAATCACCTCTTTCTTAATGACCTTAGTTTCACTAAAAACCAATTGGTGAGATTCTCTTTACTCTAACCATGACTAAACAATCCATTATTCATGCTTATTTGACTGACAAGATTGTTGAGGCTTGCACTATTAATCTTCACACTCCTAATTATAATGATGGTTATTCATTAGATGATCCATTTTTAATTAGTTTTGTTCAAGATAACAATGTGGAAATACTTAGAGATAATTATTATTTACAACACTCCTTTCATAGTATTAGTTATATTGATGTAATTCCTTCTCCTTATCTTACACCTGACTCTATCTCTTATTTACTTGATGTCACAAGTTAAAGATGGAACCCATACACACTATTTATTGCCTAGTCACTCTTGAGCCACTTTTGAACATGCTTCTTAATCATGCCATGATGAGACCATATCAATTTGCCAAGTTTTTTGATCTTTCAAGCTTTCTCCCTTTTGAGATTTTAGCCACATTACACTGACCCACACTATGATCATCTATCATAGTTGTTGAACCCAACACATAATCTACTTTGAGTTATCCTATCGATGGGGATTGCATATTAATTTTACCTAAGCTTGATCCTATACCTAAAATATGGACAAATGAGCCATATTGTGAGTTACATAAGGTTGTTGGTCATTGGGTCAAGGATTCTCATGAAATTTAGAGGTTCTTATCACAATAATAAGCTATAGGTTCCACTCCTATTATAGATAATATACCTCCATAGTCAACTACTCCTTGATGTACTTGTTATTTTTATGGTATAACCATACATACCTATACATATTTATGATAGATTTAATATTATATTGATTTGATTTGTCTAGAGAAGGCATAATTTGATGATAAAATTCTACCTCTTCCTAAGATTCTTCTAGAGTACATCCCTAAACATGGAGAGGTAAATTACCTTTGGAATCAATGTGTTACACATCATAATGATTGGTGTAGAGTCTTGTAGTAACACTTTCATGATTTTCCACATTATCCACCATCACCTTCTCATAAATGTACCTAGGTTAATTCATGAGAAAAATATAACCCTTCCCCACACCCTTCATCATCCTAAAGGTTAGAGGATTTCATTCGCTTTAGAGCACCAATTCCTTACATTAAGTACCCATCATAGGAGATTCCACATACATAAATTTATGCTTCTAGCATACCTACATTATCCATTGAGAGAGTATGATAGGAAGGCCTCACATATCTCTTAATGAAGATAGATGAGATATGGTCAAGGTTAGATTTCAGTTACAATATGATTTATCAAATTTTATTGATGATGTATGCCTTACAATCTATCAATGTTTATGAACAGATTATTTTTCTATGGTACATTATGCCTCATATTTCTACCTGATTCATTTTTGATATTCACACCTCATTATAACATGTGTGATACACTGCTTATCATTTGTGATATGGTTTCTTTCCTATAATGGTACATAATTATTTTTACATTCATGATTATTGCCTCACAACTCTCGAATATTTCTACATTCAATTTTCATGATTTAATTATAGTTATTTATATACTTTGTAAAGACTTATTTTACCCTATCTTGGGATGATTTTTCATTACACAGATGTTTATGTTAGATCACTTGTTGAATAATATAATTATTTATGTGAAATGGCACTTAAACCACACCCTACACTATCATATTATGCTTATGATCAACTAAAAATCATATTCACCATTATACCATTATTTACAAAGATCTTTCATGATCCCCATTTCCCTTATATATCCCTCATCTTAAGCAAACACATATTTAGTCTTGAGATTGCATACCTACTTGTGGGAAAGTCTACGTATTTTTGAAGCCAACATAAGTTTTAAGTAATTTTCTCTTGTAACCAAAGTATAATAATTTTTAGTCATCTATATCACTCATGTTTGGTCCTTCTGAATCCAACCAAGGAGGAATAGTAAAATTCAAATCATTTGAACAAAATACAATGATCAAAAGGAAAAAATAAATAATCAAAAGTAAAAATCACACCAAAAGATATGATTCTTCTTTAGCACATATCCTATTATAGTTGAGTATCGAACACCAAATTTGGCCTCATAATAGTGTCGAGGTCTATTGGAGTGTGGTAGGCTAGTAGACTGAGATAAGAGGTCTCATTATTACATCTAGTGCCACCTAATTTCTTATGTAAATACCCAATATTTGTAGTAGAATGATGAATCTATAAGTGGTTTTGAGGAATGGGGAACACGTTGTGGGGAGGTAGGATCATTTTAATTTTTATATAAATAAATTTCATGAGATGATCTAGGTACTTCAATCATTAGCCAACCACTTTGTGTGTACTAGTAAGAGTATCTTAGGCCTTTGTTGTCTAAACAAAATCGTAAATGCTTATACATTAGCTTAGTATGTCTCATTTTTACTAAGGATTATTACAACACCTATGCACAAGATTTTTCATTCTCCATTTTAATAAAGTCATTCCTAAAAAACTCCCCTTGATGCATATTGCTTCTACGTTGATCATACATCTTTGAAAATCTTTTGTGAGTTGTAGTTTAAGGCCTTGGCTAGGACTAGGCCTTCTTCACAAAATTCCTTTCTCTCTGAAAAAATTTCATTTTCATACATATTTGGTAATCCATTTGTGAGTTGTAATGGAAGACCTTGGATAGGATTGGGACTTCCTCACATAATTCTCTTTTCCATACAACCAAATACCACTTGGTTATCTATTTGTGAGTTGTAGTGTAAGACCTTGGATAGGACCAAGCCTTCCTCATAAAATATATTTTCCTCCTATATAAACTATGTGCCATATTTTTTTATAAAATAAATTTACGCTTTCACATTATTAACTAACATAAACCCTAAATTTGGTTTCTCATTCTTATTTCCCACTTTTATTTTCACACATTTCATATATTGCTTATTTACATATCTCTATTACATATTTTTGATTTTTTTTACATTGATATTTCTTATTCACATAATTTTTTCATCTATATTTCATTATTTATATATTCTTGAATCTATTTACATTGGATATTTATTTATCTTCATTTTTATTTCTTATTTTTCACATCTTTGTTTTATTATATCACATTGATATTTTATTTATTCTTATATTATAATGTTCATTTACATTTTATTCAAGATTGACATGAATTATATTTTCCAACTTATTTTACCATTTTCTTTTATTTATAAATTCTTTTTATCAAATCTATTTTTACTATCATTCTTTTTGACCATGCATTTGTTCACATTTGCTAGAAAATAATAAACACATACATCATACATTTTCCCCATAACATATATAAATATCAACACATGTACTAGGAATAAATTAAATACATCCATAACATACATGAGGCAATAAAAATAACACACACACACACACACACGCATACACACACATGCACATGTAAAGTGCTCAAAATTCCTAATACAATATCACATGATAACTCATAGTAAAATAATAAATGTGATCCAGCCTACCTATATGGAAATGGATGAGATAAAATAATCATAAAAGCCCATTATTTACCTCTACAAACATTCTACTGAAGTGACTTTGTATATGTCTATAGGCCCTCCACCTATCCCTATAATGGGCCACTTGGCCTTGCACCTAACCAATTGTCTAGTTGTATCCGAATGTGTGGATCACTCTACGATAATGACTACCATGCATGTAAATACACATCATTAAAAATTGGTGGTAGTACCACCTAATCTATATCAAATCATTTCTTCAAATCTTTAGCTATTGTACCAACCAACCAAGACTAACTAACACACATAGGTGTTGAAGGCACCATCAGATTAATCATATATGTCATATCATGTTGAGGTCACATGTCATCTTGTACCTTAGGTGTTCAAAGAACTAAAAAATGTATATTGATCCCTTGTTAGAACAAATGATGAATAACCAAGCATAATAATACACTAGGACTAAACACTCTTGCCTAAGAACTAGGGAGAGCATAGCATAATAAGTAAGATCACAAAATAGAGATAAATACAATACAACTTTCTTACCTCCTTTATTGAATTTGATGCTTACTTATTGGTGTAAGGATGTTCGTGCTAGACATATTATGATTTGAGTCTTCTAGAAATTCTCTTTCATGGTGGTAGCATCTTTCCAATAGTCACTCATGGCTTGGTGTGAATCTTGTCATAAACTAGGCATTATAACACTTATCTCAAAGGTTTCAAGAAGGTATTCAAGTAGAATAACCTTACATACAAAATATTGGTGGCATATGGTGTGGGAACTTATATTTATAAATCAAATAATTAACTCTAACCCCAAGGAGGTTAGATTAAATTCTAACTTTGGTTGAGTTTAAAATAACCTAGGTTGAGTTAGGCTAAATTTGGGTTGGGTCAAAACCCTCATGAAATCTTGACACCTTAATTTTAAATATTTGTAAGGCACGACAACTCAATTTAGATATTTGTGAGGTGTGAATCATAATTTTGGAATATTTAGGAGATAATAAATCACTTTATTATCTCTTTTAACCTTTGACTTCATGTTTGGCTAAAAATTCCTTTTTTGGTAAATGAAATTCACTAATTTGATTGAGTATTTTTGTTTAGGAAAGTTAATGAAGACTTTAAATGCAATTAATCTTGATTAGTGATTTTTGGCTTTTGGAAATTATTTTAAATGTTATGAATTAATAACTCAATAGGCCAAAAATATTAAATTACTAGGTCATAATTTGACTAGGGTTAACATTAAACTAGGTTATTGGTGCATATAGGGTAATACACCAAATAAGATTACCTCATCACACTTTTAGGAAATTAAATCCATTATGAAAATAAATTTGGGTATTTTAGGTAATTTATAGGTTTAAAATATGCCATTTGCTATAAATTGAACTAAATTCTTATTTAGGCACAAAAGTGGACAAAATTAAGTGTCTATAGTTTTCCCTTGTTTGAGAAGGCATTGCAAGACACAAGCATAGTAATATATTTTCAAATAATGAAAAAGTAATTAATCCTAATGTTTCATACCCCAAAGGGTGGTCAATAAGCCCTTGATTCCCCTTTAAGGGAGTAGGTGATAAAATAGATTTGGTGAATGTTCACTCGAAATGAATAAAACAACACAATCTAGATGGAAATGGTAGTGGGATTATTAAATTATCAAAAGGTGATTACAGTCACTAATTTTCTCAAAGGTATTTATAATCATTAATAAAAGGTGTGACACTAGTTTTCCCAAAGGTGGTTATAATCAATGGCACAGATGGTTACCGTGGTAGGGTGGTGGAATGGATACTAATTTGCCCAAAGGTGGTTATAATCAATAATGAAATGGGAAACATTGAGTTACCCAAAGGTGATTATAATCAAGAATATAAGCATTTACCCTGGAAGGGTAGGTGGAGTGTGTAAAAATAATGATTTTCCCAAAGGCATTTATAATCATTAATTTAGGATGCAAAAATAATGATTTGTCCATAATGGTTATAATCATTAAATTGGTTAAAAATAAAATGATTTGTCCAAAGGTGGTTATAATTATTCACATGTTCACATCGAGTGATTTAAAATAAGAATTCCCTTAAAAGGTTATATATATATATATCATTGATCAATCTAAAAAATAATTTTCCATGATAGGGAAAATTAGAAAGGGTAGATTATGCAAAAAATACATATAATGGATTTATGATGAGTTGGCAAAGGATAAAAACACATTTCTAGTCTAAATGTGAGTTCAAAGATGCACATTTGAACAAAAATGGGATATAGATTGAAAAATCATGTTGTTAAATAGGCCTTAGGGGAGGCCCAAAAAGATGGTCCAATTTTGATATAACTAAAAAATAAGGAGCATAGGATTAAATAATACACAAAACAAACCATGAATGTGAAAAATACATTTCTTGGAGTGCACATAATGGACTATAGGCCCTGGAGGTAAAAATTCAAAATTTTAGCTATATATTCACCCATTGGGTGAAAAAAATTCATTTTCACCTCACCCCTTTGAGAATTTGAGCTCTAGTTTTTTACACACATTATTGAGAGAAAATGGCTCATAAAGGATCTCGATGGCACATATAATAATGAGTGAGGGAACATATACAACCACCACATGATGGGGAACTAGTAAGTAAGCTCAACTTTGTCATTAATTATCATTAATTAACACTTATTATGCATTTTAGGTCAAAAATTGGTAAAGTTGTCATTTTTGTGGTAGGGTAAATGATGGCTTCACCAAGGAAAATGACAACTTTGATCGAAGTCATCATTCCTAGAAATGATGAGAATGCCAAAAAGGGGTGAAATCATTGAAATGGTGGTTTTGCCCTTTTTTAGTCAAATTCATAATTTTCATGAAAATAAAAATGACACTTTTACTTAAAAACATGCAAAATCACCTAAATGATGGATTTAACTTGGAGAAATCAATGAATTTGATATAAAATCCAAAAATAATTTATTTTCAAGGGTCTATAATGGGTCTAACCTATGAAAGAGGGTCAATTAAATTGAAATAGATTATGTTTAAGCTTAGGTAGTTACATGTAGTTAGGCTAATGCTAATTTTTTTGGTTGTAGGAGTGATTGGCTATTTTTACCTATTATGAGAGAGGATCACACTATCAATAGACCCCAAAAATTCATGGTGGGTTTCCTTTAGATGCTGGATCTACATGACATGGAATAGCTACCATTTATCTATGCTGATCAAGCTTATTTGAGTGTATTTTGTGGAGTACTACCACAATAAAATGTCAACCTTTTACTTGCCAATTAGAGAGGCCACTATCACACTTGAGGATACCTAGTGTATCCTAAAGATCCTATTGTGTAGGTAGTCATTGTTTTAGACACTGATGACATAAAAATATATGGTTTTTGATGATCTATACAACCATCAAGGTATCCCCATGTTTCAGGGGAAGGTTGATATAGATCTTATTGAGACTTATATAAGTATTTGGCCAGATGATCTACTTATTGGGGATCCTTCACCACCAGCTCTGATTGATCATAAGGTTGTTAATATTTTGGCCATTGTTAATGGCATCATGTTTCCTAACAAGAGTGGTTGATACTTCTATATGGGCTTGTGCATCATCGTTATGAGCATGTTAGAGGATTCAACACACTTTTCCTAGGGACCAACTATTTTGGCACAATTGTACAAAGATTTTCACATGATAACATACCAAGATGAACGTAAAATTGGGGATTTCATGCTTCTCATGGTCTAGGGATGGGATCATATATCGATTGAGTGACCAATTAGGATACATAGAGTATAAAATCTTGAGGATCTAGTAACATATGGTTGGGATTAGATAGGAGCTAGTAGACATGGGCACAAAGAAGACATCCCTTTTTATCATCATATGTTTGATTATTTGAAACTATAGTTATTTGGAGGTTGTACCTCACCTATCAATTATAGTGGTGTAGGGATGGATGGTACATAGGATTTATGACTACTAGATGCTTTCTTACAAGGAAAGAGTCCCATATCATAGAAGAATATCACCCTGATCAAATACTTAGGTAGTTAAACTTTACATAGGATGTACTTGAGTGGACATGGTGGTTTTTCCATGTTATATGAGAGATCAGTCATGATACTCCTATGATACTAAGGAGTGAGGCCATAATAAGCTACATCAATGTACCATGGATTGTCTAGGCCCATGTAAGAGGAGTCATAGATGCAGGGGTTAATTTGACTTATATACACTAGTGGGTATAGTTGTGCCCTTTGAGGTTGATAGTTATATTAATAGTAAGGGGTTAGGTACTCATGGACATCGAGGAGATGGAGGTTGAGACCTCAAGAAATCATGGTAGCACCTATACCACAAGAGTGGTGGTGATTCTAGGAATGATGATGCTGATGGATTTTATGGAGGAGATGATGAAGGATATGGATATGATGAGGATGGATATAGAGGGCCAAATATGATGATATTAGATCTTATCTTGGTAGTGGTGGTATTTTGACATGTCAGCTAAGGCTAGGTAGGGATATCAGGCACACAAGTGGATCCAAACTAGGTAGGGCCATTAAGCACACATGTGGACCCAATTTAGATAGGGCCTTATGGCACAACTACATTAGGACCATGCATCTTTTATGGCTAAGTATAATGATATTCTAACCTTAGTTTTACTAAAAAAATCATTTAACTCTTTAAGTTTAGAGTTTTAGCCTTAAATTATATGTCATTATGTTTTTTGAGTTATCGATGGCTTTGAATTATGTAATAGTAGATTTACCAGTCCCATGTTTTTTTATGATCTTAATTTGTGCTAAAATAATGGATTCATAATGCTAAATTTGACCTAGCAAACATTGGTTTTTCTCTATAGAATCAATGACTTTGACCCTATAGAATGGTAGCTTTGCTAGGTAACTTTTACACTGTGTCTGCCTATTTTTATATTATTTTTAGTGGCTTCACTTGACCTAAATAGTGGCTTTACCCTATTAAATGGTGGATTCACCAAAGTTTCTCTCTATGTTTGTGTTTATAGGAAAATAAAATTTCCCTGCTAAATGATAAATTTTCTCTGTGTTTTTCCAAAACTTGATAATTTGAAATGGATTATTGTTTACTCACTTGATTTTTGGATTTTAAATAAGTGAACCCCATAACATTTTGTAGGACCTAAGGTGGAGAGAGATAAGATTAAGCATTGTTAAAATATCATATACACTTTTGTTTTGTTACTTAAAATCCACTTAATCACACTTGTATTTTAGTTTTTGAAGTTTTTACAAGTGCAAACAAGGATAAGGGTCCAAAATTTTAATCACACTTCAATTTGGGGCTATTAAAAGGAACATAAATTCTAGTTAAAGTTCTTAAGAGATTTTTAACTTTATATATATTTTTTGTTACTAGTTAAATTTCAAAGTTCTTAGTTTGATTTATTTTTTTGTGGAAAATTAGAAACTATTACATGTATGCTCTACCTCTATCCCCTTTAGAAAACTCAAGTGATCAAAAGTGCTTAGTTTATGGCCTTGTTTATTTGGTCTTGTAGAAAAAAAGTCACATATACTCTTCCCAAGTTCCAAGTGATGTGGGTGACCCAAAAATGACCTCTAAAGTCTTTCCAATTTATTTTCTTGCATTTGGGTTGTGATCGAGAGCCCATTTCTCCCTCACATGTTTTATAGGGTTCATTGGCTTGGGGTTTCATATCCCAACATTATACCAACCTCACTCCATGATGGGGTATGTAAATTGGGCATGTGATATTGGTATTTTTAGGGGGATGAGTGGATAACCTCTTTGATCCTAATGAAAATTTAGGTTAGGTCTTGCTAAACATCGAACTCTACTAGGAATTACATGTATGGAGACACTATGCAAAGGAATAGACCCTTGCATAGTAAGTTAGCAGGTATGAACCTAATCGACATGATTAAACCCTTGTGTAAGTGACACTTAAGACCATTTAATATGTTTAAGATTTATATATTTTTGGTCAACCCCATTTATCACAAAATTTATTTCCAAATGTTGAGTGCTCCTCACTCTAATTTAATGCCATATATCAATGTGTGAGAGACATAAGGGGCATAAAAACTCTACTTACACCTATACTTTAATTTTTGGATTAACACTTAATTCCTTACAAGCATTGGTATATCAGTGAAAACTTTAGCATAAGCTATGTACACTCATATTAGATTTATATATAGGACAAGTCATTAGTGGTACTTCTATTTTTATTTAATTTATATGTGTGTTTTTTAACTTAATTTATTTCTTTGTATTATTGTGTCAAAACAAGTCCAAAACTATCATGTTGTTTTCAGACCCCTTTAGCTTAAGAGGTGTTACTTTATCCATTTTGTGTCACACATTTTACCTTAGAATTTTTATTCCAAAAACATTTATGTGTAACTCATTTAAACAAGGTGTCGTTACATTTCCCATTTCATCTTAAACATTTGTCTTGGATTTTTTGATTCCAAGACTATTATCATGACATTTGTTTGAAGGAGTGTGTTACACTACCAAAATCATTCCAAATCTATTGTCACCTTTGAAACCAAGTTCCAATCCATTATTATACCTCTCTTGGTTTAAATCAGTGGTTACACTACCCATTTTATTTTAGCCCTTTTGCCTTATAACATTCGAGACTTTTCACATTAAATCTAAAACTCAACCTTTTGAAGTGCAAATCCTAAACTAATTAGGCTTATGCCAAAGACTCATCTAATCTAGGCTTAGGTTTTTTACCTTTTGTGTTTAGATTATGTTACTTGGGTTGGTTTACTATTTGACCTCAAAGAACCCTTACCTAGACCTAGTAACTTGTTGTTTGATTTGTACCTTATTTGAGAGTCCTTTGAGATAAGTTGTTACCATGTGCCTTATTTGAAGTTTGTTGTGATAAATTCTAAATGTCCTAGTTCCATTATTA
This sequence comes from Torreya grandis, assembly GCA_037957365.1. NCBI lineage: Eukaryota > Viridiplantae > Streptophyta > Pinopsida > Cupressales > Taxaceae > Torreya > Torreya grandis. Next base: position 236,379 of record JARHVA010002958.1, on the reverse strand, counting down.
TAACAGTCTCTTGTGAATTAAGTATCGAGTATTAGTGAGCAAATTACCAAGTGTCATCTGAGCCAATTGCCTTAGTTTAGTTTATTTTCAAGTTTTTGTTTGAATTCTTTATTTCTGAGTCTAGCACTATCTTTGGGAAAATCATTGTTATCTTTTGATACTAGTTCACAATTTTTATACTTTATCTATATAATTTTATCACTAATTATAACTACCTTTATAAAAATTTGGACTTTAGCCATAGATGAGTTTTGAGATTTTATGTTACTTTTGCCACTGATTATAACCACCTTTAGGAAAAACAATATCATTTGCTAGATTACTTTTGAGTTTGTTTTATTTTATCTTTGCTTAGTTTAATTATTTTTACCTTTTCGACTCTTTTACAGAGTCAAAGGTTCTTTGTTTTTATACCTCAATTTTTAGTCACCTTTGGCCATTTATTTTTTCACGAGACTTATCTATAGATCTGAACATGCCTCATTACATGAGTAGTAGGACCATGTATAATCCAAACTATGAGAACTTTGTGACCAATGACCCTTTTGTTCAAGATTCATATGATGACATAGCTTATGAGACATATCCCTATCCATATTATAAAATTTCATACATTGAATAAAGGTACAACCTTTTATCATAGTATTTAGTGACTGTACCTTCTTGCCTAAGCCAAGAATAAGAGAAAACAACATAATATCTTATTCAAATAATGCCTAACATTGAAAAAAGTAAAAGAAAAGAGCCCTACTAAGTGATGATGCCAACGTAAATAAGCTATGATCCATATTTGTTTGAATGTCATTTGTTAAAGAACAAAGATAAAGTTCTCATTAGAGCTATCAAAGTAGGATCTAAGTTTATGCCAGACTTCCCACACAAAAGTCTGATTAGTTTGATTAGAAATATTAATAATGTACCTCAAATTTAACCATTATAATAAACATCAACTATAACCATTATAATAAACATCAACTAATCATAGTCAAGATTTAGTCCAAATTCTACAACAAGACAAACATATGCTTGCCAAAAGGAAAGGCCCTATGGATGAACAAATGGAACATATAAAAGCATACCAAAACTATCTCAACCTAGCTCATAATACTAGTAGAAGGGGTGTTTCTAACATGCCACTTATTGAGATAGATCCATAAATAGGGAAACAAATAGATGCTTTAGGATGTGCAAGCCAAAACATAGATCCATTTAGTTAAAGCACGTTGGTTGGTGACATGTATAATGTCCCTATTTTGATGAAAGAGAATGTTGTTCAAATAGAAGACCTCACCCAAAATATTTTGGATAACACATAAGTTTATTCTAACCTAAACCAAAGTGGGTCTATTTTATCATCGAGCAATACATAATAATTTCTTCACAAGAATGCTATCATTAGAATACAACAATAGGGGAAAAGTATGCCTATTTCCAAAAATTAAAAATTAACCTCCACTCCTCAACTGACTACTTACTCAAGCATATAACAAGGTGTAAAAAACTAACAACAAAACTACTTACCACCAAAATAAGTGTAGAACACTATGCTACCTCAAAAAGTGATGACAAATGTTCTGCCATAATAAACACAAACCAATATACCTCAACAATCATAAACATTGCCTAATCAAAAATGTGTTCTTATTAGTCAAAAAGAGCTAGTTGGTCAAGAACAATAAATACCAAACCCCCAATAGTTTCCTAACCAATAACAAGTTCTTATTTAACAAGTGCTGATCTAAAAACATGTGTTCAACCAATAATAAGGTCCTTATGTACAATAAGGATCAAGTGCTAAGAAATAATTGACTTTCATGTGATGGGTATCACATGTGCAATGAGGATCTAAATATCAACACCTCCAAAAATAGGGATATAGTAAATAACATGTTACCTATATACAACAAGGTTTGACAAATAGGCAACAAGTTCCCTCCCAAACCCAATAATACCAACACATTCTGTAGAGCTAAATGCCATTATAATAACCATAATTTGCTATCTAAATTTATGTGGTTAATCTAAACCAGAATATGTTTCAAAAATAGTGTATTTCATGTCTATAATATAATCCTAATGCATAAATACACATACTTAGTCATCCAACCAATTCTACTAACATTCCATAATATGCCTACCTTGATCAAGGTAATCCACACTTTATCCAACTTCTTTGCCCAAGAATTATAACATATGAAGGATGAAATTTAAGCTTTACAAATTGGAAAATAAACAAATAAATTCAAACCAAATGAAATATGCTCTTATCCATTCAATATGGATTATTTGTGAATAGTATTTTCATTGGATTAGGAGCCATCTAAATTTGACAAATATAAAGACAAAGGTGACCCTAAAAAGAATTTGAAATAATTCTTTATTGCCTTTTGATTAGTGGCCTATAGTAACATATACTTACTTATTCTCTTTCCAAGGAGACTAGATGGTCAAGCCTTAAAATGGATACTGAAGTTATCGAAGAATTTTTACCTAACTTTGATGATATTTCAAAAAGTTTGTACATAAATTTTCATATAATATCAAGCATGAAATTACTATTATGGATTTAGGCTAAGGTAAATAGAAGACTGGTAAAATATTCACTATGTACTTGTAACATTGGAGAGCACTATTAAGATATTTTACTCATAATTTTCCATGTAAATAGTTGGCCATGATAGTTACTAAGATCCTACATAGTGAGATATCATACCATCTCAAGCTGCAATGTGCTCATACATTTGAAGAAGGCATAGACAAAGGAATACATATTGAGAAAGCCCTTGTTAACACATAGATAATCAAGATATCCTCTTCTAATTAGATCCAAAATTGGAATCAAGGCCAACATAACTAGAACTAGAACTAGAACTAAGGCAAAAACATAACCAAAACCCAATTCAAATATTGGCTTTAATGCCACCTTAAGCTAACAACAATGAGAGACCTAAACCCTAAAACCATAATAAACATGTTATTGGTAATGGGTTTATTAATTCATGCCACATTCAAATACTGCAAACACCAACTATCTATTTACCCTTGCCCACTCAGTAATAACCTTCTCCTTATATTCAACCAAGACCTCCATAAAACCAACTACCATAAAATCAAAACCAATTAACAAGACCCTCCTCCAAGGAGAATACTACCCATTTCCTAAAAATTTAGTGACCTTGGTGAGCCAAATAAAAAGTGTTCCAAAGATTGGTTAAAATAAATATGATCAGTTGGCCAATACCAAAGCCATTCCTTAAAGGGTTTCCTTTTCCTAATTGGTACAAGGAACATGCATTTTATGAGTACCATCATGTTAGAGGAAATTCCATAATATGGTGTATCCAACTCAGGTATTTGATTGAGCATATGATGGAAAATGAAGAGATATAAAGAGATACCCATGCTTCTACAACTGATCATAACTTGGGTATCTACCAAAATGCATTTCCACAACATAATAAAAATAACTAGTAGTATTACCAATAATAGTAACAACAATAGAGAAAGCCACTACAAGATCAATAACAATAATGCCATTATGTTAGAAAATAAGATCATGCCATTATGTATATCTATAATTTTTTTTTAGGACACATTTTAGGTGGTCATGTTCTCACTATCAATATTAATCCTTGTATAATTACTAATAAACCTAGGCCTTCACCCAATAATACCTATTTTCCAATAAATGTTTACCAACCTCCTTATGCTAGTGATTCTTATACAAGCCATGTTGATAATAAAGCTTCATACCATCTAAGAATAATAATTACAAGCCTAATTTCATACCCAACTACATACCAAATCCAAATTAAGGATTGAGATTACGTAATTGTAACTCGACAAGCTAGGGTCACTATCAAAGAACTATAGCCAAATACTACAAGTGAGCCTAATCAACCTTCTATGCCTATTATAAATAAACCAAATAACAAAATGGAGGGGAAGAACTATGATATTATGGAACTATTGTAGCATAGAATTTCACCTTTGTGGGATAATTTTTTAGGCTCTTTCACTCTAAACTATAATATTAGAGCAGCCTCAGGCTGTGGGTATCCTATAATGAGGTTGAACCTTTGGAGAAGGTTGACTTCCTCTTGGTAGATCACATAAACTACTATTTATAATTATAAAATGAATAAAAAGGGGGTATATGATGAATAATAACACTAAAAGGGTGATGCAACAATTTAAATGATACTTAAATAAGCTTGAAAACAACACTAATTTAGCATAAGATAATTCTTGCTCACACAATCTCACAAACTATCTAATTTGCATAAGTATTTATTAAACTAGGCTCACTAAGCAATAGATGAATCAAAGAGGAGTTATAAAACTCACATCAATCATCCATTAATGGTGTAAAAATCTCAGGTTCAGACCTACAACTAGCTTAAAAACACCTAAAAAGAGGCAAGAAAAAAGGATAATGGACATTGAAAAACACTTATTTAAAAATACATCATACACAAGCTTGATAAACATAAGTTAGAGTCAAGAGATAGGTTAAAAATTATCTTTATTTCTTCAAAAGGTATTTATTACAAATTTTGATAGGGTTTTTCCTTGTCAAATGAGAATATCTTACAAAAATAAGGGAGAAATGGGAGATATATGAGAAAAAGGGAAGAGAGAGGAGAAGCAAGTAATCATAAATAAATAAATGAGACATGACCACCTCCCATGGAGTCTCAACCACCTTTGGATCAATTATCACTAATCCTTCCACAAAAAAATAACTCTCATTAGTCCAAATAGCCTTCAAGCCCTCTCATTGGCTTAGAAACACACTAGAAGACAAATTTTTTTAAGGATGATGATGTCATGATCCACTCATAATGGAAAAGTGTCCAAAGACTTTGAAACCACATTGAATGCTACAATTGTCTTCCCAACCTCCAAATTTCTCTCTCTTGGACTTCTATGCCCCCCTCCACTTGCTCTTCTAAAAGATGCTTTGCAAAAGGTTAGTTGACTTAACATTTGGTGCTTAACTGACCATGGAGGTTATCTTTGGAGTTTGATTTTTGAGGATATTTTATATTTTTAACTTCACTTTAATCATAAAACCTACAATAAAATCCATAAAACTTGCAACTCTCATAGACTCCATTGATGGAGGTCTCAAGCTTGAGCCATCTTCAACTAGCTACCCTAAAACCTACTCTCAAGACCATTTGGAACCATGAAGATCATTTTTAGACCTATAGAAGACCTCCAAACATATATATCATTCATATGAGGAATAAAATGAATATTTGGACAACCTTCAAGACCTACAATAATGGTGAAAATCACCATTAAACCTGCAACAATCTATAAAATGTCAAAAAACTTGAGTTTTAGACCCTTTAGCTTAACAAGGCACCCTAGAAACCCTTAGGAATGGATCCAAGTGCCATATAATGATTTTTTTGGTCTCATTAGGTCTCTTCCATAGAATTATACCTTTTCTCTCTTTTAAGACCTACAAAAATAAGTATTTTTGAGCTATTTTGGGCCTCTTAGGCACCCAAACATGCCAAATTCTTCTACAAAATAGGTTGTACACAAGACTGATGGAGTCCTCTACACATTCCAAGTGGATTCCAATTTATTATAGGTTATTTTATGGACCTATGAGTCTAAAAACCCAAAATTGGTCAAAAATCTCTTTTGGTAGCTCAACTAGGCTCACCTTCTTGACGATTGCTCATACAATGTGGAACTCTATTCCACAACTTCTTGTCATTTATATTTATTCCATATACCCCTTCAACACATTTGAAAATATTGGGATCACATGTGGAAGGTATGGAAATATATACACGTAAAGATAATTACTTGTAGGGTTTACAAGCATTTGGGACATGTTTATGCTCTTAGTGATTTTTCATAAAAAATAGGCCCTTAAACAACATCAATCCATAATTAATTTAAATTAAATAGGGGCACTAAAAAAAACAATTTATCCCAATTCCTCATGGTATGAAAGATATGAGCATCTGAAGGGGGGTTAAAACTTGGTATCTTAGGCCTAAAAAGCTCAAATTCCTCCAAAGGATAAATTTGACTTTCCCATTTATATTATTTTATTTAAATAATATTCATGGAACCTGAAACATATCATAACACCTCTTCAAATGATCAAAACCCAACTTTTCTCTTTATGCTTTTGGGACTGCCTATGGGGTTTCGAGCTTACCTATGGGGTTTATATGAAGTATGGAGTGTGAAAAATATTTGAATGTTTTAAAGGGTATTAAAACCATAATAATTTTATTTTAAAATAATTCCCTAAGCTTAAAACCCTCAACCACACCTTACAACTCTAATAAGTATGCTTGCACTAATGATGACTGTCATGAGACATGGAGGGGACTATGTCAAAAAAATTGGAAATTAGACATATAAAATGAAATTAAAAAGATTATTTATAGGTATATTATGTCATTATGACCAATTATACCAATTTTTAAGGATTTTGGATGTGCACTTTATCTTGTAGATGAATTTTAGCTTTAACTTGAGTTGCCTACATGCTTCCTCTATGTCTAACTTGTCTTTATTCAAACCTTTGATTGAAAAATTAAATGTGATCACTTTTATAGAACATAATATGTTTTAAAAATCATAATATACCATTTTAACACCTCTCTAAGGCTTAAAATCCTCCTTATCACTCAAAACCGATAAAAGCTTCGTTTGATCTCCAATGGTTGCCTGCTGACTACAAGAGCTCTATGTAAGAAAAAAAGTATTTTAATAATCTTTATGAAATTTATTATGGAATTGGATGATTTATTTTTTCATTAATACCATTCATACCAAATTTCATGCTTTTACTTTACCTATAGATGCTCCAAAATGGCCAATTCCTCCAAGATAGGCTCTAATGTTGACCATGATTAGACATAGGGTTGACTGTACTAAAATAGTTAACATTTAAATTTATAAAAAAACCTAAAAAAATATTTTGGATATGAATATTATGTCATAATTAGTCTCTCCACCAAATTTTGTGATTAGATCATGCATATTTTGACCTATAGGCCCATTTTACCAAAAGCTAGTGACATGTTGCCTGCTTGGTCAATTTTAAAAACTGAGTTTTATTCCTCCTTGCCTTTGTTTGTGCCTTATAATTATGAGTTTAATTTTAAATTATCATGAAACCTCTCCTTTCATGGTTTCACCCTCTTCTATTAGTTTTTTCATATCCATGTTACCTCTTCTTGACCTCATCCTTTCAATAAGTCTCCTTTTGACTATGTTGCTCCCTGTTGTAGGTATACACTTTGAGGTGTAGAGGTATTTGTCAAGAATTTTATCCATTTTTGTGATTAAGATAACTTAATAAAAGTTTTAAACCTTCTCCACATGTTTCCTTTGGCATATCATTCTCAAAAAAGGTGCTTTCTTGGCTACATAGTCTAAGTCCATCCAACAGGCCTGTGTAGTACCTTCAAGGACTAATAACACTGTGTGTGAGATTGAGAAAATTATTTAGGGTGACCATTTGAATCTTTAATTTCATAAGATACCTCAAATTTTTATTATTTAACTTATATGGTATTTGAGTTTGCCTTTATCTATAGGTGACTATGTTAATGAGAAGGTTCAATTCCATCGCTGTAGTTGCACATTATCAAGTGAACCACTATATGTAAATGCTTGGATCCAATTATCTTCATGTTATATAAAAAAATGACCATTTTCTATCCATGAAACCTCCATGAATCACATGACTCATTTGACACTGTGTTCTCATTTTTCATTTGTGGAAGTATGACTATATTTGTCTTATAAGCCCTTAAATGGTTGTAGATGAGTGCTTGAGGCTTCTTTGAGCATGGTTCACTATTATTGATAATAAAAATTATAACTTTAGTTGTGTTTCCTATGATTCAAGCCTATTAAAAACATTGAACCTATGAGAACTTTGAGCAATCTCCTTGGGGGAATCCTTGAACATGTGAAGCCTCATACTAGTCATGTATTATGGTGGTCCACCTAGTCTCCAAGAACTTAGAAGAGTTTTAAGAATATCAAGTTAGATCTCCTTTAATTTTCACATGTATCCTATAGAGGTAAAACCAATTCATTTATTTATTTTCCTTAAGATCATTATATTCACCTTGTACACAAGGTACATTAACTCTATTGATCTCTCTCATCTTGGCACTAGGCCAAATAGTCTTATCTTGTTAATCTATTTGTCTAACACCAAGAAAACACTTATTACCACCAATAGACAATTATTATTGTTTTTATGAACTTCCCCTATTCATCTCTATTCACTCATTCCTTGTTTCCACAAACCTTCACTCACTAGCTCAGTATTAGGCAATCCTCTTAGGTTTAGAGTACCACATCTTCATATAGGCATTAAGGACTTAATTTCCTCTCATTAATTATATTATATGACCTTATTACACTTTAAATAACCTCCTTTAGAGGGTGAATAACACTTTACAAATCAGTTACATACCTCAAGGTCACATTGGTTCCACCAGGCTATTAGCCTTTTTTTGACATTTTTGTATTGTATGGATGTGTACCTTTGTAATTTAAGGATTTTAAGACATTTTTTATCACCTTATATATTACTTTATGTCTGTGTGAATTTTCAAGGCCTAAATCCACATTTAGCCTACACTTCCTTTATAAATGTCATTCAAATCAGGCCTATTAGCCCTAGTTCATGCACACAGTTCTAGAAACCATACTTTTCCATACTCTCTCAGGATAAAACCACTTTATTCACTTTTTACATATATATACAAGCAATATTACCAAGTCCCACTAATTTTCAATGGTTAGAACTCTTCCTATGGGGTTTTTTGTGTTGAAATCCTATACAGTCTTCTCTATAGGCTGAGAGGCTAGATAAATAAATATCTTGAGTTTTACCCAACTTCAAAGGAACCAATTACCATATATAGGTCTATTTTAACTTCATACAAATCCTCCAACTAGCTATAACCTTTGGTTGATCCTCATTTGCTCCAAAAGAACCCAAATACAAAAAGCTATGTATAAAAGGGTGACTATGCAAGATAGTGAAGGTTACAACTTATAATGCATTTGGTTTTATGGAAGTTCACAAGGGTTTAGGACCTTAAATAGGTATGAAAAACTTCTATATCACTTTACCAATTCTTAAGGACCCCCTATTCAACCTATTAGAGCTTCACTTCAAGTTTACACACTTATTTCTCATATACTACCTGTACTATGTCCTTTTGAGCTTATCAATGCCTCTTAATATCTTGATGAAGATGTTAGTAAAATTAATTTATGATTGACTTGAAGAGAACCATCTCCTGACCTAGAAGTCTCTTGAAGTAGGTTTTTTAGTACATGACTATGAGGATATTGCCACTATTGGCTGTAGGTTTAAGTTTTTAAGTTGACTTTGACTTCATATTTATGTTCTTGAAGGTCCATCATAATGACCTATTGATGACAATTGATATAATTGTCTTCTTTCTATTCTCATGAAACATCCTCTTTGAGCATATTTCCACTTTAGAAAACACTGTATCTTCTTCCACTTGCTTGAACTAAGTAGGTCTATCTTAGCATTAAAATTGTAGATGAATGTTTTGAGGCCCATAGATGACTGTAAGGTTTGTTTAGGGTCATAAAATAATGATATCTGACTTCATATCACTTATTATCCTGATTCATCCTCTTCAAACATGGAACACATCTCTTGACCTTATGCTTGAAAACCTTTACATGGAGATAGGCCTACTTCTTAAGCATGGCTATAGGTGTGGTTGGCAATTACCTAGGTTATGGTTTATATTTAAAAAATATATCTACATATTATTTGAAATAATTAAATTCCATATCCTCTATTTTTATTAGATATTAACTCTATTTATAACTCTAATTTTATATCAATAACTTAAAAGATCCTATGTTCTTTTTTTGCCTATAGGTTTTACACTTGTACAAACAAAGACTATACCTAACAGTGTTTTAGGAGTTCTTGAAAATATAAAAGGTGATGTGGATTGATATTTTTCCATCATAATGATCTCTCAAATTAAAATCCTCCTTAAGAGGTTCAAAAACCCTTTATTTATACTAAAGCACCATTTTACTACTCAACTATAGTTTGTGCACAGTGGTAGTTGTAGGTCATCATGTCATAACTCTAGAGTTATTTAAAGATTGACACATATGGTCATTTTATATGCCTTGGAATTATTCATTCCATACTCCATCATGATTTACTCTCTTCTTGAAAACAAACTTTCTTTATTTGGGTAGGCTTGACTATCTTATGTGGTTGTAGGTGGTCAAACTTGGCTGACTATAAACTATCATTTGCTCATTAGACTTATTCAAATCTTAAACTACTTGCTTTATCTCTCTTTTTGATTGATGATCACCCTAAAATCCAAAACCTTCTTAATATCTCAAAACCCTTGAAATGTAACAAAAGTATCAATCATCCCTTTGACTATGGTTTTTCTAAGGTAGCTATAGGTGTTCATTGTTGATGGCTATAGGTCAACTCCTCCTATTAAACCATCCTTGAAACTTGAAATGATTTTTATTTGATCACTTCATGAGATTTATATCCCAATTATATTGATTATATCTTGATGATCACATTATCCTCTTTGAGCCTTAAAAGGTCCTTCTTAATGTAGGTGGTCCTCCTTGAAAAGGCACATGCATGTAGGTGCCTTTAGGGCTATAGATATACCTTTTCAAAGAAAATATGATGCTCAAATGAGTTTTATTATTGTAATGTTTATCCTTGTTGATAATTTTCATACATTATTTTTATAAAACCAAGGAAACTTTCACTTTATGCCTTCTTTGGCACTACTATGAAGATTATTGTATATGATGTACGAACTATGAACAAGTTTATGACGCCTTAAGAATTTTTACAAAACATATATTATAAATGAGTTTACCCTTTGATGCTTTCCTAATAACTCAAAATATCATTGAGAGTCCACATCATGAAACAACTTTCTTGAAGCATTGTATCCCCTTTTGATTGTAGGTAAACCTTAGTTGGCTATAAGTGCATTCTTTTTAGGCACTGTAGGTGTATTTTGTACCTCTTCAATATTCAAATATGGTTTGAAAACATGATGAATATATAATATGACAAAGATTATATCACTATTTTCCAACCTCATTGATACTTCCAAACTATGAGATCAATCTCAAAAGGTTATATCTTTACCATACTACTGTAGGGTACTTCTAGTATGGTCTGAGACTATATATAAACTTAAATAAACCCCAAAAAAGATTTGATCTTTGTCAAAAATACATTATATTATTGATTATATCATTGTATAGAGATCATTATGATGAGATGCTTCTTCTCATTCCTTGGTTTATGTTCTTCATGGACTTGACTGTGTTTCCCTTCTGATGTAGTTTACTATTGAAAATATGCTAAATTTCAAGGCCCAAACACCTAATTCCACATCCATGATGGCCTCTTACCTCATAATTTATTATGAACATGGACTACCTAATCTTACTAATCTTGAAGAAGGTATTTTCTCACTTTGAGTCTTCATAACACCTTTATGACCACACTTGACCATGTAACCTACTGTAGATGCTTCTTTTGAATGTAGATTGATGCTTTGCTTGGCCTACATATTATTATTCATGCTTGTGATGGTTTTTTTATCAACCCTTGACTCTCTATAGTAATGAAACCATGGAATGGAGCTGGGTGGAAGGGTGGTGAGGTGAATGGAGAATGAGGACGCCTAAATGAGGGTGGAATAAAGCTTGAATAGTGAGAATGGTAGTGATATGATAGTGGTAATGTAGATGATCAAAATGGAGGTGGAAAGGAGCACTGGGAGCATGTTAAGACCATATTGATGAGTTATATGCAAACAAAAACATATCCTCCACCATCTATATTAGTTTAGATGCCTTTGAAGGAGGATAAGAAGCTAAATTTGAAACCTAGTACTATGTTAGGAATCTTAAAAAATGCTAAACAACCTTAATATTTGCTAATAAAGGTTTTTACAAGTTGTTCCTCAATAAAAACAAGCCTTTCATGATGGAACTATCCATCCCCTTTAGAAATTTGAAAAGGATTATTCCCCTACCACTTGGTTCTCATGAATTACACTCAAATTAACCTCTTGAAACTACTCATTACCTCCTTCAATCTAAGACATGACAAAGATTACTGTAGATGGTGTTTTGCTATACAAGACAAGTTCTCATTTAAGATGTAAAGGATCTAATGAAATAATGAGAATTTATGAGTAAATATCACTTGATTAAGTTAATGTTGAATAAGGAGGAGGAGGTCCATTATCCCTCTAACCCAAGTTTTGTGCTAAAATTGATCAAACAAACCATTCACAAGGACAAGAAAGAAAATAGATTTTATGCCATAAGTACATTCATATAACGATTTATATGATTATTTTTTTTTAATAGGTCCTATTTTACCCTAAAATAATTCCCCTAAAACCATTATTTCTCATTAAATTTTTAAGTGAAGCAACAAAAGAAAACCTGGACCCTGTCTAGATGAGTAGGCCACCTAGACACCCCTAAATTGTTAGCGATTGTTAATAAATATGGAGAGATGAAATAAACCAAAAACTACACAAAGTGGAAGGAAATTATGTTCCATATAATTTAACATAATATTATAGACCAAATCTCTCCCTCTTGACCATATCAAGAGAAAACTTGAAGCTCTCCTAGAGCTGTCCAAAACTACCCAAAATGGTTTTTACTTAGCATGAAGAACCAAAATACTGCCTATGAAATCCAACACTTTGGAAAGATTTTACATTATATAAATTACCTTTATTTACTTTTTGAAAAATTATAAAATTCTTGGACCTCCATTAATGGTAGAAAACCTGTTTCATACCTAGATTGTAGTTAATAGGCTTTCCTTACCTCTACTAATTATCATGATTGAATATGATTTTAGGGGAATATGAGAGGATATTATGGAAAAAATTTATGCCTAAATATTATATTTTAACCCTTTAATTAATCAAAATATTTAAAAACCTATTTTGTCAAAGCTCCAAAAGGTTTCAAAATGCATCCTTTTGCTCCCAAACTCCTCTTTTGCACTCCAAATGACTTAAAATGGACTTGAACATGTAAAAAATGGTAAAAAACCATAATAATGTGGGAATAAGTCAAAACCAATTTTACTTCCTCAAAAATTTACTTTTTCACTTAAAATTTCTATTTTGAAGACCCTTAAGTCATCTAATGCACTTTTGAGGGTCTTTTGGGCATAATAGCTTTTCTAGACCTAATTTTTGGATCCTTAGAATATATGAAACTTTTTAAAAACCTAATTTATGATCCTAAATGATAAAACACCCTAAAAACTAGGTATATCTTTCACTTGCAGTTCAAGACCCATTTCTAGGCCTTTTCCTCCAAATCTCCAAATTCACCTTAAAGCCTACTTAAAGTGTTTCAAAAGATTGAAAGTGACTTGTGGTAGGGTCATGAGGTTTGTATTATCCTTCCACCATTATATTTACCACTTAAATAGAACTCTGCTCAGCTTCTAACACCACATTAGGATCTCTTAGGATACTACACTACATCATCAAGTTAGGACTAAAAGTGGAATAGTCATGGGGGTAGTAGGTTACTGAATGGTCCAAAAGAATGGTATGATCCATCTAGGAAATTTTTTTGTATGTAGTCCAATTTTGGCCAATAGGAAAAATTAAAGAAGACACCTATGCACATATATATCATGGAGTTATTGCATATGTCTACTATTTATTAAGATATCCTAAATGAGTATTTAAACCAATCCCTCTTGCTAGATGACATCAATATAGACAAATTACAAGCCATGGTAAGACACTTAGACCCTATCCAACATCTCACCTTTGACCAAAGTGATATGTCTTATGTGGGCCCTCTGTATAATAACCCATTATACATTGAGGTTGATATAATGAACCATAGAATTAAATAAGTTCTTGTAGACAATAGTTTAGGTCTCAACATTGTGTCTTTAAAGTTGGTCAAACATCTTGGATATACAACAATTGACTTACAACCAAATACTATCATTATCAAGGCATATGATAATGAAGAATGATAATCTCAAGGTACTATTAGCTTACCAATGGTCATTAGGTCATTGACCCATAATACTATATGCCATGTTTTGGACTTAGAACTATCTTATAATATATTATTGGGATGACCTTGAATCCATGAAATTAGGGCTATACCTTCTACATTTCATTAGTGTATAAAATTTCCACATTTAAGAATGGAAGTGACTATGCCAATTGATTTACAACCATATCAGTATTGTAAATGCCTTGAGGTTGAATATAAAATCTATAATTACCAATTTGGCATGAATCCTATGCATAAATCAAATGGAGAAAGATTCGAGAAAGGAAAATCCATTAAATTAGGCCCAAAAGCTAATTACATTGACCTAGATAGCTTAGCTTCTACCTCAACCATGTCTTCACCAGACATTTCTAACTAGTTCTAAATAAATAATGAAGGTCTCAGAGAATATAGTACCCATAATACATTTCATATTGCCAAGTTTCCTGAAAACCAAAAACTTATGGGAGACATAAGACCAAAACTACTCATATAGAGTGGGAAACCAAAGGAAAATTTTAGACGAACAATTCAATTATTTTCAAACTAGCCTATGGCCTAGAACATGACCCCTTAGTAGAAGATGATTCATGGCTCTACACTAATGAGTGAGCTGAGTGTTACCAAAGTATAAATTGTCATATCCTTAACCAGATTATGGAGCACCTAGCTTATGAATGTAAGGGCCTGGGGTTACACCAATAAGAAATGATCAAATTGGTATCAATGACCAAGCATAAAGTAACCCATGGTATTATATTTAAACTACCCTTGGGTGACCTCACATACCTTATTTACATTCTAACACCAATGATTAGTGATGATGATGTTGATAGTGATGTAGGTTTTAATTATAACATCTATAATGACCTTATTGCTTCAAATTTTTTTAACCCCCATGCCATTTACAATATTAACCCTATTTATCAACCTTCACATTTAACCCTTGACTATACATAATTTATAGATTGGGACTAACAAGAGTCAACAATGCCATTAGATGAGTTTGAAAATGATGAGGCCATATGTGAATTTATGGGATTGAGGAATCACATTCCTCTTGGAGACCACAAGCAGGGATTTGTTATTATATTGAATCCTACTACCTACTTTAAAGAGTGGGTGAACTTCCCTAGCCAAAAAAAATAACATCAAATATCGAGGTCTAAAATTGAAAACCTCTTTGAGGTACTTTTTGACCAGGGAAAAAGTAAAGAGAAAGGCTAGTCTCTTAGTTAAAATTGGTTTCCAATGCCATTAGATGGGGATGTTTACCCCTCTTCCTATGAATCACAAGAGACCTATATCCCTAATCTTATCTATGGATCAAAATTTAGTAATGAGGAGAGGCAAGCTTTTGCACAAATTATTCAAGACTGCCCTAAGGTATTTATTTCATGGCCAATTCTAGCATTAGAAGATTCTAATTTTTCCTACTTATAAGAATTAGATGAGCTCATCTATCTAGAGGAATTCACTATTGTCAATTAGTTCAACTCCTTACCAAATATTTTGGATGATAGTTCTACACTTCTTATAAAGGACACTCTAGAGGTGAACATTGGGACTATAGAGGACTTGAATTGGATTAAACTAGGTGCATCCCTCACTGAGGAGGAATGTGAAGTTTTTATAATCATTTCGAGGGTATTTGTTGACATATCTTCTTGGGCCTATTTCGACATGCTAGGTTTGGACCCCACTTTGGTTGTACACCATATTGTTTTACATCTTGATGCCAAATTTGTTAAGCAAAATTTGTGTAAGATGTATCCTCTTATTATTGTGATAGTAAAAAAGGAGTTATAAAAAATCTTAGACACAAAATGCATTAGGCCAATTGACTATTTAGAGTGTATTTCAAACATAGACCTAGTAAGTAAGAAACCCAAAGGTATTAGAATTTGCATTAATTTTAGAGATATAAATAAAGCCTTCCTAAAATACAAGTTTCATTTGCCTAATATTGACATGATAGTTGAATCAACGACTGGCTATGAAACACTCTCTCTAATGGATGGCTTTTTAGGTTATAATCAGATCAAAATAACACCAAAAGACCAACATAAGATAATGTTCACCACTCCATGGGGAATGTTTTGTTATCATGTGATGTTTTTTAGACTTAAGAATGCTAGGACCACATACCAACGGGCCATGATAGTGATTTTCCATGACATGATACATGCCATCATTGAAGACTATGTTAATGACATCCTGGGTAAATCAAAGATTCATACTTATCATCTAGTCATGTTATGAAGAATATTTGAGATACTTCATGATTAAAACATCATACTTAACCCAAATAAATGTGTATTTAGAATCACTTCTATTAAATTTTTAGGCTTCATTATCTCTCATTGGGGCATTAAAGTCAACCCAACCAAAGTTTGTGCAATTATAGAAATGTCACCACCATTTGCCTTGAAGCAATTCCATAATTTTTAGAGAAAAATTCAGTCTATCAGATGCTTCAAATCATAATTAGCTGACAAATTCCATCCATTTATGTACTTGCTAGAAAAAAATGTTACATTCTCTTGAAATTATTAGTGTTAAAAAGTATTCACTTAGCTTAAATAATATCTTGCCAACCCACCTATTTTTTTACCACCAACACCAAACAAGCCATTACTTGTTTACCTTTTACCATCCAAAAATGCCCTAGGGGAAGTTTTGGAATAAAACTATGAATAGGGAAAATAAAATGTTGTGTATTATCTGAGAAAAACATTGGTTGTGTATGGACATAGCTATACACCAATTGAAAAATCTTGCTTAGCAATGGTATTTATAGCCCAAAAGTTATGTCATTATATGCTGAACAACAAAAACATTGTTATTGCTAAAGTAGATCTACTCAAGTATCTAATTTATAAATCATCTCTACAAGGATGCATGTCAAAAAGGATCATGCTATTGAGCAAGTTTTAAATTCAATATGCCAATCAAAAGGACATTAAGAGGAAAGTACTCATAAATCAGCTTGCTAAAACTCCTCTTCAAGATACTCAACCTCTTACATTAGGATTTCCAGATGAGATCATTTGGATAGGTTGGATTAGGATAGGTAGGTCTATTGGGAACATAGATGGATCTAAGCTAGGTAGGGTCTCCTAGCATGGCTAAGATAAGAAGGGACATTGACATGCTTGAGTAGGAGATCATTGCTCAAGTATACAAGATTATAGGGTTACAACACTATCTAATTTTTAGAGCACCCTAGACATGAGGGATGATGATATGACTCATCTATAGAAAAATATCACTCGATTGAAGGTTGAGACAACTAAGATGGTACAGGTTCAGAGCCAACTCACCAATGAGATAAATTAGGCCATTAGAGGGTGAGATTAGGCATTAGCTACCATGGACAAGCTCAAATGAGAGTGAGATGTATCTTGGGGAGCTATTCCATGTGCAAGGTTATCTTAGATGGTTATGGAGTGCCTTCAAGAAAAGGATGAGGCATCTTATTCTAGGTAAGCCTACAAATCTACCATGCCTAGGGATTTTTAGGTTATTACTTTTGATATTTGGGATGCATTAAGGACAATGAGCAGATCTAGTGAGTCTTAGATTAAGACTCATGTTATAGGTGCATTGGGCCAGTCTGTTCATTATCCATGATGACCACCACTAGGACACACATAGCCAAAGTTGATCATAGGGACCTTGGCATTTTGGCATTATTTTGGCCTATGGCATTATACTCATTTTATCAGAAAACTTACATATTTTGGAGACACCATCATGATATGTATATATCCACTATATATATGACATTTGAGATATAATGATATTTATTTTTAGATCCATCTAGGTTGATGTACATGTATATGATATTCCTAATATATTTATGATGTCATGTTCATTATCTTGTTTATTTCATGTTTAACATTGATTCACATTACATATGTTTAACATTGCTTATGCCATGTTTATGAGATGTAGTTTTATTATTTATCATCTAATTATGTTGTATGACTCATATAGATTCTTATTCAAAGATTCACATTTGTATAAACACATAATAAATCATTTTTTTCTCTTATTTATTACTCTTGGATTTAGGCATGTGTTTGGGTCTTTGGCTAGTTTGATATATTGGAGAAAATTGACATTGCATTGTAAGAATGGAATATTTGTGAATGTTTTTTATTTATCTTGTGATATTATTCATGATAGTTATGGATAAATAAAATGGAAATATACATCCTAAGCATGAAAAACTTAATTTAAATGTAAATATAAATAACCTAGGAATAAAACATGAATAATCAAATCCTAAGTGTAAATATAACAAATAAATTAAGCATAAGACTGTATACAAAAATTCACAACCTAAGTATAGGATATGGATAATAAAAAATTTAGTGCAAAAAAAAGTAGTAATCATATAGAAACCAAGGAACAAAAAGGCAAAATAAACAACAAAACAAATAAAATAAACAAAAAGATAAAAATAGACAAAATAAATGAACATATAAAAATAAATACACAATCAAACAAAATGCAAACAAACTAAACAATATAAAAATAAACAAAATTGAATAAACAACAAACTATAAACAAAATATACAAATAAACAAACACAATTGACAAAACAAATAATATAAATAAAAAAGCAACAAAACACCAATAAAATAAAATAATAAAACACCAATAAATAAAACATAGACAAACAAATAAAACTAAACTCAAATAAATAACTAAACAAAGATGAAACAATAATAAATAAATAAAGTGATAAAACACACAAACAAAATACCAATAAATAATAATAAATAAGCAAACAAACTTGGTGCAAACAAATAATATAAACAAAATAAAACAAAGAAGACAAACAAATATAGATAAAATAAATAGATAAATAAATAAAATAAACAAAACATGCAATAAATAAAGTAAACAAAATAATAAAAATAAATAAACAATCCAAAGTAAATAAAAAAGTAGTAAACAAACTTCTCTAAACACACAAAAATAAACAAACAATAATATGCAAACAATGGTTAATCATAATGTTAGTACAAATAGAAAACAAACTGTTCGATCATGTGTAATAGATGTGTTACTCTTAGAAACAGGGTGACCCCTAAGTTAGGTATCAAAAATACATGTAAGACAACACAAAAAAATTGGCACAAGGTTGCCCCTAGGATATAGGGAAACAATGACACAAACAAGATGACAAACATTGCCCTAGGATATCGAAGACAATGACACAAACAAGATGACACAAAAAATTTCCCCTAGGCCAAAAGAGACAAAAAAATAATATAAACAAAATGGGGGAAATATAAAAAAAGGAAGGGATATTAGAGTTGACTCTAGATACACTAAGCAAGTGAACACTACCTATATAGTTCCATGGACACAAGATCCAATGTGAACTTCAGGCCAAATGTAGTTCTCCCAAGATATGGGATAGAATAAAATGAATGATAAGAAAATATAATTTACTTGTATATGAAAATAAGGAGGGTGTCACAAAATGGTGATTGTGTGAGAAAAGAGGGGATGGAATTTCATAATCATGGAAACATCAACACAAATAAATCACACAAGTGTAATAGTATGGTTAACACGAAAACCACACTAAAAGTCAAGAGATGAGTATCCACAAATGAATTGAATTGATAATTCATAGTGTCTACTACATCTAAGGATCGGAATGATATTAAGGTCACAAAATGGTGAGAGTATAGGTAATAATTGCTCAAAAAATGGTGATAGCATAAGAAAAGCCAAGAGGTCATTAGTATAATAAATTTGAATACACAGTGCTTACAACATGAACTCACAAAATGGTTAGAGTGTACAACTTAATGCCAATAAGGATGGGGGAATTAAATGAAAATTGGTTACTCATGAAATAGTTAGGAGTCCCAAAATAATTAAGGTAAATAAGTGGTCAAAAAAGAAAGGAAGGTATGGCTGAGATAACCTAAGAAAACCCAAGTATCCAAGTGCTACCTACATAGTCCATTTGGACCATAGGCCGAGGTAGTTCCTCTAAAAATGAGAAGAAAAATACCAAGATGGTCTATAAATGAAACTAAACAAATAAGATGGCCCATCCCAATTTTTTTTGACAACTGTTAATCTCACGTGGAATTCTAAGCCAATTTACATGATTTTGTAATTTTTATGATTTTCTAGATATTTTACAAATGTTTAGGGGTTTTAAAACTATTTCAAATGTTTTTCAAAATTTCTAAGAATCTCAAATCAATAAATAATTATGAGATACAACATCCAAAATTATAAAATAATAATAGTGTACGACTTAAATAATGCTCATAAAATGATGAGAGCATGGCAAAGGGGTGACTGAGCTAATCTCAATGTGAATTGAGCACTACCTACATAGTCCCACATGACCTCAAGTCACTATACTTTTACTTATACAAAAGGCATTTGATTGAGTACCAACAAGTTTAGGTATAAACATAAGGTAAAGTAAATGGTAACAGTAATGGCAAGGTAATTTAATAATGTGTGGTAAAGGTGTTACTCCTAATTTTCCTAAAGATAGTTATTTATGAAATAATGACAAAGGGTCATTGGTAATAATTTTCCCATAGATAATTTAATTAGTATCATGAGGTGAGAATGTGATAAAAAATGAAGGATTCAATTACCAAGACTACTATCATACTACTTTGATATACTACCATTCAAACATTTGATTCTGATACCATTGTTAGAACTACATCTATCATCAAGCACTAAACATGCCTAGAGTATAAATGAATCAGAACTAAGCTTAAACATGATAGTCAAGGTTAGGTAAAAATAAGTGGTTGATGAAGGGTTAAGGGTATGGTAGAGTGATAAAGAGTATATTACAAAGAATGGGTATAATGTGGCATAACTTAGATGATCCTTTTAGACAATAATTTGAGTCCCTCAAGTGTAGAAACATTTAAGGTGAATTACATTAATTGGTTTTTCAAGTATATCTCCCTTTGGTGTAGCCAACCTGTATGCTTTATAACCATATTTATAAATAACTACATAGGGTCCTAACTAGTTTAGTTGGGACTTTCTTTTTTTCTTGGTTTCAACATTTACATTTTTTAATTCTCCTTTAACACCAAATCACCAAGCTTGAATTAATGATACTTAACATGCCTATTATATTATCCATTTAGTCTATTATGATATGCCTAAATATTATTCAAGGTGGCCAAGCATTTTCCATCAAGTAGGTATATCTCTTGCAAGTAAGCTACTATGTAGTCTTCATCATTGATTATGTGTTGTAATGAAAATTAGATATAAGGCAACTTGACCTCAATAGGAAGAATGAATTTAGTCATCTAAACAAGTGAATAAGGTGTAGATCCTATTAGAGTATGGAATGTGGTATGGTATGTTCAAAGGGAGTTAAACAGTTGTAGATGCCAATCATGACCAACATCATTGACAATCTTCTTCAGAATGTTAATAATGGTTTTATTAGAAGACTTAGCTTATATGTTGCCTTGAATATAGTATGCGGTAGAGAAATATTTTTTGATATGGTATTAAAAACAAAGTGTTTTCACATCCTTATTATTAAATGATCCACCATTATTAGATATAATATTCGAGGGGATGCCATAACAATAGATGAGATGGTTGATTATGAACTTGAATATCTACTTATCGATGACATAAGTGAGGGGAATGGATTCCACCCCCTTAGTGAATTATTAAGTAGAAATTAGGATGTGTTTATGGCCATCTAAAGATGTGGGATTGATCTTCCCAATGAGGCTGACTCCCCACATTAAGAATGGCCATGGTGTTATCAATGGTTTGAGTGTTTTGGATGAAGCATAAATCTGATTGGTATGATTTTTACACTTGACACACCACTTCACATGTGTAACTATGTCTACTTCCATAGTTGGTTAGTAATAACTAGTGCACAATAACATTTTGGCTAAGATCGACCCACTGGTGTGTGCTCCACACACTCCATCATGGACTTCCCTCAATTATAGTCTAGATTTTGTAGAAGGTAAATAATGAAGTAGAGTTCCATCATATATTATAAAATACATGGTTGATCCAAATAGGGTAAGTGAGAGGCTTTATGGATTAAGGATTTTGGTTTTTTACATGATAACTTAGGAAGCATGATTTAGTTTTTAAGATAGGCATATATGTTGAAGTAACAGGGAGATGTGGGACCAACAATGTCATAAACCATCTTGATGGTTGATTATTTAGGTATCGGTTCTAAGAGATGTTCAATACGAAATTGATAATCCCTTACTATGTTTGTGTTTTGGATCATGGAAATAATATCAGCCATGGCATCCATTATTTTGTTATTAGCTTGAGGTATTCTTTCAAATTAGATGTGGGTAATTTGATTCTTGAGAATATCAACCATATCTATATAGGGAACCAACTTTTCATCCTTGGTATGGTAATGGTCTGTGACTTGATTGATGATTAACTAAGAATCACCTTACACTAATTAATTTTGAATGTTTCATACTAGTTGATGAAGCCCTGTAGTGAGTGCTCTGTAATTAACCATGTCAATGGTATAAGGAAATCCAATATGAAAAGACTTGGGAATGAGATCCCCCTATGGCATAACAAATAATATTCTAGCCCTTGATCCATGAGTCCTAAATGATCCATCAAAGTATATCTTCCATTATTTGGCCTCAAGAGTTGCATCTACTTCTTCTACGATCATAATGTCCTCAACTAGAAATCCAACTATAAGATGTTGAGTATCTTAAAGAGGAGCTTCAAAAAGCTGATCTATGAGTACTTTCCCCTTAATGGCCTTTTGATTAGCATATTCAATTTTAAACTTGATCAATAGTATGATTCATTTTGCCATGCATCCTTGTAGACATGATTTGGAAAGTAGATACTTGAGTGGATCTACTTTTTTAATAACAATGATTTTGATGTTCAACACATAATGATGTAACTTTTGGGCTACAAACACCATTAATAAATAATCCTTTTCAATTTGTGTATAGTTATTTAAATACATGACCAATGTTCAAATCAAATAATACATGACGTGATTTTTTCCCTATTCTTCATGCTATGCCAAAAGTGCCCCAGGTCATTTGTAGTTGCTGACAGGTAAAGAAGTAATGACTTGTTTGGCATTGGTGGCACAAAAATAAGTGGGTTGGAAATATATTATTTAAGATGATTGAATTATTTTTGATAATCTTCATTCTAGGATAATGTAATACCTTTTTTCAACAAGTACATAAATGGATGGTATTTTTTAGCTAATTATGAGATGAAACATTTGATAGATTGAATTTTGCCTTGAAAATAATGGATATACTTCAAGGTATATGGTGGTGACATTTATATTATTTCATTAATTTTATATGGGTCAAATTTAATTCCCACGTGAGAGATAATGAAGCCTAACAGTTTGCTTTAAGTGATTCTAAATACACATTTCTTTGGGTTAATATTCATTTTGTAATCATAAAATATCTTAAATATTATTCATAACATGACTGAATGATTAACACAGGTATTTGATTTACCTTAGATATCATTGACATAGTCCTTAATGATGTCATGCATCATGTCATGAAAAATCACTATCATGGCCTATTGGTATGTGGCCTCAACATTCTTAAGTCCAAATGACATCACTTGATAAAAATAATGTTCCTCATAGAGTGGTGATCATTGTCTTGTGATGGTCTTTTGGTTCTATTTTGATTTGATTATAACCCAAAAATCCATCCATTAGAGAGATAATTTGATATCTAGTTGTTGAGTCAACTATCATGTCAACATTAGGCAAAAGAAAGCCATATTTTAGGAAGGCTTTGTTAATATATCTAAAATTAGTACAAATTATGATACTTTTGGGTTTCTTATTTACTAGAACTATGTTTGAAAACCACTATGAATAATTGATTGGCCTGATGCATTTCACATCTAATATTTTTTAGAACTCTTTCTTGATTAACACAACAATACGAGGATGTATGATACACAAAATTTATTTAATAGGATTGGTATTGAGATGTATAAATATATGGTGTGCAATCAATGCAGGGTCCAAACTTGATATGTATGAATAGGCCCATGCAAGAATGTAAAAAAATTCCCTCAAAAGGTATGTAAAAACTTCATATTCCTCCTTAAGGAGGGACACACCTAGTTTAATCCACTTTGGGTCCTCTAGAGGCCTAATGTTCACCATTGAAGTGTCCTCCATAATAAATGTAAAACCATCATATGAAATTATCAGTAAAGAGTTGAAATAATTAGCAATGGTGAAGTCCTCTGGATGGATGGGCTTGTATAATTCTCTTATTTAATATGAATCAAAATATATTAATACTAGAATCAACCATGAAATACATACCTTAAGGCATTCCTAAAAAATTTGGGTAAAAACTTGTCACTCTTTAGTACTAAATTTTGATCCATAAATAGACTTTGGGATATATGTCTCTTGTGATTCATAAGAAGAGGGGTGAACATCCCCGTATAATGGTGCTAAAAATTCAATTTTCACCTAGAGACTAGACTTTCTCTGTACTTTTTCCTTGGTCAGAAAGTGCCTCAAAGAGGTTTCAATTTTAGACCTCAATGTTTGATTTTATTTTTATTTTTATCTAGGGAAATTCACCCTCTCTCCAAAGTAGATAACATAATCCAATCTATTAGGAAATCCTTGCTTGTGGTCTCCAAGAGTAATGTGATTCCTCAATCCCAAAAAGTCATATTTTCCCTCATCATTTTCAAACTCATCTAATGACATTATTGATTCTTGATCATCCTAGTATATCAATTGTGGATGGTAAAGGGTCAAATTTGAAGGTTGATAAACATGGTTAATGGTGAAAATGGCATGGAAGTTAAATAAATTTGTAGTGAAAAGGTCATCATAGATGAGATAATCAAGCCCGGTATCACTGTTGACATTGTCATCTCTAGTCATTAGTATTAAAACATGAATAAGGTATGTGAGGTCACCCCAAATAAGTTTAAATATAATACCATGGGTTCCCTTATACTTGGTTATTGAGACTAGTTTGATTGTGCCTTTTTGATATATCTACATGCCTTTACCTTCATAAGCTAGGTGATCCGTAATATGGTTAGAGATAGGATACTTTGCACTTTAATAACAATTATCTAACTCATAAATGTAGAGCCATGAATCATCTTCTACTAAGGGGTTCTATTCTAGGCCATAGGTCAATTTGAAAATAATTGGCCTATTTAGCTAAGATTTTTGTTTGGTTTCCCACTCCATATAAATATTTTTGGCCTAAGGGCTTCCACAAGCTTTTAGATTTTTAAACAACTAGGTAATATGGAATGTATTATGGGTATTATATTCTTTGAGACCTTCATTAGTTATATAAAAGTGGTTATAAATGTCTAGTAGAGGCATGGTTGAGGTAGAGGTTATGCTATTTGGGTCAATGTAATTAGCTTCTGGACCTAATTTAATGGATTTTCCTTTCTCAACTCTTTATCCATCTAATATATGCATGATATTTATGCCAAATTGGTTGTTATAACTTTTATATTCGGCCTCAAGGCATTTATAATATTGATATGGCTATAAATCAGTTGGTATAGTCACTTCCATTCTTGAATATGGAAAATTTATACACTAATGCAATGTAGAAGGTATAGCACTGGTTTCATGGATCGAGGGTCAACCTATTAATAGATTGTAAGATAATTATAGGTCCAAAACATGGCATAGAGTATCATGGGTCAATGGCCTAATGACCACTGACAAGATAATATTACCTTGGGATTCTCATTCTTCGTTATCATATTACTTGATAACGATGGTAACTAGCTGAAATTTAGTTTCTATATATCCAAGATGTATGATCAACTTAGAGACACAATGTTGAAACCCAAATCATTGTTTACAAGGACTCATTTAACTCTATGGTTCATTATACTGAACTCAATATACAATAGGTTATTATGTAGAAGGCCCAAACAAGACATGTC
Source organism: Torreya grandis (assembly GCA_037957365.1). Taxonomy (NCBI): domain Eukaryota; kingdom Viridiplantae; phylum Streptophyta; class Pinopsida; order Cupressales; family Taxaceae; genus Torreya; species Torreya grandis. Next base: position 210,258 of record JARHVA010002958.1, on the reverse strand, counting down.
ACTTTGGTCAAAGGTGAGATGTTGGCTAGGAGCCAAGTGTCCTATCATGGCTTAGAATTTGTCTAAAGTGTTGGTATCTGGCATGATGGATTATTTAAAATACTCATTTAGGATGACTTTGTGGATGGTAAACATACATAGAGAATCCATGATGGATATGTGCGTATATGTCTTCTTTATTTATAATATCATATCATAGGTCTTCCCCTCATTTTTTTCTATTATTTTATTTATAATAGGCACACAAGGCTAATTAGGCTCACTTGTAGTATTTGGTTGTGGTCTTTTGATAGTGACCCTAGCTCTTCGAGTTATGATTGCACGCTATTGATATAGAATATATTTGTAGTTGTCTAGGTAGGTAATGAGGATTATAATTATGATTATTGGATAATATGGAGCCTAATTTTCAACATGGACCATAGAATAATCACTAGCATAAGGAGGTTGGTAAGCATTGGTCAACAAATAGGCATTATTGGGTGAAGGTCTAGCTCTGTTGGTATTTGTCTGAGGATTAATAGTGATAATAGAAACATGACCACCTAAAATGTGTCTTAAATTTTTTTTATAAGTATATTTAACAACATTATGGCCTCCTTGCTTGGTTTGATAAATTTCCCTTGGTTTTGACCATTTTACTACTATTGTTGTGGCTAACATTGTTGATTTTGATTTTGTAGTGGAGTTTTCTGTCACTGTTGTTACTATTATTGGTATTGCTACTAGTTATTGTTATTATGTTGTGGAAATGACATGATTTTATGTATCCTAGGTGTTTAAATATTAAACAAAATGTATATTAGTCCCTTGTTAGTCAAAATGACAACAAATCAAGCATAATGATACACTAGGACTAAACACTCTTGCCTAAGAACTAGGGAAAGCATAACATAATAAGAAATATCACAAAATAGATATAAAGACAATAAAAATTTCTTACCTCCTTTGTCAAATTTGATGCTTATTTATCATCATAAGGATGTTCATGATCTAATTATGATGATTTGAGTATTCTATCAATTCTCTTCCTTGGTGGTAGCATCTCTCCAATACTTGTGGCTTGATGTGAAAGCTGGCTTGAATTGGGTATTATAACACTAATCTCAAAGGCATTAAGAAGGTAATCCAGTAGAATAAAATACACACAAAAGCTTGTTGAAATATGGTGTGGGCACTTGTATTTATATCTCAAATAATTAACTCTAACCTTAGGGAGGTTAGGTTAAATTCTAACTTTGGTTGAGTCTAAAATAACCTAGGTTGAGTCAAGCTAACCTTGGGTTGGGTCAAAACCCTCATGAAATCTTAACACCTTAGTTTTAGATATTTGTGAGGCATGATAAGTCACTTTAGATATTTGTGAGGTGTGAATCATACTTTTGGAATATCTAGGACACAATAAATCACCTTATTAGCTCCTTTGACCTTTGACTTCATATTTAGAAAAAAAATTATTTTTTGGTAAATTAAATTCACTAATTTGATTTGGGATTTTTATTTAGGTAAGTTAATTAAGATTTAAAATGTAATTAATCTTGATTAACACCTTTTAGCTTTTTTAAATTGTTTTAAATGTTATGAATTAATATTTTGACAGGCTAAAAGTGTCAAATTACTATGTCATAATTTGACTAACATTAAAACTAAACTAGGATATTGGTGCATACAGGGTAATATGGTAAATAAGCTAGAATTTTTATACTTATATAAAATTAAATACCTTACTTGGATGAATTTTGGTATTTCAAGTGATTTATAAGCTCAAAATGTGTTGTTTTCTAGAAATTGAACTGAATCCTTATTTAGGCATAAAAGTGGCCAAAACTAAGTTTCTACACATCCATATATCATGATGCACTCTCTCAACCATGGATGAACATTTAGCCTCCTCTATTGTAACATATAAAAAACACAAACCAAATGAACATCAGATCTCTCTCTCTCTCTCACACACACACACATCCAGAATATTACATATATCTAAAATGTATATCAATCTATCACAAACTCAATAAAATACAAATTTCTTACCAACAATATCCCCATAGACTCAACCACCAAGTACCTCATGTGAAGTATGGTTTTATGGTGGTATGAAACCAATATAATTACTAGGATCAATCACACAAGCATGCTGCAATCCATTACGAATCTACCTCATAATCAACCAATTTATCATGGGGTGTGCTTTAACATCTCCCTATGGATATCCCTATGGTGGTCCTTATGGTGGCACTTATGGTGGTGCCTATTGTTGTGTATATGAATTAAATAAAACCTACCTCTATATCCATCACCATTATGGTCATTCTAATATCTACTATTGTGAAATAATAAACACATCTCATACTTATCTAGATGCTTATAGATATCTTCACTGTCAATGACACTATCATCCCCCACATATTTGTTAGAATGGTTTTATGACATGAAAATATATTGGTACTCTTGTACCCCTGTACCATGATACTTCATCACATGTCATGTACAATATGTTGACACTACTATATGATCTACCAGGTGTGGCATCTAAAACTATTCTGCTAAAATATCCACTAGATGTATCTCCACCCACTAAGGATAGTGCCCTATAATCCTTGCATGAACCTATGCTAGAAAGGTACTTGGACACAAGGGCCATGGATATGTTGTGCCTATATAAGGATAAAAAATAATATATCCATATGTAATTATTTATAATGTTCTAGCATGCAATATAACATACAACATATGATCTTATGCCTATTTCCACACATGTGATAAAGTAGTATCCACTACATGTGGTAACCCCATAGGTGGATACATTAGGAACCTATCATATATCCAATAACATAATAAAATAATGGGCCCATAATAATCTTGCCTCATGATAAAATACTATACAAATCATGTACCAATTACACCCAAATCATCGGTCCCAAATCATACATTGTGCTCTATTCTAGCATAGACTGACATAATGCAACAATATATAGTGGGACCTTCCCAAATGACTTGTGATAAGTCACTTGAGCTATCACAATTCCAATAATGGCCTTATATATATAATGGCATACATGTATACATTAACTAGGTGCACTCATAAGATATCCTAAGTATAACTCTATAATCTAATCACCCATAAGGCTAGGGATTGTCTCTCTACATCTATCTCCAATATATTGCATGCTAAAAACAAGCCTATAAGTAGGATTCATACTAATGCATGGTCATCCTCAAGGTTTACACCCACCTCAATGGTATCCCCATCCACCATCCACATAAAAGAGTTAGTTAGTCACTCCCATGTTCCTAGGAACATGGTGACTAACTCAACACTATGTGGAATCTACCACATCTCTATAATACCACCAAAACCTAAGGTAGTCAACCAGACAATCTCTCAAGAATTATAACTGAACTATGTCCACTAACCTGTAGAGTCTTCATTGCCTTTGTAAAATATCAAATAACAAAACACGTGTAAACTCTTTATCCTAAATATAATCAAACACACTCTAAAAATTAAAAAATATGAGCAATTAACTACTTCATCAACCTCGTTTGCCTTTTATTTACCATTTCTAATATGTCAGTCAAATTATATACTAATTTGGCCACACATTTGTTTATTTATTGCTAGGTCAACCACATTTTATACTATGTTACACCTAAACTTTATACATTTTCAGCTAGGGCATATGCCATTTGTCAACTTTCTATCTTCCTAATAGGTCAACCACCTTTTATACTATGTCATCCATGTAAAATTTATACATAATTGGCAAGGGCATATTCCATCAACCAAATTTTTGTCTTCCTACTAGGTAAACCAATACACATTTGGCTAGATCATATGCCATTGGCCAACTTTATGTCTTCCTACTAGGTCAACCACCTTTTCTATTATGTCAGCCACCTACTCTCTATACACATTCAACCCAGACATATGCCATCAATCAATTTGAACTTTAACTAAGTCAACCACTTGTTAAGAGGCCAACCACCTATTCAAAATTACCTAAACTAACTAATTTGGCCAATTTGATTTTGTTTAATTTGCATGATGATATTTAACTAGCTCATCATTAATGCCCTAGACCTAATTTTTCAAAATTTCACTCCTACCCTCTACCCCTTATAATTTATAATCTATAACTATAATTTTTGGGGTAAAAAATATTACATAGATTTTCCTCGACACCTACTTTTCCTAACCTAGTTCATTTTAATCCCAAAATGCTAAACATTACATTAAATTCATCTCATACATGGACTATCTACGCAATGACTACAATATGTCCTTTTGCTCCTCTTCCTCCTCATAGTTAGGCCATTATCTCTTTCACCATTAATATTGGATACTTAGAGATCTGATAGTCAGTAATAATAAATGAATAATAATTTATTCCTTTTATAGTAAAATTTCAAAAATTTCAAAGCTTCAATTATTTACTGATAAATTATGTATTTTACTCAAATTTATTTTTATAAACTCTTTTAACAAATTGAAAGAATTTTTAAAATCTTGATAAAATAAATATTTTTTGGTATTAACCATATATTTTTACAAAGATCTCAAATTTTATCTTATTTTTTAGGTCCATCTCTTGTTCCACATAATAGATGCCTCTTCCATCTACTTCTCACATAGCTCCTATTTAAACAACAATAATAAGTTAAGTGAATATACACATTTACCAATTATTTAATTTCACTTATTTTCCATTTTATACTATAATTTTTTAGCTTAAAATTATATGTTGCTATGTTTTTTCTCAAAGTACCATCCCCTATTACACCTACGTGATACATGATGAGCTTCAAGTGGGGTATATGTATACACATAACATTTTAAAACTTTATCATGTATTGAAATTTTATCTTTTGTAAGAACCTATTGAGTTTCAATCTTTATGATTTCACACCTTAAAGAGTGCATCAAAAAAGGGTTAGGTAGATTAGTGGTGATTTTAAATATTGTTGGTTAACTCTATCATCACTTGAAGCTATCACAAATCCTTCTTATCCAACTCCCAATACAATACAAACCTTATTTACACATTTTTATAAGCATATCTCCTTTCAAATATCCTTTAACTAAGAAAACATTCTCTTTTCTTACTAAGTCAGCCATATTAATCATGTTATAAAAGATTAATCACACGTTACAAAAGTAAGTCATTCCAACCCACTTAGTTTGAGGCCTAATGGTAACTTTTTATAAAAAACTATATCGTGCTAGCCAACCTTGTTAGATAAATTTTTGGAAGGGTTAAGACTTATCTATTTCTATAAATACAAGGCTCATTTCAATTTAAGAGTAAAGGAACATTTATTTTTGCATTATTATAACTCATAGTTCTGCTCAATCTGCATTTCAAGGAGCCATTGCGTAGGGTTTACCTTGGAGAGAAGATAACTTGTCTTGTGGGAAGTCTTGGATGAAAAGTAAGAGTATTTTAGCCTAGAGATAATTTATATAGTGTGATCATTACAAACCCACAACAACATCTTTCAAAATACCATTGGCCAAGTTAGAGATTGAGACTCAACATGTTTTTCAAGGTAAGTATTTCTAACTCTTGTTATTTCATTTGATAGATAGATATTATATAATTAATATGTTTTATATGCATAACTCCTTGATTATATTAACTATACACTTACACTTAGTGTAGATATAGGGTTTTATTTGCTTTCCATCTTCCATTTTAGGTGATCTAGGCCCCTATCTACCTACTATGATCCCTTGATTATTTATTTGTGTTTAAATACCCCTCTTTATGCCATAAACTTTGGTGAGAACTAGATTAGTTTTATTTTATGTACTTAGGCCGAGCTAGGGTTATTGCATAATGTCATTTACCTAAAGGCTTTGAAAACATCTCCTTTGATGTTGTGTGGTAAGAGATACCTTGGTTAGGTTTAATAGATCCAATTTGGTCATGATCCCAATATAAATAATATTAAAATAGATGCTAGCTTATTAACTTATCTAATATTAGATTTATTAAGTTAGATAAGCTATAGATCTATCTTAATGTATTCCATATAAAGGTTACTAGTTTCAAAATATGCATTAAAATCTATTAAAAGTCTTGTGTTTCCCCCAAATTTTGGGTGAATATCACATAGGTCACATATAAAAAAAAATTTAGCGGATATCTATAGCCAAATAGCTATAAGTAGTTTTTTTTAAATTTTGAAAATGGCTAATTCTATAAAAATATACATAGGTCAAATAGCCTCACTTTTATACAATTTCATAGTTTGGAAAATATATTATAAATTAAACTCAATCCTATTTTGGGACATAGAGTCACCAGATTTATTATACATGTATGGGTCTGATTCATTAGAAAATTATATGACACATGTATAAGTTAGTCTGGAATCATTAGGTATATGTGTGTGTGTATATATATGTATGTATATAATAAGGACCACCTAGAACATAATAAGCTTAAGATAATAATTATATTTTATATAAAAATATTTTGAATATTATTTGATGCCACATGCTCTTCCTTCTATATGTATTTTAATAATTAAAAAACTTAAAAATAAATAATTTTTAAACCTAATATTTATTTTATTTTCATCATTGAATGGGGTGTAGGTGGAATTAATTCTACAGGGATCAATTTCTTGTTTGTTTAGGGTGGTAAAGCAAAAGACCAACCAAATAATATATTAAATTAAGTAAAAATTTACGACAAAAAATTAGGGTATAGAGTATAAATAATATATTAAACTGAGAAAAACTTGTGACAAAAAATTAGGGTACACACATACAAACACATAGTCTTGCCCTATGGCCCCATAGTCGGTTTATTATTTATTCTCCATACCCTAATGTTTTTCATAAGTTTTGCTATACTAAGTCAAACATATTATTTAGTTGGTCTTTACCACATACTTATTTTAAACAAATAAGCAACTTATTTCTCTAAAAAACATTTATGTAAAGTTATTTGCTAAAAACACTGTGCATGTTAGTTTTCTTAGAAATTTCATGTCTATATAAAAATATTTTCCTTAAACTCAAAATATATGAAATGGGTATTTTGGGTTAGTCAAAAATATGGTTGAAATGATCATGAGAATCTATTATATTTATTCATTTTTTAAAAAATAAGTATTTTACATGCCATTATTTCTTAGAGAAAATGAGTTTCTTGTTTGATTAAAAGAAGTATGTGGTAAAGACCAACCACATAATATAGCTCATTTTCTTCTGTGCATTGCTTAAAAGAAGTATCTTGCATGCCATTATTTCTTAGAGAAAATGAGTTTCTTATTTATTTAAAATAAGTATGTGGTAAAGACCAACCACATAATATAATTCATCTTGTTCTTTATGCATTGTTTAAAAGAAGTATCTTGCATGCCATTATTTCTCAGAGGAAATTAGTTTCTTATTTGTTTAGGGTGTTAAAAATAATGACCAACTAAATTATATATTAAATTAGGTAAAAATTTGTGACAAAAAAATTAGGGTATAGAGTATAAATAATATATTAAACCAAGCAAAAAATTGTGACAAAAAATTAGGGTATACACACAGAGTCTTGCCCTATAGCCCTATAGTCAGTTTATTATTTATACTCTACACCTTGATTTTTTATCACAATTTTTACTTTACTCTTTTTAATATATTATTTGGTTGGTCTTCACCACATACTTATTTTAAACAAAAAAACCATTGATTTCCTCTAGGAAATAATGGCATGCAAGATATTTATAAGAAAAGTGAGGATGACATAACAAAAAATATAATTATTACCTTAAGTTTATTATGTCCTCAATATTTTGGTGCCAATTCATTAAAAAATAAGGCAAGATTTATAACTCAATCCTTGTAGCTTTAATTCTACTTACACCACATTCAATGCTAGAAATAAAATAAACATTAGGTTTGAAAATTATTTATTGTTAAGTTTTTTAATTATTAAAACTATAAAGAAGGAAGATCATGTTGTACCAAAAAATATTTAAAATATTCTCATAGTAAAATATAATTAATACCTTAAGTTTATTATGTCCTAGGTGGTCTTTATTACATACATACATACATACATACATACATACTTGATGATCCCAAAAAAACTTATACATCTCACATAATTTTTTAATGAATCAGATCCATACAAACGATATAATAAAGTCTATCAAAATATTTAAAGTGTGAGTTGTAGTCTGTACTCAATTTATACTAAGTATTGTACATGATCTTATTGTATGTATTGCACAAAAAGAGTCTTGAAGCCTCATGATCATATTGTATTTTGTTTTTAAATATTTAAGGTAATAATTATATTTTGATTGGCATGGTTTGCTAATTGAAATAAAAAATTATTTGAAATTCCAATATGGGTGTGGTTAAGACATTTTGGAAGACCTTATTATATAGTTTATACTTTTAAAACTATGAAAATATTTTGAATATTTTTTTAGTCATGTCATCCTTGGTTTTCATAGTTGTCAAAGAGTATAAATAATAAACTAACTATAACAAATAATATTCAAAGCATTTTCATAGTTTTAAAATTTCAAACTATATAATAAGGTTTTCCAAAATGTCTTATCCACATCCATATTGTCTTTTCATATATTTTTTATTTCAATTTCAAAACCCTAAAACTTAAACCAAAATATAAGTATTACTTTAAGTTGATTATGTTTTAAGTGGTCCTTATCATACACACACACACACACATAAAAATTGAATATCAAGGGTTTCATGTATTTTATTATGGCATATTTACCGTTTTCTTGAAAGTGGCATGAGGATTGTGAAAGAATAATGCATGATTTTCTTAGGCTGGTAGTTGTTATTTTAGTATGGTTGTAAAGAGGATGAAATGATTAATTTTTATGCACAATAATGGATATATAAGTAGTATTTGTATTTTATTTTAAATTAAATAATTTTATGCATTATATTTTTAAGATAATAAAAATTAGAAAGTATTTGAGTTTAGTTGTATAAAATGCTTATTTTAGCATATTTTATTAGATGTTGGCTAGAATCCAGGTTCAAATGATTCAGGTAGAGATGTTTAGGGTTTTGATGAAGATAAATGTAGTGAGGTTACTCCTTCATAGGGTAGCTCTCGAGGTGGTTGATTCTTTCATGGTTGTAGGGCTGCTAACACATTTGCTAAGACATTTAACTAGGGAACCTATGTTTCCTTGTATTTTGATGCCAATGACACTACCTTTTGGAATGCTCTCAACTCTTTGACTGCTAAATATTTTAATTTATATGGAAATAAAGGATGGAGGGGAACACATTGGAGGAATATTCCTCATAAATGAGGCATTCAAATGATCCCCCTCAACATATGCATGCCCATTCTACCATTTAGCTTAATGAAAAAAATGTTCCATTGCTCGAGCCACCTCAACATGAAAATATTTTTGAATTAAATAAAAAATTACATCCCAATGAAATTGTTACACTTAACACTAATATTCCACCTGTTAAGCCTAAAAAACCTACTTCTTCTAACATGAAACATGCTAGCAGCCCTACATCACAACATATGGAAGTCAAAATGTTAAAAAATGTTAATTTAGAGGTAGGTAACTCTAAAGGGCCCTCAATCCACTTGATGGAACTTCCCATTGATTCTATGGAGTATATGAGTACTTGACAGATAAAGGTTCCCCTTTAATAGATTTGGTTTTCGATACAAAATTTGATTAAAACTTAAATTCTTGTGTTTAAATTTTTGTTGATACTTAGTATTAAATACTTTCTTGATATTTTTAAGTATGCTGATATTATTTTTGGTAGTTTTGATATATAGATGGTAGTATTTCATTTTATATAGAAAAGTATGTTTGAATGGCTTCTTCTTTATATAACAATTATGAAAATACACATGGATTTTAATGTTTTATAATATTTTTTAAAACTTGTTTCTACACATTGATCATGTTTAAAAATCTCTTCCAAAATTAGTAAATAAATGTATGTAACATGATCAAGATTTAATACGAGCTTGAAGGAGAGGTTGAAATCAACATTTTTTTGTTATCCTTCATGTCCCAAAATTATGGTTCTCGAGGGCTTTGTTTGTGTAGTACATATGGTAAGATTATGTGCAGTAATTTGTATGCATTGAGTACATACTTTTATAAGTCTTTCAAAAGACTAATCTAAGATACAAAAAGGATATCAAGAGATTGATATATAATAGACTAATCTATAAGGATACATTGAGTACATTGAGTCTTTTTCTCTCTTGGTTGCTATTATTTCATTTATTGTTCTCTCTTTTCAGTTATAAAGATATAAAAGGGATATCAAGAGATTGAAAAAATACTTTGATAGAATCAAAAATATTTTCTTCAAGAGATTACCTCTTCTATAGGCTTTAATCTATTGGATATGTTAGATTATATTATTTAAAATCTGATCACATATACATATATTTGATAAGTGAGATATAAACTAAAAAATAAGATATACAAATTTTTTAACCATATCCATAAACAATAATGACCTTTAAAATATATATTTTTATTTCAATTAACAAACTATTCCAACCAAAATATTATTATTACCTTAAATCGGCTATGGGGCCATAAGACAAGACAACTATGAAAAGTGAGGATGGCAAGCCAATATCTTTAAAAAAATTAATTTTTAGGGGACTTATCATTATATTTATTCATTTTAAGATAGATTATTGTGCATGTAAACAAATTCTCTTAGTGTTTTTTTTAATTAAGAGAACATGTCTATAATAGTTATAAACTCTATTATAAAGATGCATATGTATTCAAGTATAAGTAAGTTGATCAAATACATATGTAATGGTTTCCTTATTTTTCTAGTCATTAATATAAGATATTGGCATAAGAGAAGCTATTGTAGTTGAAATATTGGGATGAGAGGTTGGAGACAAAGGTGTAGACAATTTCTAAACTGGTTTTCTTGTGATTGCAAGGTATGGATTTGTGTTTCTTTATTTTTGAAAAATGAGAGCAGTTGTTTGCATGCATAGTCATCTATCTTAAAATAAATAAATATAACAATAATGTTTTAACCATATCCATAATCAATAATGATAAGGTCTGCCAAAATATATTAATCATATCCATAATCAATAATGGCCTTTCAAATATATTTTTTATTTCAATTAACAAACCATGCTAGCCAAAATATAATTATTACCTAAAGATTATTATGTCCCAAGTCACAAGTGGTACTTACCACATTTATAAAGCCAAGTAAAACAAACATGCTCTTTATTATATATGGTTTTAATGTTTAAAAAACTTCGTAATAAATAATTTTTAAACCTAATATTTATTTTATTTATAACATTGAATGTGGTGTAGGTGGAATTAAAGCTATGGGGATTGAGGTTTAGATTTTGTCCCATTTTTTAGTGAATTAGCACCAACATATTGAGGGGATCCAAGACAAAATTTAATGTTGGTCCAACACATCACCTATGAGTTTAATGGAATTTGATCAAATACATATGTGATGGTTTTCTCAAAAATTTTAGTCATTTATACAAGCTATTGGTGGAAGTGTCCAATATAGATACTTATAGTTCATTACACTATAGATACATCAAATAAGCGTGGTATAAAATAACAAGGGATCATGCTAATATATTTATGCATCTCTATAATAGAGTTTGCAATTGTTATAGATATGTTCTCTTAATTAAAAAAACACAAAAATATACCTACTTAGTATAAAATAATAAGGAAACACCACAATACATGTATGCATCTTTATAATAGAGTTTACAACTGTTATAGACATGTTCTCTTAATCAAACATAAACAAAAAAACAAAAATGACCTCTTAATAATTTATATACTCTGCATTATTTTCAATAAGCTTTCTTAATACCCTAATAAAATAAATCTCAAAATTGATCACAAAATTTGTTGTCCTTCCTCAATCAACCTTAGATTTCAGATGCCTAAATTTCAAATTTGAACATGCTAATTTTCTTCATTTTGTTCTTGATAATTATTAATTTCATTCTCTTCAAAATTTATTGGACTTAGATCTAGTATTTCAAAATTGTAGTGTGTTTGAATAATTATTAGTCAATCCTCTTCTTTCAAATGTTGATACCAAATTGCCAGTGCTCTATCAAAAATAAAATGTAATGAAATTACTTATATGTTCTCAAAAGAAGAATTTTATATCACACAAAATAAGAAAATATGAGAGATCACACAATAATAATTGATAGCAGAGTAGAATACTGGATAATATAGCAAAGCCACTTCAAGGGGGAAACCTCCATAATAATGCACTAATAATATAATACTTATCATCATGAATAAAGACTAACCACTACCTCCTATATAAAGTCTACTTATCTAAGGTTATTCCATAGGCCAACCTATCTAAGAACATAGAGAAATATAACAAGAATATAAAAGAGGTATGTAAGCCACAAGTCGGCCACACATATCCCTAGACACAATAATGGTTAAGGGTGTAACAAGCCCCTCCCCTTCAAAAAAACACTATCCTCAACATTTTGGAAAATCTAGATTTTGTTGCATAAATGCTTCATCCTTCCAAGTGGCATCTTCACATGGTAGATTCTTTCATTTGATCAGGTACTCTGTAATCACTCTATAACATAGATACTTAGTGTGCATGTGAAGGATCACCTCAAGATCAAGAAAAACTCTGCCTTCCTCATCAAGTTTTGGTAATTATATTTTAATGGTAACTCTATGTCCAATGACTTTCTTCAGGCATGATACATGAAGTACTGGATGTATGCGAGTGGATGAAGGAAACTCTAACTTGTAGGCCACACTACCAATTTTATATAATATCTAATAAGGCCCATAATATGTAGGGGACAACTTGTTATCCTTTTTTTGTTATTTCAATGACATCTACTTATATGGATACAAGTGAACAAATACCCAATCACCAATGTCAAAATGCCTCTCACTTTTGTGTTGATCTACCTAATGCTTCATGCGATTTTGGGCCATAGCTAAATTTTTATGCAAACTTGTAAGAACCTCTTATTGATGGTGAATATGTTCTTTAATTGCATAAAACTTAGGATGGACCTTCAAGGTTGAAGTGATGGATGGAGGGTGGTATCCATACATTAACACAAATGGAGACATTTTGGAAGAACTATGAACAAAAGTATTATACCACCATTCAAAAAGTGACAATAAATTAACTCATTTATTCTATTTATCAAAAAAAAATAGAGATATCCTTCCAAACATTTATTGACTTCCTTAGTTTGTACATCAAATTGAAGATGATAGGATAAACTATGAGCCAACTAGGTGCCCAAACATGTAAATAAATCAGTCCAAAAATTACTAGTGAAACAAGGATCTCTATCACTGACAATGATCGTAGGGGTCCCATGTAGTTTCTAAACTATATTTAGAAAAGTAGTAGCTATTTTACTAACAACAAATGGCTATGATAAAGAACAAAAATGAGCATACTTACTGAGATGATCTACAACAACCATGATAACATTTTGACCATTAGATCTTTGTAACCCTGTAATGAAATCCATAGATACCTCTTCCCAATGCTGGATAGGAATGGATAAAGGTTGTAAAATACCTGAGGTTTTGATGGTTTCACTTTTATTTTGTTGACAATCATACATTTAGTCACATATTTTTTGACATCCCTCTTGAATCCTTCCAAAAAAAATCCTGCTTGATTCTATGATAGGTTTTCAAAAATCTTGAATGACCCCCAATTGGAGTTTCATGAAGTTTCTAAAGGATTTTTTGTTTAAAAAGAGAATTATTACATAGGTACAATATGTCTTTATACCATAATTCATTATCCTTCCATGTGAATTTTTCAAATCCACGTAAACCTTGCTGAAAATTTTGAATCAAATCATGGGTAGCATTATCATGTTCTCATTTTGATAATGCTTCATCTAGCCAATTTGCCTGAAAAATGGTTATGGCACATAGTAATGCCTCAACTGATTCATCTTTTCTAGATAGTGCATCGACCACCACATTGTTCTTACCTCTTTTGTAGATTATTTCAAAATCATAGCCTAACAAATTAGTTACCCATTTCTATTGTTCTTCAGATGACAACTGTTGTTCTAAAAAATATTTGAGACTATCATGATCAGTGTTTACCTAAAAGTGACGACCCATCAAATAAAGTCTCCATTGTTTGATTCCATGAAAAATGGCCATCATTTCCTTCTCATAGATGGGCTTGTGCTGATTTTTACCCCTTAGTTGATGATTTTTAAATTCAAGTGGTCTCCCTTCTTGCATGAGTACAACACCCATACCATACCCATATGCATCACATTCAACCACAAAAGTTTTGGAAAAATTAGGAGTTGCCAATACTTGAGTATTGCACATAGCCAATTTCAATTGTTCAAATGCTTGATTAGCTACATCGGTCCATTGAAGGGAATCTTTCTTAAATAAAGAGGTGACTGGGGATGCAATACTACCATAATTTTTGACAAACCTATGATAGTTACCAATTAGCCCCAAAAATCCTCATAGTAGCTTGAGTGTCTTAAGAATTGGCCTATCCACCATTGCTTGAATTTTTTAGGATCCACTTTCACTCTTTCATAAGAAAACAGATGACGCAAATATTCAACGTCACAAGCCCAGTAATTACATTTATAAGTTTTGGAATATAATTGATGTTGTTCCAAAATAGAGAGTACATGTTTCACATGTTGCAAATGGTCTTCCCAATTTTTAATATAAATGAGGATATCATCAAAGAATAACAAAACAAATTTCTTAAAAAATGGATTAAAAATAGTATTCATCAAACTCTAAAAAGTAAATGGTGTATTTGTTAGACCAAAAGACACAAACAAAAAATCATAATGGCCCTCATGAGTCATGAAAGCTATTTTGGATATGTATTCATCATGGATCTGGATTTGATGATATCTAGAATGTAGATCTACTATGGTAAAATAAAAATTACCATTTAATTCATCTAGAAAATCATCAATGATAGGAATCAAAAACTTATATTTGATAGTGTAATTATTGAGTTCTCTATAGTCAGGGCACATCCTTTAAGTGTTATCATGATAACTGGTGAAGAATATTTGCTTTGGCTATGACAAATGATTCCTGCATCCAACATCTCCTAAACTATATTTTCAATTTCACTTTTTTAGGCATAGGGATACCTATATGTCTTGATGTTGGGTGGTGTACTACTAGGTATAAGTTTGATAGCATGATCATGCATGTGGCTAGGTGGAAGTCCTTTTTGAATGTTGCCAAAAATAATAGAATGGGCATCAATTACTTGTTGTAGATCAAGAGGTGGAGATGGCTGAGTTGGCTATATTTCATGAAAAATAAGCAAGATACAAATCCTTCAACACCCTTATGGATAATATTTATCATTTTATAGGAGCTAATAAGTTATGGAGATTTAACCCTTAATCCCCTTAGCTCAAATATCCTTTCTTCAGAATGAAAGCGTATGAATAATTCTTGAAAATTCATCTCAATAGTACCCAAAATGGTGAGCCATTATACTCCCAAAATAATATCAGCTCCACCTATGGGAATAGAAAACATAGGAGAATCTAACAAGTAGTCTCTCATGGACAGCTTAATACTATGACATTTTCTTGAACAATTGATAGTACCACCATCTACAATCATAACCTAAAATTTTGGAGTTGGATAAATGAAATAGTTTAAATGAGTAGCCAATTTACTGTTGATGAAGTTGTGTTTGCTCTTAGAATCAATTAAGATAGTGACCTATTTATTAAGGAAACTCATCACATTAAGATTTTGGGGAGTACTAATACCTGAAAGGGCATGACATGAAATAATAGGCTGAGAGTCTTCAGATTCCTCTTTAGGACTTTCTACATCATCACCATGTACTTCTTCATCATCTTCATCATCATTGGCACCCTCAATGTAAAATAACTTCTTTTTAGCACAATGATGGTCTTTGCTCTATTTGATGTTACAACCATAACACAACCCTTTGGCTAGATTTTCCTCAATTTGTCATTGTGTTAATCTGGTGGGCTGTGGAAGTGATGGTGTTGAAAAGGTGTGATCATGACCAATAGTGAAAGTTTTCCTTTTGACCATCTCTTTTTCTTCTACCATATGTACCCTAGGGATAAATTTTGATATAGATGTTGGGTTAAAAATTCAAACTTTGAATTGGATGCTATCTTTGAGGCCACCCAAAATAGATCAATTAAATTTTACTCAATGATATCTTTTACCAGTAAAGAGAGATTCTAAAACTGATGAATATAATCCTTCATAGTTATTGATTGCCATAGTTTGGCTAATTGGATAAAATATTTCTTAGAGACATTATTCTTATAATGAGCCAACAAATCCTCGATAAAATAAATCATGTAATAGGAGCACCATTCTTTTTTTTTATCACATAACTAGTAATACCTAATGATTTACTCAGGTTCTAGATATAGAGATACCACTATCACCTTCTGAGAACTAAAGGTTTGATGCAGCTCAAATAAATTCTCAATTTAGGTAATCTAAGTGAGAAGATCCTTACCATCAAACTTATACATACCCACTTTTGGAAATATTAGTTGCATACCAGCATAGGAGTTTTTGATGTTGAGATGAGGATTTAAATGCTGAAGTGGAGGGTTTTTGGGCTGAAACTGAGATGTAAGGGTATCTAATTACATAGTGATATGATGTAATTCATTTTGAACCCCATTAATCTCTCTATGCATCCCTAAAACATTAGCATGTACTACAACAAAGTCATCATGCCTCACAAAGTTATTTATGTCCACTTGAAGCTGAGAAATCACTGGATCTAAAGTTACAAATTCCATATCATCGATAAAAAGAGTCTTAGGAGTTTCCCCCCTTTTTTTCTTCGAGTACCAGGGCTTACCATATACAAACCCTAGGAAGGTTTTTACCTCAAAAAAAGTGTTCCAAGAGATGGTACCATTATGATCATCTTACCAAGATGAATCCAAGGACTACCTCTATGCACTAGGGTAAAAATTTTGGCACCAAGAAAGTGTTCTGATAGAATATACCATTGTGATCATCTCATCGAGATAATCCAATGGCTGTAATTGTGCAAAGAGAATTTTTTTTTCTAGACTTTTTAAATTTTTTTTTTCAAAAAAGTGTTTCAATCAATACTATGTTGATGGAAAAAATTAATTATTATCGGATTGCAAGTTATATTTTTTTACTCCCATCGCTCCCCAAAGCCACACCTTGTCAGATCTAAAAAAATGATGCAATAAACTTGCCCAAATCAAAGCTTTGATACCACTTGTAAGAAATTACTTAGATGTTCAGATAAAATGATTTTATATCATACATAATAAGCAAATATGAGAGATCACACAACAATAATTGATAGTAGATTAGAATACTAGATAATATAACAAAGCCACTTCAAGGGGGAAACTTCCACAATAATGCACTAATAGTAGAACAATTAACATAATGAATAAAGACTAACCACTACCTCCTATATAAAGTCTAATTAGCAAAGTTTATTCCATAGACTGACCTATCTAAGAACATAGAGAAATGTAACAAGTATATAAAAGAGGTATGTAAGCCACAAATCAACCACACATATCTCTAGATACACCAATGGTTAAGGGTGTAGCATAAAATCAAAGACATTATATATAGTTGTATAGAGCCTTAAGAAAGTTTCAAATTTTTGTCAAACTTGTTTATTAACTTTGAATTTAAAAATGACAATGCACTAAAAATTATCTCATCTTCCATTGAGCCCAAAATCATTATTTGGCATAAATTAGAAAGATTAAAATATTATGAGATGCCATCACATAGTATTTCACTCAAAATTAAGTTAGTCCATATCCTAGTGATTGAGCCATCTTTGAAAGCATGGTCCAAAAATTATTTTGTAAAATCAAACATATTGCTCCTTTAGCTTTGGTATATCTAAAATTCCTTCAGTTTGTCCACCATTCAATTATACACTCTTACAGAAGTGTTGGGCCAAGGTTTTGATTTTATTCTAAAAATATGATGAACTAAAATTTTTACAATATTGAGAGTACATAAAGCCATGGATTCTAGTAACTCATCATGAGGAAAATGATATCTAATCTCTAAGGAGAAACATTTTTCAATTTATTTTAAGGTGTAACATATAGAGGATACAACATTAAGGAATCGATCCCTTATAACATAAACTTATTTGATTCTATTAGATCAACCATGTTAAAAGTGGAAATTATAGTCTGTATTCAATCTATACTAAGTATTGCACATGATATTACCATATTTACTACATAAAAAGAGTCTCAGAGTCTCATGATCATACTATATTTTATTTTTAAATATATAAGGTAATAATTATATTCTAGTTGGCATGGTTTGTTAATTGAAATAAAAAATTATTTGAATGGCCAATACGGATGTGGTTAAGACTTTTTGGTTGACCTTAATATATAATTTATAATTTTAAAACTATAAAAATGTTTTGAATATTTTTTTTAGTTATGTCATTCTCACTTTTCATAGTTGTCTTTCCCTATGGCCCCATAGTTGGTTTATATTCTATACTCAGATTTTTTTGTCACTATTTTTGATATACTCAATTTATTATATTATTTGGTTGGTATTTACTACATAATTATTTTAAACAAACAAGAAATTGATTTCCTTTGATAAATAATGATATGCATGACACTTATTTTAAACAATACACAAATAACAAATTGAAT
Organism: Torreya grandis; assembly: GCA_037957365.1. Taxonomy (NCBI): domain Eukaryota; kingdom Viridiplantae; phylum Streptophyta; class Pinopsida; order Cupressales; family Taxaceae; genus Torreya; species Torreya grandis. The sequence goes on along the minus strand of JARHVA010002958.1, from coordinate 191,518 downwards.
AAATGTAATAGAGCCTCATGATCATACTATCTTTCATTTTTAAATATTTACGGTAATAATTATATTTTGATTGGCATGGTTTGTTAATCAAAATAAAAAATATTTGAAAGGCCATTATTTCTTATGAATATGGTTAAGACATTTTGATAGACCTTATCATTATTGATTATGGATATGGTTAAGACATTTAAAAGATAGTGTTTTAAGCAAATATATTTAAACGAAAGCTTTTCAAGAAATTTATCATTATATTTTTGTTATACTTAGTTTATTCTATTATTGGTTGGTATTTAATCCATAATTATTTAAAAAAAATAAGAAACTGATTTCCTTTGAGAAATAATGACATGCAAGATACTTCTTTTAAACAATACACAAAGACCAAACCAAATAAACACGACATAACCTCATGATCATCCTGTGTTTTGTTTCCAAATGTTTAAGATAATAATTATATTATGATTCACATGGTTTTTTAATTAAAATAAATAAAAATTTAAAAGGTCATTATTGATTATGGATATGGTTAAGACATTTTGGCAGACCTTATCATTGTTGATTATGGATATGGCTAAGATATTTGAAAGACAATGTTTTGAGCAAATATCTTTAAAGAAATGCTTTTTAGAGAACTTATCATTAGAGTTATTCATTTATTCATTATATTTTTGTTATACTTAGTTTATTATATTACTTGTTGGTATTTACCACATACTTATTTTAAATAAACAAGAAATTGATTTTTCTAAGAAACAATGACATGCAAGATATTTATTTTAATCTATACACAAAGAACAAACTGAATAAATGCAATAGAGCCTCATGATCATACTATATTTTATATTTAAATATTTAAGATAATGATTATATTCTATTTGGCATGGTTTTTAAATTAAATAAAGAAATATTTGAATGGCCAATATGGATGTGGTTAAGACATTTTTCAGACCTTATTATATAGTTTATAATTTTAAAACTATGAAAATATTTTTTGGTTATGTCATCCTCATTTTTCATAATTGTCTTGCCCTATGGCCCCATAGTTGGTTTATACTCTATACTTTATTTTTTGTCATAATTTTTGATACACTTAGTTTATTATATTATCTGGTTAGGTTTTTGAGAGATTTAAAGAGGTTTATACTCAATTTATACTTAGTCATATGGACATCAAATTTAGCACTTAAAAAGAGAAATTTATTTTTTAAAAAGAATGAAAAATTTAATCTTTAAAAAGAAAGAATTGTTAATAAGATATCAACTTTAGACTTTTCATCCTCTAACTTCTTTCTCTATTGGTTTTTTAAAAATCATTTATTGATTTGAAAATGATACTTGTTTTGCTAGCTATTTATAAGTTTTTTGAAATAGTTAATAAAAATCTCCAGCTAATTTATATCGATATGGAAATTTTGCCAAAGATTTTTCAATAAAATTATACCTAAAATTTGAGATTTTCCAAGATTTATAGTAAGCTTTTAGGGGTCCCTTCTTAAAATTATCTGTGGTCACATAAGGTATAGGCATGGGAATGGTATCACTAGTAGTGGTATGAATACCTAATATGGAGGCTTGAGCTAACTTGTTTTTTGCTCATCCCTTTCTATATATACTATAATATCAATATGATGTAGATTCATATTGAGATATCCAATGAATTTTTCATCTTAAAAGTCATTTTATTGGTCTCTAGTAATTGTATCATCAGTCTCAACATTCATGATAAGTCCATCAATACAGTGAATAAGATATGTTATACAAGCAATGGTAGGAAGAACAAAGGGAATCATGCAAACACTTTGAATTCTAGTAGTAACAATATGCATTTTGGATAGGATATTACAATAATAGGATTGGAGAAAAGTTTGGGATTTATCATTGGTAAACCTATCCTTATTAATGGATTGGACTTAATCTTTGTTACTGATTTGTCTACATAACTGATCCAAAGAATATATAATACCCATGTAGAACAAGGTGAAAAGAGAAATTTCATTAATTGTGTTAACCAATAATCATTCCACATGCTCATAATTAACATGTAGGGAAAAATTAAAAACCCTAAAGTTGAAATTTAAAACCCTAATGGAAGGCTAAGCTAAAGGTGAAGATATTATGTGTATGGAAATAAAAAATCAGATCTTGAAATCGTAAGATAAAAATATAAAAAATATTTTTCTGTATAGAAATCAAAAATGAATTTTGAAACCCTATAATAAAAAATATTAAACCTTGGTAGGATGGTTTGATCAATGTGTAAAGGTTCACCAATATATTTTACCCTAATTTGAATTAATGATGAATATTGATCTTATTAAAATATAAATTTAAAATAGAATTCAGATGATAAGATATGGCATTCAAGCATACATATGAATGTAAATGATTGAAAATTGATTATTTTGATTTGATAAGTGCATGTGCTACATATATAAAGTACTAAATAAATAATGATACTTATCTTTTTTGGTTGACTATCTAATTGTGATTGTGATCCAAAATTAGAAATTAGGGAAAAACATGCATGTGATTCACTCGATTCAAGAATTTAAATGTTGATTGCACTTGATCAATTCCCTAAGATCAAGTTATAATTGTAGATCAATATTAACTTGTTGGTCAAAATATCCCTATGTGGAAGTGTGACATAGTGACTATATGGTCACCTATGATTATTTTTGCTTATTTTATGTTTGTAATCTTTAACTCTAATGATGTGTGAAAAAATAAAAAATCAAGACCATCTATCTCAAACCCTAGATGTGCTTATGATGTCTAAAAACCTATAAAAATGGGGGAAGTGTAGTGGGCTTAGCTGACCCCAATCACTCCCATCTAATGATCAACTGTTACTTATATATCCAAAACTTCAAGAAGGGAAATTAAGTCACACATAGCTCTCCCACCTAGTGTGATTATGAAATTATGCTCCTTTGCTAAGTATTTATAGCTAATGATTAGATTTGGTACTTGACAATGATCACTTTAAACTAAATTTCAAGTGTTTTATACATGGCTTATAACTTCTTTTAGTAATAAGTTCAAAAATTAGGAAGAATAAGGAAAGTTTTGTAATACCCTTCTCAAGCTCTACAATATTTTCTCCATGACATGACATTATTTGGACTCCCAGTATGTCAAGTGTGTCATTGTGCATGATGTGCAAGTGAGATGTCTTGTGGGTGGTTGTTAGTCTTAATTTTGGTTACCTTGTTATGGTTACATAGAACTAGGTTAGTTGTGATTCATCTAAAACCACCTTAAGGTGTGCATATTTTAATGCTAATAATAATTTATATTATTACTTAATGTAATGTTTATGTCTTATTAGGGATTTCCATGTCGATAAATTACTTTTGATATAATTATTTATAGAACCAGATTTGTGTTAATTCAAATAGTTTGATTGAACCCGTTGAGTAGCCATGTTATGATAAATTGGTCTTGATTATTTAACTTATAACCTTTTTGGTGTTTTGACAACAATATTTACTTTTAAAATGGAAATAATAACACAATTATTATTGTGACCTAGCCTAGGTAACATTTAATAATGGACATAAATAAGATTATATATAAATACATATTTTATATAAATATATTTATATTAAAATGGTATCTTTTAGATAAATAAATTAAATGAATAAATATACATATTTATTATTAATTTGGATAAATAAATAAATTTGAATCAAATATTGCTATTCTAGTATTTATACATATTAATATATGTATTTGTATAATGTATTTATATATCAATATAAGTTAAAATCATAATAATTAAATGAACATAATTATAAATACATATATATGTACCTATCTATATATATATATATATATATATATATATATATGTTCTTATTAGTTTTGTAATAAATTTAATATATATTTAGTTATTTGATTTTTCAGTGTAGTAATTAATTTAAAAAAATAAAAATAAAAATAGTGATAAATAAATAAATGAATTAAAATAGAAGAGTGGGAACCCTAATTCTAAAAATGAAAAGAAAATAATAATATACATGTTAAACTAATAAATAAATAAACATTTTTTTTCTATTAAATAGTTAACTTAGTGGAGAGATGAGCTATATTAGAAAATTGGTCAAGGGATAAATGCAGATAGAGGGAGAGTAAATGAAAAAAAATGGAGGAAAATGGACCAGCCAGGGGAAGAGGGAGAAGTGCATGATGTATAGAGGAGAATGAAGCAACCAGAGGAAGCAGGGAACTTCCATAGATTAGGCAAGGGATTCTCCTTTCTAAATCCATGATTCTTTTTCTAAAATAATAAAAAAATTAAATATTGAATGAAAAAAAATATGTTTTAAAAAGGATTTGATTTAAAAACTTGTCTGCTTGTTTATGAGACTTTGATCCATATTTTAAATTTTAATATGATATGGGAAATATATTTATTTATAAATATTTAATTTGAATCTATAAAAAAAAGACAAAAACCATATATCTCTTAAAACTCCTTGATTTATTTCAGTTTTCTCTTGTAAATTGAGTATAAATGATTTCTTCTTTAATATGTGTGTGTGTGTGTGTGCGCACGCGCACACACACACACACACACACACACACACACACACACACACACACACACACACCTCCCTCAAGATTTCATTTTTTATTTAATTTTATTTGTTAAAATAAATGAAAAAATAAAAATAAAACAAAAATAATTATTTATTTAGGGAGGGAAGGGGGTGGTCACACACACACACACACACACACACACATCTCAAGATTTCATTTTTTATTTAATTTTATTTGTTAAAATAAATGAAAAAAATAAAAATAAAACAAAAATAATTATTTATTTAGGGAGGGAAGGGGGTGGTGATTGAGCCATCCTATCCACCTCCCATAATAGGGAAGAGAGGTATACGTGCTAGCTGGTCCACCCCTAGCCCTGCAAAAGCATGATCGATAGCCACGACTACATCTAGGGCTCTAATCTCTAACCGTTAGTCATGGGCCACCGATTGCTACCCTTTTTAGGGCTTGCATTATTTTAAAAGAAATAATAATAATAATAATAATAATAATAATAATAATAATAATAATAATAATAATAATAATAATAATAATAATAATAATAATAATAAACACATATGATTTCACACACACATATATAATATAAATATGTGTGTTTTTTTAATATTTGATAAAAAAAATTAGATTATGGTAAATGAATGAATATTATTATAATATAGATATGAGGTGTATATTGAAAATATTAAAAAAAAAATTTCATATAAAATAATTATATATAGATATATAGCCTGATTGATATATATATATATATATATATATATATATATATATATATATATATATATATATATAGAAATCCTTAAACTACTACTCTTGACTAGATTAAGATGTGGGTGTAATTATTATGATTTAGATATGAACATTTATAATTAGTAAATAGTCAAATTTAAAGAATTATTTTAGGAATATACAGTGGTAATATAGGAATTTTAAGTTGAAGCCATTGTACAAAGCGACAACTTAGAGGGTTCTAGGAACGACATTAAACTGAAAGCTCTCCTAATGGATGTGTTTGGTTAAAATATTTTTTAGATGACTCTTTTGTTAGGAAGTTTTATTGATTGTTATTTAAATAAATACATATATTTGTAGTATATGAAAGTTAAATTGAAGCCTTGTGAGTTACGTTCACTTATGGGTACCTTGGGAATGATGATAAAATTGGTTCTCACCTTAATAGGTATGTGATGAGTTAGCTCTTTTGTCTTGTAATTATATAAATTTTTGAATGAAAATTAATGTATAAGATCCATATGTTTTCTTTTTCACATCTAGAGGGGAGCTCAAATATTTAATTTTCTTGCAATGTTTGTACAATTCTTTTTGCTATGGTAATATATTTTTGTTATTGTGATTTGATTGTTTAGCATTTCGTATTGGTATATTGTGTTATTATTATAATAAAATTATAATTATCTATATTGGTTGATGATGAGCTTGGGTACAACCTAAATAGTTCTTGTTTTGGTAAGATCAATCTTTTTTATTGTGTAGTATGTAAGTTATCACAAGTATGCTATGTTTTATTGTTTACATCTTTATTTAATTTGCCTTTTAATTTTAAAAAAATAAAGCATTTAAGAGGAAGAAGTATTTTACTCAGCATAAGCTGACCCCTTTATTAACCATGTCCTAGTGTAGGTTGGTGAGTACCAATATCAATTAGATTACAAGAATTTAATACATTTTGTGTTGTAAAAGTTAAAGTGTAAATGAGATTATTGAAATATATTATTTCTTATTTCATGATTTGTGAAGAGGTAGTTGTAATCCAAACTTGTAAGTGGGAATAGGCTTTAGATTATTATAAATACATGATGTAATGTTTAAGTTTATACACAAGGTGGTGTATATAGTCAAAGTATCTTATAGATTTGTAATGCTATCCTTTAGTTGTTGAAATAAAATTAATGCTTCTTGTTTTACAATAAATGAGTTCTCTATTATTCTATAAATTGATAGTTTTTTGAATCTTATAAATTATTGGTTTTGTCATAATGTTATTCCACTCTATAAATAACATTATTATGTAGGTTTAAATTTATAAAACCATAGATTTATATCAACTCATTTATGTATTACAAAATCTTTTAATCATAAAGATGTAACTTGATAACTAAAATTAGCAATAGTTATAAGAATATGTATTTAGGCTTGATGTATATTTAGTTTATAATGAATCAAGGGAGGCTTTAACTATCTAAAAATGATTGGTATTGAACATAATATCTTGAATTGAATTTTTTAAACTTTAAAATGTTTAATAAATGAACCAAGCTAATAAATTATATAAATCAACCTTGCGTCAAACAAACTAAAATGTAATTCATTATTAGACAACATAACTGTAAGTATTCCACTTTCTCAAGCACGATCATTGGTATTGTCTTCTTGGGTAGACTTAATAATTTTAGTGTAATCTTAATATAATAGATCAAACATTTTTGTAAATCAAAGAATCTAATTTGCTAATTCATTTTTCTAGTGGCAAAATTTTTTGCATGTTTTAACCTGTAGTTGACCTTCAAAAATTAAATTTTAAAAATATCTAAAGTAGTATAACTTGGTATTTAAGTCTTTATCACAATTATCACTAGCTAAGAGAATAAATTTTTGGTACTGCATTAATTTTTAATTCATTTGAGTTGAAATGGTACCTCGATTCTAAAAATATTTCATAGAAAAAATCCTTTTTACCTTGTTGATTTTCTAGCGAATACGCTCTGAAATAGATGCCTAATAAATGGTTAAATATTGGTTTCATAAAAAAAATTATTTAAAAATTTTACCTTCACATCAATGTAGGAACTATTAATTTTAGATTTCACTATCGTTTGCTATTTTTAATGACCCTTTTCAAATTAAATTTATATAGATGTTTTCTGTTATTTTTTATTTTAATTTACAAAATCACTCTAGAAAGGGTGTTATAATAATCATCTAGTTTAATGTTTCTTGAATCTCAAAGTTGTAATATCTCAGTTTGAATTTCATATTCATGTATAATCTTTCATATTTATTATTCAACTTCATTTGATATTTTTAGTGAGTCCTCCTTGAACCTTGTTTATCATTGTTTTTCTTAGAATGACATAAAATGTTGTTAAATATTATTTGGTTTAATATTCTTTTTCTTCATATCGTTCATCCTTTTTCTAAAACAATACTTCTATTGTGATGATTTTATCATACAAATTTAACCCATTACTTTATAATAGTGTATATCTTTCTTCGGATATTTATTTTAGCATTGTTTTGTAACCTATTTAGCCATGTTGAACTTTTGTAGCCTTAAGAGTAACTTTGACCAATTTAATTGTAGCATTGACTCGATTGTTCTTGTAATTATGTTTATTGTTAAATTTGTATTTATGAATGTTATGAGAGTTAGTATGTGATCCTTCCCTATTAAGAAGTTGTACTTATAAAATTTACTTTCTATTTAGATGTAGGGTTCATAAAAAAATTATAAAGTATTTGAAATATGTCTAACCTTAAGTGTCTATACATGATTTCACATAATTTGAGATTCACCTTAGGTTAGATTGTTGGCACCCAAATCACTAATAATTGATCTAAGTTATTTTTGAGCCTTAAATATTTATGCATTTTTCTTTGTGTAGTAGATCGAAGCTTAACCTATTGGATCACAACTTTGTAGTGACATTGTGTCTTTATGTTTGCTTGAGTTTTTATGCCATATTAGTGTTATTGTCTTTGTATGCATAGGAGTTACTATATTCGTTAGAGTGTTAGAAAAATTATGATGTGATTTTTTATGTGTGTTCAAGATGAAAATTTTGGGGTTTAAATTTTTGTATTAGAGCTTGGTTAAACACTTGGAGCTCTAAAATATTTGGCGTTCCACTACATGCATTCTAAAACTTTTGCTTATATGTGTACAAGTAAAATGACACAGTGATAATGTACGTATTTACAAACATGGATTACATGGAGAATCATTAAATTCTAGTTGTAGGATTCATTTCATTGATGGAAGGGAGCATCTTGTTAGAGATAACTCATTTTTTATTTGTTTTCTATTGTGGTGAAGTATCTAGCCACCATGGATCATTAGACCATGAAGTGAATAAAATGATGAAATATTGAAATTTTATTATTGATTATATTACTCTCGTGTCTCATTAGTGGATGTTTATGTTGATCAGTTTTTGATATTCCTTAGTAAAAAATAACTATATCTGAAGAAAATTTGTATCTATGTATATTTATGCATGGTAAATACCTAATTTAATCTATTTACCATATACTTATAATGATTATGTATTAATTCATTGAGTGAATATGACTCTAATAATAAAATGCATCTATAGTTAACAATATGGCAAAATTGATTATTTTTAAATCAAACTATTAGTAGTGGTAAATCAGAGTTAGTATGCTCTAATTAGTGTTTCATTGTTCATCTTGGTTAACTGTAAGTCATGAGGTTATAAAGAGTCATTTTTCTATTATGTTGTAGTTTTGGAATGTAGTTAAATCAAGTGTGTTTTAACCTTATGCATGTTGTTTTTTATATAACTAGATGGTACCTAGTATGGTTTTGATGCCTTAAATTTTGAACAAGAGTTTTTTAAGTTCTAACCTTGTTCTTGAGTTATGTAGTTTGAACCTTGAATGTAACTACTAGTGATTTGAGAGTAAGTTTGTAGTTAGGGTCTTGAGGGTCTTGAGGTTATCCCAAATATTTATAAGCATATTTATTAATTTTTACCTCAAAAATTGAATGGATTCTTAGCCACACATCTTCATCTTGAGATGGATGGTTCAAGTTCATTATGATCATTTTAAAAAATCTATAAATAGGAGGTCTTGCCTATTATATTTTAAGATATTTTAAGCTAATATTACCATACCCAAATAACTTCAAACCATGTCTTGATGTAGTGTTATTATGCCAAAATATTAAGTCAAAGCCATCACAAGGCCAAAGGTTCCAAGAGGACATGAAGGTAGCCACACTCCATTGAAAAAGATCTCTTGAATACAAGCTGAGCAAGCCAAAGAAGGAACCTTTTGGAGTAATCAAGGATTTAATAAGAAAATTGTGTTTTGTGTTCATATTTCTCATTTCTTTTCATTTATAATTGTATTTTCAAATGGTTTTTCCTCACTAAGCTCCCCCTAGTGACTAATCCTAGAGATGTTATGCTATTTAGTGTGTTTCTTTCATTTTATTTCTATTTTGGAACGAACACAATACTGACCATCCTCTCTTGAGTCAAATTCCTAGTCTACATAATGACACACCTGGTGGGACCTAGCATCAAAAATTTGATTAAATAACACATAAAAAAAAACTACTAACCAATTTCATGTAGGATCATGGAGTATGGTAGCAAAGAAGGTAAAACTTTGAGCAAAAATCCATTTTTATGGAAGTCATAGTTTTATCTATTGGACTACAATCCTATAACTCACATAGCCCCAAATTTGTCATTTTAAGTCATAATATTTTGCTTTTTTAGACTAACCTTGATTCTATCTATAGATTCCATAATTGTTTTGCAATATCACTACTCACAATTAGTGATATTGTAACCCCATTACTTGCTAGTAGTGATATTGCAATACCACAACTATTTAGTCATGGGATTACCTACTCAACTCGTGGAATTGACTAACTAAGTCATAGTATTGTTGTAAACCATTAGAGGTTAAGAGATAATACTTAAAATCTCATAGTTGAGTAATTATTAACCTAACTCATGGGATTGTGAACCTGAATAGTGATTTTCTTACTTGAATAGTGAGATTGTGAACATGACTCATGAGATTGTGAACTTGAATAATGATTTTGCCAACCCAAATAGTAGGATTGTGAACTCGACTCACATGATTGTGAGCCTGAATAGTAAGATTGTTATCTTAAGTAGTGGGATTGTGTATTTTCACTAAATTAGACCAAATAAAAATATTGTCTATCTAAATCATAGTTTTGTAGAGTCACAAGATTGCTCTATGGAGTAGCATGATTGATTATGTGAAACTCAAGAGATATTTTTTTCAAAGTTATTTGTTCAATCTCATAAGTGCTATAAATAAGGTAGTCCTAATCTTTTTTTTACAGGTTGAAAGGTTGGTTTAGAAGTTATTTGGTTGTTTTAACTAATCATACACTTCTATTTAGGGTTTAATAATAACTTCATTAAAATCTTAGACACTTCAAATTTGGTGCTTAAAATGAATCTTTAGCATGCTAAGTCATGAACAATTAAAAATTTGGGTCTAGAACAAACTTAGGTCATTATTGTTTCATTCAGTATTTTTGGTGAAATCTTTACAAGTTTTTACATCTTCAAGCCAAGGGGCTAAATAACACCACCACACTTTTCAATTAAGTGCTTTAAAATTGAACATATTTTCAAAGATTGTATTTAATAGATCATTGCTTGATTAGTTTTGTTTGGTAAAAAGAAAGATTGTGTGTGTATACTCTCCCATCCATCCCCTTTAGGGAAATTTTGGGATCAAAAGCACTGTCTTTATTACAAAGTGCCTTAGTCTAAAGGCATAGAAGAGAAGTTGTCAATGCTCTCTCCATGACTTGCATGACTTGGGTGACCTAGAAACAACCTTTAAATCTCTTTTACTTGTCATTTAATTCATTGCATCTTGGCTTGTGAGGGGTACTTCATTACCTCCCATGAGTTCTTTAGGGAAGCTTTGACCTAGGAATTCATATCCCAACATCATCTTCAAACCCTTTCCATGAGGGGTATATAAATTAGGATCAACCCACTGGGATAGAAGGTTTGAGTGGTTAAACCTTCTCCTAGTGCCAGGGCTAATCTTAGGATGTATGAGCACATTGGACATTGTAATACCTTGAGTGAGTGATGGATGTATTAGTTTTAAAAAGGGCAATACTTTTTTATAACAAGCCAAGTGTCATGGACCCAATTGATGTGTTGCTTATTTTATATGCTGACATGAAAGTCATATGTATTTGATCTATCTAAATGATTAAAAACCAATTAGTTTTAGTCAACCCCACTTGTGCACACCCTTGATAGGAATTTGGTTGATGTACTTGTATTTTGTCATTTTCTTTCTTGATATTTTGAGACTAAAACTAATGTGTTTATTTATAAACCACATCAAAATCAATTTGTTCATATGCCACTCTTTTGTTTAAAGAGGCATTATGCTGGTCATTTGCACCACACTTATGCCTTGAAGTTTTTTACAAAACTTATTTATATGTGTGTCATTTGAGTTGAGGAGGGTAGCATTATGCTGACCAAAACATATCAAACCATTTTTCCTTTGAGTCTTTGAAGCATAACATTGATCATATCATTAGAGCATGCTATCACCATTATGCTACTCAATTTGCCTCAAAACTTGTTTACCATTACATCAAAACCATAGTTCAAAACTAGTCATATATGCCATTTGGATCTTGTTTATGCACTATCATACTATCCAATCTTATCTAGATTATTTGGTCAAATCCTAGGCTTCAACATTGAGTTTTTAATTAACCTTGTCAAGTTTAGATTCAAACATTGATTGATTTTTATTTAGGCTTAAATTTTTGGGGCTGATACATAGATCTTTCTCTTTTGGGTTGCATAACTTTCGTTAATTGATTACCCAAATTTGAAGACTATTGATTACTTATTTTTTTTTAAAGCCTATCCTCATCATTATTTGTGCCTTTACTTGAAAGAACATAGGCTTTTTCCAAAAGCCTTTTGCCTTATGGATTATGCCAACTGATCATGTTTATCTTTGATTCCATGTGTCAGGTCTATGTCAAAGTTATTTCCAAACTTATTAGATTAAATCAAATTCACATCAATTCTTTATTTCAAAGCCTAGATTTTGATGTCATTTGGCCAAAATTCCTAGCACAACCTATTTGAGCCTAGATTTTGACTCCACATTTGGACAAAAGACCTAGAGAATCTTTTCCCTTTCTTAGTTTAGACCTTGTTTGGAACACTTTGGCCTAGACCTTCAACATGCCTATTTTTATTTAGACACTTGACCTTTTGTGTGTATGATATGTGATGTTGAAAATTCAACGTTAGACTATTTTATGCCAAGTTTTAGCACAAACTATTTTAGAGACACATCTCCATTTTTAGACCACATCGGAGATACAACTCCACCTTCGACCAAGTTAGACCTTGTTTGAACATTTTTATCCTTTAGACATTATTTTTAAGAGTTTTCATATTCTAAGCCTTTTTATTTTTGAAGCTTTCATCATTGATGCAGATATGTCTATCCACACTTATAATGGATTCATGTACAATTCAAATTATGATATAATGGCTAAATAAAATGGATTTGATTTTTATGGCTTTATTTAATACCCATTTGATGATAACATGGTTTATGAGATGAAATTTTATCCACCTTAAAAAAAACAAATCAAGGACCAAATTCAAGACCTCAACTAGGATGATATGGTTGGTGAGGAGGAATTAGGTAAAAATATATATAATGATAATGTTTTTTGGGAGATGGATCTATACCTTCCTTACAATAATCAATATAGGGAATAAAGGCAAGGATTGGGTTATAATCCAACTCAAAACCCTGACTGAGATGATATGGTTTATAAGGAAGACGTTAGAAGGTTTGGCTTATGTGATAAATTAGGCTCCACCATGTCGTACCATTTCTATTCTAGGATCACATCCAAGGAATACCATTTTCATACCAGGACCTCATCTTTTGGCTTGTGTAAGAAATCATGCTCCACACTACACTATTGTTACCATTTTAGGACTTTGTCTTTTCTATCATGTGAGAAATCACGCTCCCCAATACCCTACCATTATCAAACCACAAGCCATTCCTCATCCAGTATGAATCCCATCAAAACCTTAACCAATCCAGTCATTTGAAGACCAAGCTATGTTCAAAATTGGTATTTTATAACTCATTGGAAACCAAGGCCAAGAAAACCAACCAATCTAAGATGATTTTATTGAACCCACCATTTGTGATAAGTCAACCTATGATGGATTGCCTTTTAATCCTATACTAGTCATTGAAGAGTCTCACTCTGATGAGCTAGTCTTCATTGAGTCACTTATTAATTATTATAACCACCTTTAGATAAATCATTGCATCGACTATATGCCTATTTTTACAAAGACTCCCCTTGACAAGCTAGTCTCTAAGGAGTTATATCTTGACATTTTTATTATCATTGAGGAGTCTCACTTTGATAAATTAGTCTCTATAGAACCCACCATGCCATCATAGGTCATTGCTTTTCCAATACCAAGAATTCAACAAGACATCATTGTAACAAAGTACCCATCAGATGAAGCATCAAAATTAGAGTTAGGTTTTATTCTTGAATCAACATCATGTTTAGTATCAAAAGTAGAATCAATATTAGTCTTACCATTATATTTAGAGTCCCTTCTATGATTTTTTAGGATGAGTACTTTAGATTTGACACAAGTTCTCCTAGTATATTCTATGAGGATTATGCATCCTCTTCTCATTCCATTACCATTCCACATACCATTACCACCAACCAAAATAGCCATTAAATTAACAAACCATCTCCCACAAGTGTCGATTGGGATGTTTAGAATCACACCTTGTTGAATTGCATCCATGGTGACATAACAATTGAAAAAGAGCAAGGAGGCCAAGACTACATTCATGTAGAAGAAGAACACTCTCCTAGTGAAACTTTTTTAGAGGAACTATGGGATAATCAAAGTTTAAACTTAGGATCTTCAAGTGAAACCTCTTTGGAGGTGCTAAAAGATAATCAAAGTAAAAATTCAATGTTCATTAGTGAAACCTTCTTAGAGGTACTACAGGACAATCAAGATAAATTTATTGGTAGAAACCTCATCAAGGCATCAATAGCTGAGCACAAAAGTTCTTCATTACTTAATGAAGACAAAATCAAAGATTAAATCAATATAACTTCCCATCTATATCCTAATCAGATGGTAGCTAATCTCAAGCCCAAACAATAATAGAATATGGTGGTCATATTGAGAGAATATTTAGAAGTCTTCATCCCCACCACATCCAATGTTATGTCAAATCCAACATCAACAACATTACGTGTGACTAAAAGTCCTGATCTTCATTTGTTTTATAACCATTCCACATTCCATTATCCTCCATCATTACATTTCTCAATCAAACCTTTCATCCAAATTTTATCCCTATTTACCATTCATGACTGCAATTTACTTTGTAGGGGCTATAAAGATATCTTATCTTGATGCTTGAAGGAATCTAAATCAATAACCAATGAAGATCACAACACCATTCTTTGCATTCAAATATGCAGGTAACTCTTGATAGATCAACTATTTAAATAAGGTGTGGGGTAGAAATTAACATGATTGGGTATTTTGTTTATATCAATTATTGATTAGGTTATGCATCTTCACATCAATAAGAATAACAAAATCAAAAACCACATCCAGGCCAATAATATGTACCATGTCATTTTCATTTTCCATTACATTTACCATTGTTGCATATCCTACCATTTACCGCATCACTTGGGGGTAACCCTCTTACCATTTTACCCAATATATCAAAACCCATCATTATCTTAAGCAAGACCATACCATCATCTCATACCATTCCTATCTAGACCAAACCCTATTTTTAGTCATCTTCCCAATCTTGTTTTGAACTTGGTTCCTTTGGTTCTTCCTGCACTTTTCATGAGGGGATTCTGATCAATTTTTAATAATCAATCGAATTTCATGTTTAAATGATAGTATATTAAAATAGTGTGACAATTGATCTGGAAAGATATCTTTCATTTTCTATCTTATATCAAGTTTATTTAGGTGAACCTAATTATAACCACTTATGGGAAAATTAGTGTCTCTCCAGTCTTGCTGCTAATTATAACCACCTATGAGCAAATTATTATCATTGATCTAATCCATTTTATCCTAGTTATAACCCCCTATGGGAAAAATAGGGGTAGCACTTGTTTATCATGCATTATTACATCACCTTTCCATTATTATTTTCATTTGACTGGCCATTTTCTAAATTTGAGAACTTATTGGGACCTGGTCAAGTTTTTTGCTGCCTTTTGTGTGGACAAAATTATTGTGATCAAAGGCCAATTTGGGACTATGTGGGTCATGTTTGATTCATGTTGTGGTCACATTAATCCCCATTTCCATGTGCTCTCACTATTTTGTGAGCAACCTAAGCAATGCTCCCATCATTTTGAGAGCTTAGATCATTTAGTATCTCATCATCCTCCATTGAGTTAATATACCTATAACATTCCAATTTTTTTTGTAAAATTGTTTAGAAAAACCAAAAATATTGACCACTTCTTTGCCTTAAGGATTCTGGGAGCCCTTACTAAGTCATAAGAAAATCACTTATCACTTAGTTTCCCCATCCTTTTTGGCCTTTTCCCCCATGCTCTTTCTATTTTGCAAAACCATTCCTATTATTATATCACATTCCTATGGCTTAGGGATGTCATTTTAATCTTGATGAGATGATGAAATTTATCCACCTCAAGCAGTAGAACACTTGACTGATTTGATGTATTGTCTATAAAGATCATTTCAAGCGGTATCATTTTATCAATCTTATTTATACTATACCATTTTACCATCCTATCATCCTACCAACCTATCACTTTTTTTATCACCTATCTATTCTACCATACCCTTGCCTATCAACCAAGTTGTTTTCTCCCTCCCTACTTGGTCATATGACCTTGGTTCTATTCCATTCATTTCAGATCCACATTCAACAAAAGGATTTAGATTCTATTTTAGTAGTTCTTTCAAGCATTCTAGATAAAGGCTATATTTTAGAGCAATAAGACAATAGTTTGGTAGTTACATCCTTCATTTCTTGTTCCATTCTTTATACCAAGTGTGCCTGATTATAATTACCTATGGGTAAATAAGTGTCTCACCAGTCTCATTACTAATTGTAACCACTTGTGGGAAAATTAGTATCATTAACATGTGCTATTGTATCTTAGTTATAACCGCCTATAGGAAACCTAGGGGAAACACTTATTTATCATGCCTTGACATACCAACTAGATGTTTCCTATGTTATACTATGATTTTATAATAACTATGCCTATTTTGTTTGAATTAACTTCTATTCTAGTCAGATTCCTTCATTATAAGTTGAAATTATAGTGACTTGAGGTTCCATCCTAGGAATATGTAGGCAATGCTTGATACTTTTTGAGGTTCCATCCTAGGAATATATAGGAAATATAAGTAATGCTCTTTCCATTTTGTGATCTTGGATCATTTAGTATCTCATCATCCTCCATTGAGTTGAGATACCTGGAAAAGTCCAAAAAAATTTGTAAAATCATTTAGAAAAACCAAAAATATTAACCACTTCTTTGCCTTAAGGATTCTGGGAACCCTTGCTAAGTCATAAGAAAATCACTTGTCACTTAGTTTCCCCATCCTCTTTGGCCTTTTCTCCCACACTCTTTCCATTTTGTGAGTTCATTCCTATTATTCTATTTTCATCTGTTATGTTTGTTTTTCATCGGTTATCATTTTATTCCCATTTCTTAGGAGAACTACATTTGGCCTAAAGTTTTTATTAGATATTACATCCATGGAACTATGTAGGCAACCTCCACTTACCTAGTACATATGGAGACAACTCAACCACTCCCTTCCTTTCATTTTATTTCCCCATCTTGTTTGTTTGTTAAGTTGTCTCCTATTTTTTAGTGGTAATGTTTGTGTGATTTAGCTCATGTTATTTGTACTAACCTTAGGACTAGCTGTTATTTGTTATTTATCTATTTCTATTTTTTTTCTTTTAGTATTATTTCTTTGATTCAGTCTATATGCATTCATTGGGTGATTCCTTGTGCATTTATACTTGAATCCATCCATATTCATATGTTTACATTATCATCATGGTTTTTATCATTGGTGAATTATTTTCCCTTGAATATTGGATTACAAACGTTAGTCCTCATGCATATTTTAGCTCAATCCTCATGGTGTTAATTTCATGATGCCTATCATATAATGCTACAACAAAAATTAGCTTCAAGAATTTTACTTGACAATGGTGGCATCAACATCTCCTCGACACCATCAACCTAATCTGATCCCAATCATATCATAAATAGAGTAATTAATCAACAAAATAATTTCAACCATTGTTATTTTAGATGAGCATCTCCCTACTAACAGGTTATTCCAATTCATTATCACCCTCTGTGTCAAGTTATTATCATCATCAACCAATCTAACATGTTTTCCATAATCGAGGTCTAATGCTTATAAATATCTTTGGGAAAACCATTGTACACCATCCCACTTGCATTTCTTAATGATTATAACTACCTTTAGGTAAATCATTGTGTTCTCACCAAATTTACTTTATTTTTTACCAAATAGGGGAATGTTGTTATCATGTTTGTCTATCCTCACTGGGGTAGCTCCATCTTCTCAATAATTACAACCACATTTAGGTAAATCATTGTGTTATCATACCACATTACCACTATTGGGGTATAATACTTATAACTAACTTTGGGAAAACCATTGTATACCATCCCACTTACATTCTCAGTGATTTTGAATACTTTTTCAAAATCATTGTGTTCTCACCCCATCATATTCCTTTCTTTAGTCCCCTTGTTTCACTTCTTTCTTTTTGAGGGAGCGTTTGCTAACCTACTTGTGCCAAATATTCCCTCGAGGGGGAATCATATAGTTCATCCATTGTTATTGATGTTGTAGCCATGCAATACCTTTTTAATCTTTGAGAAGATGTTACTATGCCTATAGCTTGCAATGCCTTCCCAAATAGGGAAAACTTTAGACACCTAAAACTAGCCACCAATGACCTTTAATCAAGCTTTTGACCAATTTATATCAAAATGCACAATTTGGATTAAAAACACTAAAACACATTAAAAGATTTAAAACTATCATAATTAACTACCAATTTTGGCTAGAGTATCATTAAATAAGGCAATGCAATTTATAAAGCAACTAACTTTGATTAGATCATTTTGAATCAAAATGACATTTTCACACCCGGGTGCTCTAGATCGCTCTTTTCTAAAAAAATTCTTACAAGAGACATGTGCCTTTGTTATTTTGTGTTGACAACATCCTAAATGGGATAAAAGTTCTAATGTATCTAACATCACCTTCTAATTCCAATCCAATCAAATTTTGAGCCAATAATACAAAATTATGATCAATTTGATTAATTTGTGCACCAATTCCCAAAAATTTGCATCAAAGTTGACTACTCATGCTTAAATATAATTAATTAAAATCATGAGCCTAATTAAGAATTACATGGAACTTGTTGAATATTTATTTTTGGAAATTGATTATGAGTTTTTACATCATCAAATGACATCATTTCTTAGAAAGACATCCCTAGGTTAAAAAAACATTAGATATTAGGATTAAGACCTCCCATGCCTCATTAAGACCTTCCATACTTATTTAATGCCTCTCTATCCCAAATATTTATGAGGGTATTTATTTAGTTTTTCCTCAAAAAATGAATGAATTCTTAGCCACACATCTTCATCTTGAGATGGATGGTTTAGGTTCATTCTGATCATTTTGCAAAATCTATAAATAAGAGGCCTTGCCTATTGAATTTTAATCTCTTTTAAGCCAAAGTTACCATGCCCAAATAGATTCAAACCACGTCTTGATGTAGTGTTATTATGTCCATATATTGAGCTAAATTCATCACAAAGCCAAAGGTGCAAAGAGCAGATGAAGGTAGCCACACTCCATTGAAGAAGATCTCTTGAAGCACAAGCTGAGTAAGCCAAAGAAGGAGCCTTTTGGAGAAATCAAAGATTTGGTAAAAAATTTGTGTTTTATATTCATATTTCTCATTTCTTTTCATTTCTAGTTGTGTTTTCAAATGTTTTTTCCTCACTAAGCTCCCCTTAGTGACTAGGCCTATAGATGTTATGCTAGTTAGTGTGTTTCTTTCATTTTATTTTCATTTTGGAACTAACACAATACTAACCATCCTATCTTGAGTCAAATTCCTAGTCTATAGTTTACACTGCTATGGACTAGACCTTATCATATATTAGAGATCTTAGATAACAATGTTTCCATTTGAGTGACCTTGAAGGTAATGGATTTCCATATCTAGTTAATAACTAGTTTTTAAAGTACTACTTCATGGATGTACCATCTAGAGGTGTCCTTGAATGATCACAACTACCTAGGTAGAATTAGGGATAGGCTAGATTTACTATTTTTATAATTTAATTTATTGTTTTCTATCATTTACTTTCTTTAGGATAGTTTTCTTACTTTCTAGATTAGCCTTTCTTGCTTTCCACATTTTGATTTCGTTAGTTTAGTTCCCTACTTTTTAGAGTAATTGTTTTTATCTTTTAGTGGCAATATGATTAACTTTTCCTTGTATAACCAAGCTAATATACAATCCACCCAACTTATTTTCCATGTTTGAGATTAAAATTTAAACCCATGAGAGAGTTTCCAAAATAAGAACAAGTGTGGGAAGGATATAATATGGAACACACAAATTAATTCATTTGTAGGTTTTACACCCTTATATTTGATACTTTTAGAATTTAGGTATGCAACAAACTAGTTAATTATGGTTATATAATAATTTAATACTTTTATTAGGTATGTAAAATCTATTCTTAGTGCTCCATATAAATTTATAAAGTTTTTTCATCTCTTTAGATAAAGTACACTTCCAATGTTAATACTTATTTAAGGCAATAACCATTGATACAAATATAGGTGGCAAGGACATTCTGATAAATCAAATTTATTTTCTATCACATACACTAGCTCAAAGTGATTCTTGCCTCCTTATTCTACCTGAATTCTAAAAAAGAGAGAGAGAAAGAGGACCAATGTATCCTAAAGAGTGATTAGTAGACTTAAAGTAAATCTAAAGGTGATAAAAGACTCACATGATGAAATAAAATTAATCTATCATGCATCATGCAAGAATATAAGGTGAGGAAAGGAAGATGAACCAAAGGTATCTCTGTCAAGGTTATAGAAATATGGTTGGTAGTAGAGTAATGCTTGAGTCTTCCTAGTTTTAAACATGCATTAAATAAATTAGAGTGAAACCTATAGTTTATTCCAAACCTTTGGTAAAACCCTCAAGCAAGGGTAAAAGAGAATCACTTCATCACATATAGATCCAAGGTATGACCAAGACTAGTATGTTTTATGAAGTCATTTGGAGTCTTTTTTCATGTTTCTACTTTAATTATTCTCTTGTGGTATGGTTCATATTTGATTTTGGATTGTTAACCAATGATTTTGGGTTCTTGAATACTCATGATCATTCCTCCTGAGAGTCACCATTTGTTTTACTCAACACACCCCCATTCTTTATTTTATTTCGAATGAGGACCCTATATATCTAAAAGGCCTATGTATATTTTGAATTTTTTTCATAGGTATTTATTTGTGCACCTAACTTATTTATTTAGTATAAATGTTTGGATATATTTTCATTTTTTTAGATTATTTAGACTAACCTATTAATGGTCTTTAGGATATTTGCATATATAGGTTTTCACATTTGGACCTTATACATTTTACCTTTTACAAGCTGTGCATGTTGCATTTTAGGTCTTCAAAAATTTTATTTATAGGTTTTCTATTCAGCATAACATCCATCATGTAGTTCAACATCTCAAAATTTTAGAGTCTTCATGCCTTTTCAACTTGTTATACCTTTGCATATTTTACACTTCATAGGTTATGTTCATAAATCATGGATTTTGTTATTCATGGCCTTCAACAATTTTTTTCTTCACATATTTTTTCTAATGTTTTTGTTCATGAAGTTAGATTTTGGCATTTTGGTTATTCACAACTTTTGTTCATAATTTTTGCACTTTGCAAAATTTACGTTTTGAAAATTTTAATTAGAAGTTGTGTTCACAAAAAGTATTCTTCATAGGTTGTGCTCACATGAATTAGTCTTCAAATATTTTGTTCAAAACTTTGATTCACAAGTTGTGTTTCAATGCAATACCTAACACCCGACATCTAAAGGTAGAATGCATGGAAAATTTGGTATTGCATGAAAATAATGATGAGATGATACTTGTCCAAGTCTCCAATGTGGAATTTTACCAAATGTATAAAAATCATACATAGCATACCTATCAAAGTGAAGTGATATAATTTGAATAAAATGAGTAAAACAAGCTTAATGACATTGGACATTAATGACACATAAACTAAAATAAAGTATTAGACTTAAAGTTATATCATTGAACTATAAAGAGACATCATGCCTATTAATTACTAAAAAATTCTTGAAAACTTGCACTCTAAAGATAACTTGAAGCCATACCTATTTATGTTCTATTGCATATTTCTTCTAGTAAGCCAACGTAGTCTAATTATCATGAAAATAATGTAATTAAACTAGGTAGTAATGGCCTCTTCATCTAGGTTATTTAGGGGGGGTTTCCAACTTCCAAATTCTCCATAGAAGACTATATAGAGTACATCAACACTATTTTTAATTTGACTATGATTAAAAATGAGTATGCTAATTATTTAGCTCTTTGGGATGTAGTCAAGGATGTAGATGCCTATTCACATGAAGAATTATTAATAGTCTCATAATAATAGTTGGTAGTAGACTTGACACCATTAAAATGTCAATAACTACACTTTGTAGTGGTGAAACCTAAGGTCATTCCCTACATCAACTTGTTTCAAAACCTATTATTCATTGGGAAGCTAATTGGAGGTGGATTCCTACACCACTTAAGCCATAATATGGTCATTGCTTGTATCTTAGGAGACACCTTACTGAGTTATATATAGTTTCTAATCATAGATGTTTTTGATGAACATTGAGTGGAGATATGGAAGAAGACAACCATGATTGAAAATTCTCTACAGAAATGGATCATTCTTGGAGAGGTGGTCACTCTCAAGGCAAGGGAGCTAGTTCTAATTACCAAGTTATAGATGGGTATCTATATTAGAATGGTGTAGTTGAATATATTATATGGCCACCCTAGGATCTAGTATCTCTATTTGTAATGGGTACCATTGCTGGAATTGATGATGACATAAAAGCTGACCTTCTCACTAGGGAAGATAATCAGTGCAAGGCTCAAGGAAAAAATGTTTAAGAAGGATCAAAATCCCCCAAATGACCATTTATACATGATCTCCTATCTAATAGATATTATAATGGGTACATTATACGTACACAACATATCAATATAGAGTCTAGTCCTAGACTGCATCAAAAATTAGGCATGTAATTTATTTTATTTCCTCTACATCTATGCATACATGAGGAATGTATTAAGAATTATTGAGAATGTCTACCCTCAAATATGGAGGTTAATTTAGGAATAAACCTTGATTAAAATATTAGAGAGCATTATTAAGACATTAGGGATAAGGGGGATTACTAAATTTCCCATAACTACATGATGATTATGGTCATGGGAAATAAGGTTGCTCCATTGGGTCTCCCCAAGTTTACCCTAGAATTTTTTTTGAAAAATAAATTGCCTACCATATATGGTGGAATATAGATGAATAATTGAATAAAAAGAAGAAATGACTATTTCATGGTTCCTCCTTGACAATTGGTTGAATGAGCTATACCATCAGGAAACACTTCAGACAAGTTGGCAAGGTTAAATTCATTAGATTATCTACCACATAAAGATTGGGATCCCCATATTATAATATAAAAGTATATCCAAGTCCTTGTAATCCCATACCAACATGAGCCTTATGATCATTATTTCATTTTTCTAAATACAAAATATGATGCTGAAGTTTTAAAGAGAGCAAAGGCAGTTGGTTTCAATGAGGAAATTTTAAGAATTATTTAGAGAGAGCATTCCATAACAATTATTGAAGTGCACACTAGGATACCTACTCTTAGCATATGATCAAATACAAATTATTGGACCTCCCGTAGTCCCCAACAAATTTGAGACAAAGGAAATCTTCCTAGCCACCAACCATGGTGATGACAACTTTTAAGTAGGAGCTAAGGGTGGAGAAGACCACAATTGTCTCAAGCTCATCTCAAAAAGGACCATATCATAAACCACCACCTATAATGAGGTATATGAATCAAGATCAAGAGGTGAAAGAAATTATATCTACTTCTAATGTTTTGGGTGAAGATGAGGAACTAATATGTATTGATTCTTGTGATGCAGAAGAAGGGAATTTATATTGCTCCTTAGTTATAGTTGCCACAACCATGGATGTTATTTCTTCCTCCACTCAACATAATTCCCCCTTGATTGGTAAGACTACAATTTATTACAAAAATAAATCTATAGTTCTTAGAACCCATGTGGATACAAGTATTGAAGCTCCATTGTAAGAGGGCCCAAGGGACCATGGATAGACATTCATCAAGAGGGAACCTAAGGGATAATAAGAGGACAAATAACTATAGAAGTATAAATTATTAAGCCTTTAAGGATTGAAAGGGAAAGAACCACTTGAGGGTGACAAGTTAGGTAAGGACATAACTCATTCAATTACCTCAATCCCTATAGTTTCTATAGTCCCTTTGGTTTTTGTTATTTCTACTACTACTACTACTACTACTACTACTACTACTACTACTACTACTACTACTACTACTACTACTACTACTACTACTACTACTACTTCTTTTGTTTCATTAAATCCTATTGCTGTTAGTCCTAATGTCTCCACAAGTCCAATTGTTGCTAGTATAGGGTTTGTTTCTCAAGCCCCTACTATTTAAAATTCCATTATTTTCACCTTAATAACCATTCCATCTACCAATCCTAATCCTAAAAAGGTTAAATTCATGAAAACCAAAGGAGATGTGGTAAGTGCCTAATTATAGGTCTCCTCCACCCAATTAGGATTTCTAATGCCTTAGAAAACCATATGCACTATTCATAAAATGCCCTATTTTGGTGATATTTATTGGTCCAAAATCATTTGGCCATCCTTACTAGACCCCTTGTAAGTATAGGCTTTAATGTAATCTCTAGGGGACCTACTTGCTGAGACTACTACTCATGACACTTAGTGATTTGAATCCACATAATTGGTGATTCCTTAGTGGGAAACTAAATTGGAAGCCAAAGCTTCCCAAATGCCTAATAAAATGATAAAATAGTTTCCCATAATGAGTTATATCTTTGGAAAATCCACAGTACCATCCAAACAATTAAAAAGAGGAAAATTGAGGATGACACTGTTGGAGGTCAAGTTTTAGAGGAAAGGTAAGATGTTTTCTCCTTATTGAGGAGGAAGAACAAGAGGTTGGGAGAGTCTCCTTATAATGAATATTTTAATTAATAATTTAGGACTCAAACTGAGGCTTTGATATAAATACATAAAGGTATTGAACAAGGTAGTTGAGAGCTAGAAAAAGAGCTTGAGTAGGTCAAGGAACAACACAAAATTGTTCATGTCCTAGTATAAATTTAAAATGATGTTTAGAGGGTATCCTTTTGGTTATTTAACATTTTGGATGTTATTGGTTCAATGAGAGCTGAGCTAGTTCCTCATGTTATAGAAATAAGGAAATTATTCAATTATTTTTAGGATGATGAAAATAAATTGAATTTTCTTATATTATATACAATTAATAAGGTTTATAGCCATTTTGATTTGATGACAACATTAGAGGTGAATTATCTCAACTTGGTGGTCATCAAAAAACATGAGGTTAGAGACTAAGTTCAAGCATAAAAAATTTGATACCAAAGTTTTTAAAGCATGAGAAGTGAATCTTACATATTCAAGATGAATTAAAGTGCTCTCAAGCAAGGGACTCAATAGGAAAGTTAATAAGTAGAGCTAGTTTTGAATAATTACTTCAATAGGATTATACCAATTTAAGTAGAGACTTCAAGGAGTCACATTATAATAAATTAAATCAAATTTTAGTTTTGTGAGGAAGAAGGTTATAAAAGAGAAGTTTTCTAGGTGGAGTTTAGGGTCACTAAAGTTGAACATGCATGCTTGATGGTGAAATTTAGTAGAGGAATAGTCCATATCTTTAAAACATGGACATCATCAAGATGTATAATGGTGTTGGTTACAAACACTACCAAGAGTTGAAGGCCAAGAAAATGGCTATGCCACACCATCTAGTTCCAAACTGATTACTTCATTTACTTTTACTTTTTTGGCTCCAAGCATGAAACTATCAACTCAAGCTAAACCTTGTTTTTTTAAGGTTAATTTTGCATGTATTGTTGTCACTTGGATTTTCACCCTTTGAGGAGATGTCTTATCTTTCCTTATCTAAGTGGCATAATTAAAACACCTCTAGGCTTGTGGGTAGCCTATGAATGAGGTGAATCTTTAGATAGGGCTAGCTCCCTTGATGTACCACATTAGATCACTACTACACCTAAAATTTAGGAAAGGAAAAGAGAGAGAGAAAACTAAAATAAAATTATCCTAAGGGAGGTGATACACCAGATAAGTTGATGACTTCTAACCAGATACATGTTACACATAAAACCAAGAGACTAACTAAACATACACTTCTCCAATCTACATCTTCTCACATCAATATTAAATTATGAGGTTATGGATGAATGTTTAGGTTAGGAGGACTAAACAAGAGGCCTTGAATGGAACTAGTGAATATAATAAGTCACTCAAACTTGAAAATTCCTGGAACACTTCACATGCCCTATAAGAAGAAGATTTCCAACTGTAAATAGGTGAGAGAATGAAACAACAATCCTAAAAATAAATCATCCAAGTAAACACACTACGAATGGTTATGGAAGAGGTAAAAATAGTAGTAATATTTATCAAATGGTATGCAAATGAGTAGGGATTTTACATACTTAGGTGGATCATAAGTTATGAAGGCCAAAATGGCTAGTTATTATAGAACTTGAGAGAGAGAAGAGAAGAGAGAAGTATAAAAGTCACAAGGACACTTGTAAATCTAAGAAAAGGAGTTACATGAGCATGGTAAGAGAGTGTCAAACAAACCATGCAAGGTTAGTGTTGACACTTGGATTTGCACCCTTGAGAAGATGCTCAATTTTCCTCATCCAAGCAACGTAATAGAATCATCTCTCTTGATATGGGTGAAAATTCTATTGAGATGAATCTATATATTAGGGGCTAGCTCCCCTTGATGCACCATTTGAATACTGCTTCTACTACTGCTAACTTTTGGGGTGAAAAGGGGAGGAGGGAAACTAAATCAAACCTAAATTAATGGAGGTGATACACCAAAATAGATGATGGCTTCCAACCACATGTATATGACACTTATGACCAAAATAATGAATAATATACACTTTCCAAGTCTTTATATTCTTGCATCAATATTACACTATGAGGTCATGAAAGATTGTCTTATGATAGGAGGCCTTGAATGGCACTAAGGAAAAGACAAACTCACTTAGATATGGACATATCTTGTAACACTTCACATGACCTACAAAAATAAGTTTCAAATAGGTGAAAGAATGAAGTACAATGCTAAGGAATCCATAACTTCACTAAGCAAATTTAATATTCAAGTAGAACACACTATGAATAGTCATAGAAAATGTAAACATTTAGTCATTTTATTGATAAAAAGGTGTAAAATTGAGTATAGCTTCACCATACTCAAGTGGAACCTCAAAAATGATCTAAGAGTAGCCATATATATAGAGTTTTAAAGGGAGGTCAAGCAAAGGGAGTTCATGATTCACATGGACATGTGTCAATCTGAGAAAAAAATAGTTATATTACATTCTATAAGAAGATTCTGACAATTATACTAGGAAAATGAAGATATCTCAAATTGCCTTTTGCTATAGATGGGTTTATTGGTTGGAAATTAATTTGGGTGCTAGATGTACCTTATTGGCTTGCTAAGCTATGAAATGACATAACAACTTGAACTATCAAATGCCTATTTCTACTTGTTGTGCACAACTATTCAAAATCTCACCATTTATCTTCTTTATTTTTGCCTTTTGGTTTCAATACTTTGTTTTCAACTCTAATGACTATTTTCATAGTTTGAAGTTGACATATTTTGGGTTTTCACTCCTTTTTTTAATCCAATGGCTAATTTTTGTAGTCTAAACTTGACATTCTATAGGCCATCACCTTGGGTATTTTATTTAGACTTTTTATCTTCAGCATTTTTTTGGACTTTTTGTCTATGGCCACTTTTTTTGAAAGAATTCATTCAGGCCTTTTGTTTCCTTCTTTTCTTTTTTCTTTGTTGATTGGTCCATTTCCTTTAGACAAAAATTCCAAAGGAAATCTTATCTTCAGAATCTTCTTCTTGGACCATTTCTTCAGACAAAATGTCTAAAAGAATTTGATATTTTAGGCCTCTCATAAACTTCCTTCGAATAATTTTTTTGAAATAATTCTTTCCTTCAAAAATTTCCCTTCAAGATTTTTGGAATGGTCCTCTTCTTTGAAAAGTTCCCTTCAGTTATTTTAAGAGAACCCTTCGACTTCTCAGAATGGTCTCTTTCTCTTTAGTCTTCCTATGGATACCCTTCAAAAAAATGCAACATACCCTTCAATATTTTTAAATGGTACTTAAAGCTTATAAAAATGACCCTTAAAAAAAATGAATGGTCCACCTTTTCTCTGAAACAATCCTTCAGACTTTCTGTGAAGTACCCTTTGGAAATGGAAATGACCTTTTAAAAGAATTGTTTAGACCTTTAAAAAATTTGTTTCAGACAAATTGTCTGAAACAATTCTTTCCTTTGGATTTTTTGATAAGTGCCTTTTAGAAAGGCAAGTGTCCACATTCAATAAAAATGATATGACCCTTTGAAGAAAAGCAAGTGACCTTTCAGAAGAATTACAAGTGACGCTTCAGAAGAATGTAATTATCCTTAAAAAAACTTGTAGTTGTCCTTTAAACTTTTGGAAACGGTCCACTTAGCCTCAAAGATACCCTTAAAAAAAAGCAAAGGTCTTTTTTGGCTTGAAAGATACCTTCAAGAAAATTAAAGTGCCTTTTGGAAAAGTTACAAGCACTCTTCAAGAAAATTAATTCGAATAAAAAGTTTGAAAGAATTCACCTAAGTAAAAGGCTTCAAACAAAAGTTTGAAAGAATTTGATAAGGATTTTACAACAAAATCCCAAAAGAAATATACTTATCAAAGGACCAAAACAAACCTTCTAAAAGAATTCATTAGTAAGGAATTAGCCAAAAGACTAAAGAACAAAGCTACAAAAAGGAAAACACTTGGGTTTTTACATGTAATAGACTTTGGCTTTGTATAAGAACACTTCTTGCATATTGGATATGAAACCTACATACTAGACATGAACAAAGGTATAGACTCAGACACGTTTTTGTAAATAGGGGTTCCCAATTTTGGCCTAAAAGGCCAAAATTTGGTCAATAAATTGGTGACTCATATGGGTAGTATGCCTGCTATACTAATTAGATCGGTAGCCTAAAATAGTCCATTGGGCATGGAATTAATTATGTAATAAAATAAACCAAAAACATTGACCATGATTTAGAAATTTATCAATAATACAAACATTGATTACCTCCAACACACAAAGGAAAAAGGCACACAAAAAAGACCAAAGCAAACACACATGTGCTACTTATCACTTAGGAAAAGACAAGACACACCAGAAAGAAAACTAATTATGTAAAACTAATCAAATATGTTCTTTCCCCTCCTAGATCAAAATTAGGGCTTCTTATGTCTCTTCTATGGAAAGAAAATTCATGTTGCTAGACAGGTATTTGGTTGAAGTAAGAGCTTGGTGACTCATCCTTCTTACTTACCACCTTGATTAACATGTATCCAAGTGAAGCAAGTTCAAATATGTCTCCAACATCCATGTACTCATCTAGTTCTTTGAAACATGTATCATGCTATTCCTTCATGATGGTGTAGTCCATCAATGGATCAATGGCTACTAATTCATCATCATATGGTTCATTTGAATCATGGCCCTCTTGGTATGAAATATTGACCAACTCATTCCTTTCTATCACTTTGAGAAGCTTGTCAAAATGATCTTTCGCTTCATCATGGCTCTCTTGAATAAGGGTGGTTGGTGTGATGTTTGAGCTAAGACAAAATTATTCTAGCTCATTCCAAAAATCATCATTTTCTTTTTTAAGAATTCCTTCAAACCCCCTATCAAGATAATCAAAGCTCTCTCTTTCCTGATTAAAAACAAAAGTCTCTAGCTATTTGGTAACAAAGGTCTCCAACTAATCAACAACATGCTCTTAGACCTCATTTAACACAGGTCCCATGGCTCAGTCATTATCTTCATCAAAGCAACACGAAGGTTTATCAAACAAAGGGAAAGGAAGCTCACCATGCTTACATTCTTCATCTAATGTTGACAAGTGAAGCTTGCCAATATCATCCTCATATTGCTAAAAAATTTGCATGTATGTGTGACCTATATCTTCTCCTTGAATCATGTCACCTTCAAGAGTCACTTTTTAAACCTTATTTTTAGGAAAATCTCATAGAACAACCACCTCTTGAGATATGATTTGACTAAATTATTCTTCTTTGATAATGCCTTCCACCTCATTCTCATGATGATGATCACCATGATGATGTTAATATGGAGTATCTATGATGATCTCATATTTATTATCACTCATGATAGTCTCTTGATCAGCCAATAATTATATTTTCTCTTGCTCACCTTCTTTAAAACATGTTCTTTTTTAGGATGGAAAGAAATGAAGGGTGAATGGATAGGTTTCTGAATCTGAAATGCAAGATTTGGAGTAAGGAAGACAATGGAAGGTGAAAGGAATGAAAATGGAGTATGGGATGAAAGAGAGGACTTAGGAAATGAATTTTAATAGAGGCAAACACTAGTGAACTCAAGATCAGATTGGGAATGAGAAGTGAGGTTTTCTTTGATAGGCTCATGAGGAAGAGGAGGTAAACCTTGGGCTAAAACCAATTGATTCTCTTCCTTCCACTTGACCAACACTTCATCAACATCAGATATATCTTGATAACTCTCTTGAAGGGGTGTATATGGGGTGTGTTTAAACATGGAATCATCTATTGGATCTAAACCATCCATTACACCTTGATTAAGGAACCTTATTCTTGACTCTAAATCTTCAATCTATTTAGCTATATTTTATTAGAAGATTGTTTCTTAGAGATCATGTGCATCATTATGATGAGGAGTATCTTCATTTTCCACTTGATAATTTTGAATAATACTTTTCTCTTTTTCCTTACCCCATGATTCCACTATTTCATTCCAACTCATTATCTTATGATTGGATTTCTCTTCTTGAGGATAAGCAATAAATTAATCTTTATCAAGGCCTTGAGTTGGTTCATGATAGACATTTCTCCAACTTAGAATCTTGACATCATGCTGAAGGACTTGAGGAGATTGAGGGGAATCAAGAAGAGTTTGCACATGCATATGAATATTTTCTTGAGGATGGACTTGTTGTTTTCCAATAGAAGTTGGATGATTTTCTTCAAAGGAGGGTTCACAGTTTAAGGAATTGAAAAAAATAGTTTTCATAGAATGCCTTTATAATGTCCTTTGGCATTAGATTTATAGGTGAAAAGGATTAACAATAGGATTAGTTAATGCATTAGATGGGTTAAAAGATTAACTCATTTTATTTTGGTGAGAAAGTGCTATTTTATAAAAAGGATTTGGTGTATAGGGGAAGGATTTATTTTGTCTAGGAGAAGGCTATCATGGGATGAAATAAGGTTTACAAGACTAACTACCTTGAGTGGGTTGACTTCTCCATCTTATTAGCTTCTCTTTCATGGATTGCATGGTTTGAGCTTGCCTAAACAAGCACTCTTCCTTGAACATAAGCTCTTGCTGATATTTGTTTCACTCATTCAACCTATCTATTTCTAACATCTACTTTTCAAACTCCAATATTATCTCCCTAGCACTCTTGGTTCACAAGGAGAAGGATAATTAGGAGGGATACTTGAGGTGATTGCATGAACAACATGAGCTTGATCAAAACTATATGAAGGAACATAAGATCCATATTTCTCAATAATGGGATTATACATACCAAATATGATTTCTTGATGCACTAGGGCTATTTGACTAGTTGATTCAACTCAGAGTCGCCATTGGTGTTGATTGAAATGCCTCCAAAAGGCTGATTGGTTTAAGAACACACCAATAATTCTTTAAATCCTTGGATAAATTATCCCACTGGGCATGCCAAAAATTGTTGACACTTGGATTTACACCCTTAAGAAGATGCTTATTTCTCCTCATCTAACTAACACAATGGAATCATATCTCTTGTTTTGGGTGATAATTCCATTGAGATGAATCTCTAGGTTAGGGGCTAGCTCCCCTTGATGGACCACTTGACTACTGCTTCTACTACTGTTAACTTTTGGGTTGAAAAGGGAATGAGGGAAACTGAGGTAAACCTAAATTAATGGAGGTGATAAACCAAAATAGATGATGGATTCCAACCATGTGTATATGACACTTATGACCAAAACAATGAATAACATACACTTTCCCAGTCTTTATCTTCTTGCATTAATATTACAGTATGAGGTCATGAAAGATTGTCTTATGCTAGGAGGAGTAGACAGGAGGCCTTGAATGGCACTAATGAAAAGACAAACTCACTTAGACATGAACATATCCTATAACACTTCTCATGCCATACAAAAATAAGGTGCAAATAGGTGAAATAATGAAGTACAATGCTAAGGAATCCTTATCTTAACTAAGCAAATTCAACATTCAAGTAGAGCACACTATGAACAGTCATGGAAGAGGTAAACATTTAGTCATTTTATTGATAAAAAGGGTGTAAAATTGAGTAGAGATTTGACATACTAAGATGGAGCCTCCAAAATGAGCCAAGAGTAGCCATATATATAGCTTTTTAGAGGGAGGTCAAGCAAAGGGAGTTCATGAGTCACATGGACATGTGTCAATCCAAGAAAAGAAATAGTTACATTACATTTTGTAAGAAGCTTCTGATGGGTATACTAGTAGAATGAAGATATATTGAGTTGACTTTTGCTATAAATGGGTCTATTGATAGGAAATTTGTTTAGATGCCAACTATTCCTTATTGTCTTACCAAGTTGTGAAATGACAAAACAACTTGAACTATCAACTACCTATTTTTTCTTGATGTGCATAGTTGTTCAGGATCTCATCATTTGTCTTCTTTATCTTTGCCTTATAGTTTCAACACTTTATTTTAAACTCCAAAAACTATTTTCATAGTTTGAAGTTGATGTCTTGTGGGCTATCACTCCTTTGTTTGAATCAAATGGCTAATTTTTGCATTCTAAACTTGATGTTCTGTGGGCTATCACCTTGGGTATTTTCTTTGGACTTTTTTCTTAAATTTTTTTTTGGACTTTTTGTCCATGGCCACTTTCCTAAAATAATTCATTTGGGCCTTTTATTTCCTTCTTTTCTTTCAAATTTGTTGATTGGTCCATTTACTTTAGACAAAAAGTCTGAAGGAAATCCTATCTTCAAAATCTTCTTCTTGGATCATTTCTTTAGACAAAATGTCTGAAGGAATTCAACCTTTCAGGCCTCTCATAAACTTCCTTCAGATAAAAAGTCTAAAGGAATTTTTTCCTTTATAAATTTCCCTTTAATATTTTTGAAATAGTCTTCTTATTTAAAATTTGTCCTTTGAATATTTAAAAAGAACCCTTCGGCTTCTTGGAACGGTCTCTTTCTCTTTGGCCTTCCTATTGATACCCTTTAAAAAAATGTAACATACCCTTCAAAATTTTGAAATGGTCCTTCAGGATTTTAGAAATGACCCATAAAAAAAATGAAATGCTCCACCTTTTCTTTGAAACAATCCTTCAAAATTTTTGTGAAGTACCCTTTGGAAATGGAAATGACCTTTTGGAAGAATTATTTGGACCTTCAGAAAAGTTTTTTTGGACAAAATGTCTGAAACAATTCTTTCCTTCAGATTTTCTGCTAAGTGTCTTTTGGAAAGGAAAGTGTCCACTTTTAGGAAAAATGAAATGATCCTTTGAATATAATAAAGTGACCTTTTGGAAGAATTTCAAGTGACCCTTTAGAAGAATGTAAGTGTCCTTTAGAAAACCTATAGTTGTCCTTCAAACTTTTGGAAATGGTCTACTTAGCCTCAAAGATACCCTTCTAAAAAAGCAATGGTCCTTTTTAGCTTGAAAGATCCCTTCAAGAAAGTTAAAGTTCCTTTTAGAAAAGTTACAAGCACCCTTCAATAAAATTACTTTGAACAAAAAGTCCAAAATAATTCACCTAAATAAAAGGCTTTAGACAAAAAGTCCAAAAGAATTCGATAAGGACTTTAGAATAAAAGCCCAAAATAAATATACTTAGCAAAGGAAAAAAATAAACCTTATAAAATAATTCATTAGTGAGTACTTATCCAAAATACTAAAGAAAAAATATACCTAAAGGAAAAAACTTGGGTTTTTACATGTAATAGACTTTAGCTTTGTATAAGAACACTTCTTGCATACTAGACATGAAACTTGCATACTAGACATGAACATACGTAAAGACTTAGACACTTTTTTTCAAATAGGGGTGCCAAATTTTATCCTAAAATACCAAAATTTATGAAGCACAAGTGTCTATCCAAGTCATGAAACTCATGCAATGTGGCATGAAATTCCCTATTTTGGCTCAAAAAATTACCTTCATTATCTACACCTATTTAAACATCCCAAAACATACTAGGTATAGGTCTGATGATTGGAATGAGAGGGAAGGATTTTATACATTCCTCTCGATTATTTTTTTGTATTCTTGGTCATCTAAAAACATCTATAAATGAGCTATCATCATCTATAGTCTAAAAAACTCCTCTTTCCCATAGATCTTACACTTTACCTCAAAATTGGCTTCAGTTTCCCATGAAAATATTTGGGATGGAGTGGATGACATGTTTAAATAATCTCCATGCACTTAGAGGCATCAAGCACACCTTAAAATTAGCTCACTTGAAGTTTTCCACCCTTCTCACTAGCTTGTCCACTATGCCAGTTTTGATTGGCTAAGATAAGAGATATTGTTTGAATACTTAAGAGTTTTTAAAAATAATTATATGTCCTTATTTATTTATTAAAAGTTATATATTCCTCAAAAAATTTATTTCATCTTCATATTCCTTCTATGACCTAAAAAACACATAAAAAAAATCAAAAGTACCCTATTTTATACCCTATCCATATAATTCCATACAACTCATCTTGATGGGGAGTTTATATAGAAATTACTCTACAACCTCCAATCATAATCTTAGGCAAACTATTCCATTATATTAGCTTTCCATCTCCATTTCCTCAAACTGGTCACTAGCAAGGGTGTAGGAGGGTTTAGGCTTGTTTCACCTTCTTAAGGTTCATTCATAATGATGTGATATTTAATTTGTAATAAAATCACATAAGATCAATGTATAGGACCCTTTTCAACTTCTCCAATCTTCTTAGGTCCCCATCCAAATCACCAAGAGAGATATGAGCATTTCAACTTGACCTATCGAGTTCTTTTCTCCAATTTGCACAGAGATGAGTTGGTTTTGAGTCCAAAAATTACTTATTTATGCTTTATCTAAAATTTTAAGACTTTAACACGTCTAAAATGACCTTATACACATGTTATAATATGTTATAATTCTCATCTACATCTAGAAATGAAAATGACTTCTCATTTGGGCACTATGCTTAAACCTTGCATAATAGGCCTATTGTAATCCCTATGGTCTAGGCCATCATATTAGGTTTATATAAATCAAAATAGATTTAACACATCTTTAGTGACCCCATAAACATGTTTAAATATGTTATAATAATCATCTCAAGGTGGAAGTGACAATGACTCTTGTTTTGGCTTCTAGGCCTAACTCTACCCAAGTAGGCTTGAATACAACTTTGAGGGTCTAGGACATATTGTAAGGATTATCCCATCTATGATATGTTTCCATGATTTAAATAGGTGTGTTACATCATGATACACATCATTTAAATTTTCAAATAGTTCTTAGTTCCCCCTTTTGTCACCTTTTCCCCAAAACCTACCAATTTCACTTAAAGGGAGTGCCCTCTATCTAAGATAAAATAGAGGGTACTTACCCTATTTAAATAGACCAAATGAATGATTTATGGGATTATATATGTTTTATAGGTTATTTTTACAAATATTTAACCCTTTAATATGTCATTTTACCTTACAAAAACCTCAAGTTCCAAGACATACTTCTTATAAAAAGGACTGTGTGTAGTGTTTAAGGAATGGACTGTGGACTACTTTTGAAATGTTTTTAAGCTATTAATTCTTGCCTAAAAATATTTTTATATATCAATGAAACTATAATTATATCATTAAAAATATTATAAACCTTTATAACTCAGGCTTGCACCTTGGAACATACACTTACTCAGCTGGGCCTGATTGGTAAGTTGACCCTACTTACTTAGGAAAAAGGAGCCTATGGGTTATGTTTATGTGCTTAAGACCCTAGTGTCAAGTGTTTTATCCTTAACTAAATATTTAAAAATATTTGAATCCATTCTATATTCCATCTCACACTTTGAAGTGGATTTCTCCTAAGACCAGTCATAGGCAGTTGACTATGTTTTCTGTGTTTTTTACCAAAGGATGATTCTTGTAGGTGATAATGTGTTGCTTGACCTCAGAGATAATGTACATAACATAATATAATTCACTTAGGTTTATTTTGGATTAGTTTTGACCCATTTATTTGATTATTAATCATTACCAACACTTAAAAATCCTTAAATTTGTTCA
Organism: Torreya grandis; assembly: GCA_037957365.1. NCBI lineage: Eukaryota > Viridiplantae > Streptophyta > Pinopsida > Cupressales > Taxaceae > Torreya > Torreya grandis. Next base: position 155,161 of record JARHVA010002958.1, on the reverse strand, counting down.
CTGTTACATCACAATCATCTATAATAGACTATGTTTTTGTTTTGGAAGGGCACTTATAGGTGACCATGCTTGTATTGGAACTTGAAAACCTTGAATTATCATCTTTTAATTTACTCACACCATGATATAATTATAATTTATCTTCTGTTGCTTGGAATAAGGTCTATTACCAAGGTTATCAAGCTTAGTATTTTTGATAACCCTACAGCCAACCTATAGGCTACATTTATGGTGAAAAGGGGACCTATAGGTATAGGTGGGAAACAAAACACTGCTTATCATATCCTTATGATAATATTTTTTGTCATATATGTCAATATAACTATTTATAACCATTCCCATATGTGAAGGTATGGTCTAGTATGCAACCTTGGGTTTAATAAGTCTCTTTTGGACTCAGACCTATAGATGACACTGACTGTAATTAGTGTATAAATATGTAATTTTAGGATTCTCAATAACCAAAATCCATTAATAATATTCCCATAAAACATTGTGGAGTCCTTTTAATATATTTAATATTGAATAAAAACACATTTAGAGGCTTTAAAATGCTTGACAACACCTTTATAAGATATCCACAAAATGGCTTGAACCTCTGTTTTGCACTTTTGGTGAAAAAATTTCTAAATACAGTCATCTAAGCCTAAGTGAAGTTTTTAAATATCATTTTAAAACCTATAATTAAAAATAAATATGAAATTATATATTCACCATACTAAGATCTTCAGGATATTTTTATCATCTATTCCAACAATCAAAATGACATTTCAGCTCTCAGCGAACAGCGACAGACAAAAAGACATTTTCAAGGTACATGTAGTAAGCATGAGAATAAATAGTGGAGATAATTTTTAGAACTTAAATTTATATTTTATTTTCCTTAATTATTTAAAATAGACTCCCTTGATCAGCTTAAAATATCCTTTTCAACATGTTAGGCTTCATGAGATACATATACATGTTCATTAATGGTTACCTGACTGTGTGCATACTAAAACCTAACTTCTCATGATTTTTATGGTGTCACTTGGGTTTATAATATTTTTTCATGCTCTAATATCTTGATAAAAACATTGAGGCTATAATGACTCCTCCATGAACACATTTCATAGCTTTGTATAGTTCACCTAGTTAATTGTATATGGCAATCTTTGAATAAACTGATTGTATGGCACTTTATGACTGCATATTATGGAATAATAATTTGGAGAATGAACCTAAAATTAAATTGTATAAAAATAAAATTATAAACATGAGAATTAACTTATCACAACCCCCTTGATCCATTGTTTAAGCATGAAAATCTTGATCATGGTGAAAAACTACCCATAACACAACATAGTGCATTCACTTGCAGCCTAAGATGATTTGCATATCCAAAAACATTAAAAAGATAAAAAATTCATGGGAATAATTTTATGAGGAATTAAAAATAATCTGGGACCAATATTAGCAAGTAGATTATACAAACTTGGCCAAACTAAGGTAAAACTTATAGGGTGCACAAATTGGCAAGCAGAAAAACATAGTCAACTTCATGAGGATGGTTCATAAAGCACAAGCCACCATTATTAAAAATATTTTTATTTAAACGAATATATCTAAGTTTAATTTCACTTCCCAAAGGTTTTTAACCTAGAAGTTCTCCTACTAATCGTACCGAATATGAACCTGTTGATCACTTTTGCATATCTAAAAGGGAAAGAAAGGAGAAAAATAGTTTTGGGATATTTTTATCACTTAAAAATAATTTAAAGCATTGATATGAGTTTTGAGAAGATGAGAGGATGTTCCATGACCTTTTCCCATGTGTCACCTTTTCCCATGAGCTGTACAAGTGCCAAACTCCCCTTTTTTAGTTAGTTTCTTGAATTTTAGCTAGATAACCTACAAGATTCTAATTGAAATGATATTATTGATATAGAGTCTAACATATTAAATTCTTTAAAGTAAAATATGACATATGGTCACCTTAGGAATTGTGCCACTTACATTTATGACCCCTAAAATCCCACTAAATGACCCAAAATGACAAATAAACTTATTAGACCAAAACCAAGGCTAAGATGGCATTAAATGACATCAAGTAAATTATAATACACCCCTTGAAAAAAATATTATACCTCATAAAACATATAAATACCAAGTTTTTACCTATAGGGGCTCTAATGGTGACTTAGAGGGGTATTATGCCTACTATATTGACTAGACCAGTAGCCTTATTAGTAAATTAGGCTTAGGGAGTCATCTAAAGTCTAATACACAAAAAGAGGACCTTGACATCAAGATTTGATCAAGATAATACCAATGACTACCTCAACCACACAAAGCAAAAAACACACACAAAGCAAAAGCAAATACACATGTGCTTCATGAGCACTTATGGAACACACACACTAAACTAAACAAATTAAAACAAACACTAACTAACCTAAGATGAAAAATCCCTCTTGGATCAAGGGAAGTTCTAAATCCTTCTTTCTTCATGACATGAATGATTTATTGAGGCATGTAGCCTCTTGTCCTTTAGGATTGATACCTCCAACTTTTTCATGATGTTTGCCAACTTCATTGACATGATGTTAATTAAGAACCAAGAAGTTAAAAATAATTTGGATATTGAAACTAAAGCTTCTTGCATCAAAATAGCCTCAAATTTCTCATATGGATCCTCAATTATAACCTCCAATGGTGGTTCAACAAGGCATACCTTCTTAATTTTTATAGTGCTCTCAATAAGATTGGGTTTCTTCTCAACTAAAAGTTATTTTAGATCATCAATGATCTTTACATAATCTACCCAATATTAGTCATTTTCCTTCATGGAATACTCCTTCTTCACGTTGTCATGTACTTGACCCTCAACTTGACAAAGCTCTTCAATCTCTTGAAAGAACTTCATTTACAACGGGCAATCATTTTTGTCCTCTTTATCATTTAGAACCAATACCTTTTCAATATTCTCTTATTGATGTATGAGATAATCATATTGGTGTTCTTAAAGCTCCAATTAATATGAGGGTGTTTCAAAATAAGGCTGAGTTATTGGGTCATATTCAAGAACAAAAACCTCTACCTTGGTCTCAAGAGAGATCTCTAGGACTGCAACCTCTTTGGGGATGACTTGAAATTGTTAATCCATCCTTAATATCACAATATTCAACATTTAGGAACTATTTAGGGGTCTCAAGTTATGTCTCAGCTTTCATAAACTAAATTTACTTCTTAAGGGATGTAAGATCTTCCATCTCCTTCTCTTTCTTGGTGATGCCAAGACTAGTCATCTTTAAATCATGTGACTTAGCCCAATGAGGCTGCCAAGGCAGTATGTTTTCTTCAAGAAAGAGTTATAAATTATTATCAACCAACTACTCCTATTTATGTTCCCATACCATAGGTCCATCAAGGTAATGGGTGATGGGGTGAGGACAAGATGAATTAGTTGGTGGAGGTGGAACATAAAACTCAAAATCAGATTGAGAATGAATTATAAGGGATTATTTTGGGAACTCTTAAGGAAAGGGAGGCCAAACTTGGGCTAAAATAGCTTGGTTTTATTCCTTCCATTTTAAAATCACTTCATTTCAATTTTATTTAATTTGATCATTCTCTTGAGGAAGGTTAGATGGGGTGTGTTTAGGCAGGATCTTCTTTTGGATCTAAACCTTCCCTCACACCTTGACTTAGAAATTTAATCCTTGACTCTAAATCTTCAATTTTCTTGGCTAGGTTCTCTTGAAAAGTTCTCTCTTAAAGTTTATAGGAAACATCATGAGGATAAGGAGTAAAAGAGGGTTGAAATATAAGATAAGAGGTCTCTTGAGGAAGGGTAGGAGGAACTTGCATATGATCAAGCTCTTTCTCAATTTGACATTATTTATCAAGGATTTTCTCCTCTTTATTTCTCCATGATTCCAATACCTTATTCTATTTTAGGATGTTGGGATTAGAAGTCTCTTCTTGAGTACTGGTGCAACTTGAGGAGTGGATGATTTTTTTAAAAAGTTTGGGATATACTTAGGCTTGGACTCTTCACCTTGTCTCCAACTTGGAATCTCATATCTAGAGGTCTTCTCTTGAGGTGGGGGTGTAATGGGAGAGGGAAATGAGAGCTTAGATTCCACTTATTTTTTTGATGACATGGATTGTTGCATATGCATATTATCCAACTCAATCTACCTATCAAGATTTGCTTAAAAAATAAGCTTTCTCTTTTCAAATATCTCTTCCAATGGATTGGGAAAAGGATGACTTTGATAATATTGATTGGGTTCATGAGTGGGAATCATGTAGGACTGATAGAAATATTGGGGAAGTGGATATGAAGGTTGATAGGTTTGGTGAGGCTACTTTTCATGAATTTTTAGCCTATATTCCAAAGATGAAACTAGGCTACTCACATCTAACATCTCACTTATGAGCCTTTGCCAATTAGTTCTCTTAATAGGTGCCCACTCTCTTTTAACTAGATCTAATGCATCTCTTACCTAATGAATGAAATGATTAGGAATATATTAACCATGGACCCTTAGTGTGTTAAGATCTAACATGTACTTCTCATAGCCCAAAAGTGTTTGCTTGAAGGTTGAAATGGAATGAGTTGAGAAGTGATTAGGTTGATTAGGAGCAATATATAGAGAAGTATAATTGTAGGGCTGATACACTTCATGACTAGGCTGATAGGTGTCATATTTGAATTGGTAATAATAATAGTACAATTGGTAAGGATCATAACAAGTCTGGTATTTAATGCCATAGGCTAGATATACCTCACCAACTTGTGTAAAATAGTACTCAATACCAAGGTCAGCCATGAAAATTCATTAAGAAGCAAGAACACAATGAATGGTTATAAAAAATCTTCAAAAAGAATAACTAGACTACTTAACCAACTGATGTAACTTTGGAGTTATCATTGATGCTTAGATAGATGCTTCCAAAGGATGATTATTGAAATACAACACTAAAAATATTTCAAACTCTTGGAATAAGAGTCCCACTAGGCATGCCAAAATTGTTGTGACTTGGATTTTCACCTTTTGAGGAGATGTCTCAACTCTCCTCTTCCAAGTGGCACAATTGAAACACCTCTAGGCTTGTGGGTAGCATCTGAATGAGGTAAATATATAGATAGGGATAGCTCCCTTGATTTACCACTTTAGATCAGTACTATACCTAAAATTTAGAAGGGGGAAAGAGGGATAAAAATAAAATAAAACTATCCTAAGGGAGGTGATACACCAGATAATTTGATGATTTCCAACTAGCTACATGTTACACATGAAACTAAGAGACTAACCAAACATACACTTCTCCAATCTGCATCTTCTCACATCAATATTATATTATGAGGTTATGGATGAATGTTTAAGCTAGGATGACTAGAAAAGATGCATTTAATGACACTAGTGAATATACTAACTCACTCAACCTTGAAAATTACTAGAACACTTCACATGCCCAATGATAAAAAACTTTCTAACTACAAATAGGTGAGAGAATGAAACAACAATACTAAGGAAACAAGTCATCACTAAGAAAAATTAATCATATAAGTAAAAAAACTATGAAAAATTATGTTAGAGGTAAAAAATAGTAGTATTATTGATCAAACGGTATGCAAATGAGTAGGGATTCACCATACTCAGGTGGAGCATAAGTTACAAAGGCCAAAATGGCTAGTTCTTATAGAACTTGAGAGAGAGAGGAGAAGAGAGAAGTCCAAAAGTAAAAAATACACTTGTAAAGATTATAAAAAGAGTTACATGAGAATGGGAAGAGAGTTTGAAATTAACCATGGAAGGTTAGGAAGCACAATTGTCCATCCAAGTCATGAAACTCATGAAAAGTGGCATGAAATTCCATGTTTTGGCTCAAAAAGAACACTTCACATGCCCAACAAGAAAAAGCTTTCTAACTACAAATAGGTGAGAGAATGAAACAACAATACTAAGGAAACAAGTCATCACTAAGAAAAACTAATCATATAAGTAAAAAAACTATGAAAAATTATGTTAGAGGTAAAAAATAGTAGTATTATTGATCAAATGGTATGCAAATGAGTATGGCTTCACCATACTCAGGTGGAGCATAAGTTACAAAGGCCAAAATGGCTAGTTCTTATAGAACTTGAGAGAGAGAGGAGAAGAGAGAAGTCAAAAAGTCAAAAATACACTTGTAAAGATTATAAAAGGAGTTACATGGGAATGGGAAGAGAGTTTTAAATTAACCATGGAAGGTTAGGAAGCACAATTGTCCATCCAAGTCATGAAACTCATGAAAAGTGGCATGAAATTCCATGTTTTGGCTCAAAACAATTCCTTCATTATCTACACCTATTTGAACATCCAAAAAATTACTAGGGATAGGTATTATAATTGGAATGAGAGGGAAGAATTTCATAAATTCCTCTCCATGAATTGGCTGTAGTCTTGTTCATCTAGATACATTTAGAAATGAGCTATCATCATCTACAGTCTAAAAAACTCCTTTTTCCCACACCTCTTACACATGTCCTCAAAATTGGATTCAATTTAATATTAAAATATATTGGAGGGAGTGTATGAGATGTGTCAAGACTATTCATGGACTTAGAGGCATCATTCACACCTTAAAATTAGCTCACTTGAAGTTTTCCACCCTTCTCACTAGCTTTTCCACTATGCTAGTTTTGACTGGCTGAGATGAGAGTTATTTTTTGAACACTTAGAAGTTTTTTCAAAGAATTATATGTCCATAGTGAGTTATTAAAAGTTTATATATTCATCCTAAACTTTATTACACTTTTATATTCCTTTTAGGACCTTCAACCCACATAAAATAGTCAAAAGTACCCTGCTTTATACCATGTTCTTACTATTCCATATATCTCATTTTAATGGGGAGTAACCTGATAGATTCCAATACAACCTAAAATCATAATCCTAGGTAGACTATGCAATTATATTATGTTTCTATCTCCATTTCCTCAAACTAGTCAATAACAAGGGTTTAGGCCTATTTTACCCTCTTAAGGTTTGTTCATAAAGATGGGATATTGAATTTGAAAAAAAATACCACAAGATAAATATATAATAACATTTTAAACTTATACAATATTATTATGTTCCCATGTAAAGCACCAAGATAGATATGGTCATTTTAACTTAGCCTATCAAGTTTTTTCCTCTAATTTACACAAGTCTGAGTTGGTTTTTGTTAAGTTATGGAGCTAAAAGCTTCACTAATGCAAATGGAGGAGGTTGCTGAGTTATAGAGCAATCAACGTCAATATGATAAACCGATGTCAGTCATATTCAGTGTGCAGAGAAACTAACATCGGTTAGGGGTTAGCCAACATCGGTCAGATAGAAACTGACGTCAGCAACTTGTGTGTGTGTGCATTTGCATGTGCTTCCAGAACTGGTCTGATTTTAGACGAACAGTCAGTTTGCATGTAAAAGACTAATTTTAGTCTTGAGTCTACATTTCTAATTATTATAATTAAGAAGTCTAATTATTGTTTGTATGGGATCTATTTAAGAGACCCATGGGGTTGTATTGTAAAGTGTAAGTGAAGGATCAAAGAAGGGATCCTCAGTGTGAAGGATCAGAAGGACTTGCAAAGGCAAGGACAAGGGTTCTTCCAATTGTAAGATCAGTTGATCTACAGGGTGTTGCAAGATCAAGAGGGAGATCTACATGGTAAGTAAGATCAGTTGATTTGCAAGTGAGCAAGATCAAGGAGATCTACTTGGAGTACTTTGAGTACTTGTTGGACTGGTAGTATTGTTACTGACTGGTGGAGGGTACAACTCTGTGTTTGAGTTGTGGTTGTAATTGGTTGTGAGAGAGAGAACTCTTGAGGGAGAATTACTGGTACACCCAAGAGGTGTGGGAAGAGTGTAATTTCTTCATTGTCTTTCCTTCTAGAAGAGTATTAATACAAGATTGTATTGTCTCTCATATTTTGTGTTGTTTCTGAATTCTAGTTACATTTTACTTCTAGTTTAATTCTGTGTTTAGTTGCTTATACAAGGTAATCAATTGTGCTCTTAATCCTAATAAGTGGTATCAGAGCTTGGTTTGGATCATGTTAGTGTTTTTTGATTACAGGTCACTCTCAGGGGTTTTTAATTGAGTGGGAGTAAAGCAATGGCAGAAGAAAGTACACTAAGAATGGAGAAATTCAATGGCAAGAATTATCAATTATGGAGGATGCAGATAGAGGATTATCTATATCAGAAAGATCTATACTTACCATTGGGTGGGACTAAGCCCACATGTATGCAAGATGAAGAATGGAAGGTTCTTGACAGAAAGGCTCTAAGAGCTATAAGGCTGACCTTCGCAGCTTATGTGGTTTCCATCTTATCTCAGGCAAGGACAATGGTAGAGTTAATGGAATCTTTGGAAAATTTATATGAAAAACCCTCAGCTTCGAATAAGGTATTTATTATGAAGCAATTATTTAATTTGGAAATGCTAGAAGGTGGATTGGTATATAGTCATCTTAATGATTTCCATGGTTTGGTAAACTAGTTAAATTTAGTCAATATAGTTTTTGATGATGAAAGTAAGGCTCTCTTAATCTTATGCTCTTTACCTAAAAGTTGGGATAGCTTGGTAAGGGTAGTAAGTAATACTGCATCTGCTTCAAATATCTTGAAAGTTGATGATGTTGTTAGTGTAATCTTGAATGAATAAATTCATAGGAAAAGCATAGGTGAGACATCAGGTAATGCTTTAAGTGTTGAAAGCAGGGGAAAGTAAAGAGAGAAGTGTAGACACCGCAAACGTGTCTGCACCTTGGTCCTCCCCCTTGTTCGCCTTAAACCCCTATCCTAACCCTTGGCCTTGGCCCCCTTTCCACCCTACCCTTGCCACCTTGGATCCTCCCTTGAATCCCTCCACCTTCCCCCTAGCATTTATTAGGCCAAATATCTTCATTATCTTCCCCCCACGCCCATTTTGGCATCCTCATGACCGTTCTTCCCATAACCCCTCACCCGGCGGCGTGCAAGAATGCACAGAGGCTATTTTTAGCCTCTATCCCCATCCTGCGACCGCCGACATCGACGACCCTTCAGCCGATGTTGGCGAAACTGTCGGCGTCGGCATCCTTCATTACCCCTTTCTGCATCCGTTGCAGCCCCCCCTGGACCCTTGAGCTCGCAAACTGAACTCTCTTGGCGTTTTGGCTTTCGTCTCTTCTCCGTTTGGACCTCGTGCAACAACAGCAACAGGTGCAAAGGTTCTTCATCAAGAGTTCTCTTCTTGCTAAATCCTCTGTGGCTTCAACAACAGCTCTCTCAACCCTTCATTCAGCAGGCAAAGAGGTAAGCAGACTCTGTTATTTGATTTCTTTTCTTTAAGCTTTCAGTTATCTGCTGCTTCCTACTCTCTCTATCCTTCCCCCTGAGAGGCTGAAAAGCCTTCTCAGGACCTGTCCTCTGTCCATCCTCCTCTCACATTGTCCCACTTTTTATACCAATCCCAGACAACTCCCTCATCCTCCTTTTGCCAACAAAAGACCCTGTACAGGGCAAGACCACTCCTCAGTCCATTCAGACCCGTCCCCAAACTCAGTCTTGACCTTGTTCACAAACCAGACCCATCCACAGTCCAGAAAGCAACCCAGACCCGACTACAGGCCACAACCCCGACCGATGCCAGTCACTTCCCCAACCGACATCGGCAGGGTGGCCGACGCCGGCAGATCAGATAACCGACGCCGGTGACATTTCCGACCTCGGCGACTGTCTTCAGCCCAACAACTCCTTCAGGTAATCATTTTGTCTTTTCTTTCCTTCCTAATTTCTTTGTCACTTTTGTATTCTGGCATTCTATATTTTCTTGATCTTTTATCTGTCTGTTAACAGTGGGTTGACCTCCCTTAAGGAAGTTTTCACACTTCCGGGAACAAGCTCTTGCTTGGCAACCCACCGCCTATCCATCTAACATTTTCTTGTCCAAGTTTCCTTTTTTCTTGCAGGTGTCATTCCTCCACAGCCAAAGAGGAGTGCTCACAAGCGTCTGGATTTATGGTGCGCAATCGTTATCTAGGTACTTCCCATGCCTTGTCCATTACTTTTCTAGTTTCTTCTTTCTCTTAGATCTAAAAGCGAATTTTGAATAGAAACATCTCTGGCACGCCCGGTGGGACCCTAGGTTCCTCCTGGGTTCCTTTTTCTTCTTCATTCATTTAGGAGCATTAGGTTCTTACCTTTTATCCTCCTTCTTTTCTTCTCAATGACACTATAAGCAGGACTAAAATGAATCTTTCTTCCTTGCATTTCTAGACTAGTCTAAACATCATACTCTCAACCCTTTCTCAAACTTGTCTTCATAACAAACATCACATTTCGACTTGGGCATTAAAACACTTTGCATTCATTTTTGCTTGTGCTTGCATCTTCTTAGTCCACATCTAGTAACTTAGACGCATATTGAATGAACCGTAGACACTTGATGTTACACTACCAAACCACATGCACTAAAACAAACATAAAACTTACTTGAGACAAGGCCCGACTGGGATTTCATCCCCCAGCGGATACCTTACCTGTCCCGGTGACCCTACTTGGATTTCATCACCAAGGGGGAAGCCCACTCCGTTCTCTGGCAGAGGATAAACTCTAGGCGAGGTATATCTTGGCTAAGTGAGACTAGCTAACCACTGGAATCGTGAAGTGAGGGGAGCTTGCTCCTTAGCACCAGGCCACGTACCAGACCCTAACATAGATTTTTGAGCACCTAAAACAACACCTGAAACCATCTTTAGACTGCCTTCTTCTAGGACCCTTCTTGCAGCCAATCCCCCCAAACATCCATCTAAGGCATAAGCCACAATTTCTAAGGTTAATTCCTAGGATTTATCGCTTAGGCTTGTGTGTCTCTCTCTATTTTCCTCTTCTCATCTGTTTGTTTGAGTGAGTGAGGATGCTTTCTTCATTGTTTTCCAAGAACCTTTTGGTTCTCTGGAAAACACAGTCACCGGCATCGGTTCTGCCACCGACGTCGGCTTTCCCCTGTCACCGGCATCGGTTCTTTTACCGACGTCAGCTTCATCTGTTACCGGCATCGGTTATCTGACCGACGTCGGCCATATTTCTAACCGACATCGGTTTTTAAACCGATGTCGGTCTCTATCACTGTCCTTTTTTTTAAAACTAGCAGCCTGAAACCTGTCCCTTCTTTGCCAAAGACTCCATCCTGGTTTTCTGGAATTGAACATCACAGTTCCTGAGACCTAAACCTTCTTTGCCTTGCATGGTTTTGACTCGTAGCCAAGCCAAGGCTCTTGTCGACCACGCCAGCTGTCAACCACTTCCGTCCACCCTGTCTGCAACCAAGCCTACAATGGAGTTCAACTCGGAGACCGAAAGAACTCCCATTCATCCAACCCCGCCACAGACTCCCATTGTCCAAGAAGGGGACCAAGATTTTGAACGATTCTTGGACCTCAATGTCAAGGCCTTGCAACACTATCTCGCGAGAAACCCAACGCTAGACCTTTCGAGTGACGTGGCGACGACATCCACACCATTCACCACCCAACCCTTTATGACTCAGCCTTTCGCCTCAACTATTAACCCAACCGTGGCCAATACGCAAAGTTTGGCCTCCCCATCTATTTTTAGACCGACCTCTATCGGGGTTTCATTACCCCCTCAACCACCTGCAATTCAACCAAGTTCTACCTCATATCAGAACTTAATCATTTCGACCCCTCATACTCTTGCGCCCATAAATGTAGGAGTGCCAACCTATCTTGCTACCAGTGCCACCATTCAACCACCTTTGGCAGTGCCCAGTCAACTTATACCTTTGACCTTCATAACGCAGCCACCTTTAGCCTCCACTTCGGCCCCTGCAGCTAGTCATCCGTACATTGTACAACCGACTATGTCGCACGCCTCCTCTAGCCTCGTCCAAGTGCCTTATAACCTAGGGGGCGCTCAACCCGCCAATCTGTTAGCAGACATCATTAAGATGCTGATGGATAAAATGTCCAGTCTCGAAGCCTCCATTTTCGGTTCAAGCAATACTTTGTCATATGAGCAAATTTGCAACGAACCCATCCATCCTTCCATCCCTATTCGACCATACCCTAACCATTGGGAGCTTCCTAAATTCACTCACTTTCAGAGTAAGGAAGACCCACAACAACATCTACGGGCATTCAGACATGCCTATTACCTTATTGCCCACGACGATGCGTTACTTTTACGCACGTTCCCTATGTCGCTTTCTGGCCCTGCCCTTGATTGGTATAGTTCCCTTACCAGACATTCCCTCTTTTCATTCATCCAACTCGCCCAACTATTTCTCGACCATTTCTCTATTAACATTACTAAACAAGTCTCTATCACAGACCTCTACTCCATCAGACAATTTGACGACGAATCTGTAGTCGATTTTATCGCTCGTTGGAGAGGCTTGATTAACCAGCTCTCCTTCTCCTTGCCTCAACCCGAGCTCATCGAGCTCTTTTCTCGAGCATGTGCCAAACACATCTCTTCTACCTTGCAGATTCAGACATTTCGCACTTTTGACGAAGCTTTCATCATGGCTCGAAAGCTCGAACTCCGTGCCCTTGAAGAAGACAAGGTCAAATTGCGTAATACCAATGCAAGATCTATTGACCATTCTTCTTCCAGACCCTCTTCTTCTGCCAACTCCAAAGGAGTGGCCAACACTGTGGTCATTAGATCACCATCCTCAACAACAACGAATTATTCCCAACCTTCGACATCTTCCAGCATTACCAAACAATTCCAACAACGGTATATCCAGCGTTCTTACACTCCACTTGGAGAGCCATACGCTTCCGTTTTGGAAAAAATTCTCAAGCAGGGGGTCCTTAATCTCCCTCCAATCTGACCACCTCAATTTGACCCCTCTAAAGCCCTCCCTACATGGTATAGAGAGGCTGATTTCTGCCACTTTCACCGTGTCCAAGGCCATGACATTGACAACTGCCGAACTTTCAAAAACATCGTCCAAGACATGATCGACAAGGGGGATCTTATTTTAGATAACCCGAACGCCCCACCCAATCAACATATCAACATCTTCAAACACCCTTTTCCAAATCATCCGCCTACTCAAAACAACATCCAAACCATAACCAAAGATTCTCATGACCATGACATTCACACGATTAACACTATCTTACCTCTTGTCTCTGACCAATCTCTTTCACAGGCAGAAGAGTCTTCTCCTATTCGTCTATCACAAGATGAAGAACCCTCTTCTCCTATTAGTCCTCCATCTATTTCTCCTATATTGGGGGACACCTTGACCACACCTACACCATTAGCCCCACCTTCATCCAATGACCATACCTTGCCTACTCCTCAAGCACAAGCAGAAGGCATACTCATCCTTGCCTCCTGCCATCTGGAGGAGCCACACTCTCCTATTTCTTCTCCACCAAGAGAAGAACCAGTCTCTTTACCCATTTCAATCGAGGAAGACCTAGTCACGGTTTCCTCTTGCCCTTTGCCTGAGATTGTTACATCTCACTCACCTTCGTCCACATCCAAACCCAAACCCACATCTAACCTTGCCCCACACAATAGTGGCCCTCGACCCAAACTAACGAAAGCCACTAGACCACATTGGAGAATTTCTCCCCCACCTTCATCATTGCCTTCAATCTTAGGCCCGCATCCGTCCACTTTAATAGGAGTACTGCCTACTCCCATCCTTCACAGAGGCACGTCGCCTCCATTACTCCCTCAACCCATCAAACACGTATCTCCCTCAAACCATCGACCAACGTCTCTTACACCTCTCAAACCAACGTCATCGACCCTCACTGCAATAAAACATCTAGACCCATTAGCAGGTTCTTATACCTTGCTTTTATGGCAATTATTGCAGTCTTCTCGCCTCAACCTCCCACCTCTCAGACCATATCAATCTCTCGGACCAAAACCACCCTGGTTCGATGACACTTGCATTTGCGCATATCATCGCACACTTGGACATGACACGGAGCATTGTTGTGCCCTCAAGGTTGCCATTTGCCAATGTCTGGCGAATGACACCTCTCTTCTCGACCACGTCATCAACAAACCTTCAACACCGCCCCATTCATCAACTCTCGGATCAAGGCCATCTTGGTTCGACAACTCTAAATTTTGCAACTATCATCACACTCCGGGACATGACACTGAGCATTGTTGTGCTCTCAAAGCTGTCATTTGTCAACAACGGAGAAATGATTTCCTTTTCACCAAGGACCCTCTTAACCACCTCTTCGACAAAACATCAACCCCGACCCATGCCTCTCCAACCTCATCGCCTAAATCGGGATCTCCACGACAGATTATGGTCCCTTTACCGCCTTTGACCCCATTATTTGACATTAACACAATCCATTTAATCACCAAGCCTCAGTCAACCTTGACTAATCTATCCAACATTCTCCCTAAGCGACTGGGGGAATCCAGCCTTATCTTAACTTCGATCAAACATTCAACCAAACCTCGACCAAGTCTCAACCAACCATCGACCATGACATCGACCATAACCTTACCAAACCTTCGACCAAACCTTCAATAAACTTTAACCAAACATTTTACCACACTTCAACCACCTCTCAACCAATCAACAATCAAATATCATTCAACCAATATTCAACCAGTCTCGACCAATCAACAACCATATCAGTCAACTTCACATCCACCATCAATATCTGACCAAACTGGAAAGAGCCAAATAGGGCAAGTCCGCTCCTAATTGACTCAGACCTTAACGCACTAGCATGGCCCAGGGACTTATCAGACCTGGAGCCCCCCTTTTTGTGTTGCATCTTTGACCTTTCTTCTATTAGTCGAGTACTCATCTACTTGACACGTAACTTGAGCTTGTCCCTTGAGCAATCCTCGTCCTCTTAATCCTCATCCCTTTCAACCCTATTCCCCTTTAACAAGTCCTCTACAACCCTTTTATGATACATGGATGCTTTGTCCTAATAAAAGGGGAGTCCTTGAACTTCTACAGCCCTGTCCATGACTCTAATAAAAAAATCAAAAAATATATCAAGATGTCAAAACATATCCAATGTCACAAAGTCAAAATCAAAAAGATAGACTGCTCCCTCGAAGGACAGCTATACTATCATTGCTGTATTACTAGACTGATCCCTCGAAGGATAGCTAGGCCAACTTATCAAACATTATTAAGCAAAAATATAGACCACTCCCTCGAAGGATGGCTATGACTAATCTTGCTACAAACAACACCTTTCTTAGAAGCTTCCCGCATCGATCAGCTTCGCAACATGACCACCAAGCAAATGACATCTCTATGTAGGCTTCCCGCATCGATCAGCCTGCAAAAAAAAAAAAAAAAAAAAAAAAAAAAAAAAACCAAAAAAAACCAAAAAAAATGAGTCACGGACTTGGCTTGTAGTTGTCTCAGGGTCTCCTATAAAAGGGGCAAGGTTATTCCTGCTCTTAAACTGTGTTACCCTATCCTCCTCCTATCACCTGCTCAAGGGACTTCGAGCTCACTTTAATGTCAAAGTGATTCGATTACCGTTCTAACTCAACACTGGTCAACGACGTAATGCATGAACGGGGCTTTGGTTCTAATAACCCCTATCTATGCTTCCTTTCTGGTCCTTGTCAATGAAAGAGCGATTTGCCTTTCATCTTTTCTCTATGCTTTGGTCACATTTAACCGCATCAATCGGCGACTCAACTCAAACCAAGCCATTTTCATCATTTTTCGCTGACATCATCCTAATCCATTTCACATAGTTTCTATGGACACCAATACACATGGAAACTACCGACCAGACCCAATTTATGTTAGGCATAAACCAATACTTGCTGAAGCATAAATCGACTTCCATTCATTTTTAGCATACATCCATCACGACTATGGAAACTTGCTAGGGATGAAAGCCCCTTGGCCCATGTGACATCTATAACATCATCTTACCCTCATCATTTTGACACTTGACCACATCCAATCATCGATCAATCGGACCTTTTGTCCGAACTACATTGGTCTGAGGCCCTATGACCAGGGCTATGTAGGCAGCACTCAGATAACACATCCTCTAAGGTTAGCTCGACCACCCCCATTTGTTCATCTCTTTGATGGACAAACCTTCTCTTTTGCGACCTTGACCTTGACCACGCCTAGTCTATCGACAACTTTGACCAAGACCAATCATTTTCCTTGACCAAGACCAATCATCGACTTTGACCAAAACCAATCAATCCCTCTGACCCTCCCTCCCTTTTAGGGAGAACTACATTGGCCTGAGGCCCTTCACACAAGGGCTATGTAGGCAGCACTCAGATTACATGATGTTTCTGAGGTTAGCTCGGCCACATCCTTTCGTCCATCCATCCCCTTGACCAATGACCATCCTTCGACCTTCGACCACTTCCAAGACAGCGTGTTGCCTTGGTTGTTTTTGCATGTGTGCTACCTCACGGCTGGTTAGCAGAATTGTCCGCAGACTATTTTTGACCCTTCGCAAGTATAGGATCGTGAGCCAGTTGATCCCTACTACTTGTGGCTTTTTCATGTTTCTGGGAGCACTTTCTGAGCCCTGGATACCTAGAACACGACGACCATTTGGAGCTTCAGCTTAAATTGAGTGACCCGATCAGTAGATGACTAAATGCTGGGGCTCGGTTACCTCAATTTTGGCACTCCTTGACCCTCGACATGCGACAATTTGACCCGACCCTCCCGTGAAGTGGACTACGTGCAATCACGACTATGGCAGCGTTTTCACTCACTCTCTTCTATCCCTTTCTCTGTCAAATCGACACTCGATCTTCGGTTCCCTTCTCTCGACTATCGCTTTGAGGGGGGGAACACCTCATCCTTTTTCTGGGGCAACCAACACCTATTTTTGTCTTGCAGTTCGTCTAGAACAACCAACAAGACAAAAAGGGGCAAATGTAGACACCGCAAACGTGTCTGCACCTTGGTCCTCCCCCTTGTTCGCCTTAAACCCCTATCCTAACCCTTGGCCTTGGCCCCCTTTCCACCCTACCCTTGCCACCATGGATCCTCCCTTGAATCCCTCCACCTTCCCCCTAGCATTTATTAGGCCAAATCTCTTCATTATCTTCCCCCCACGCCCATTTTGGCATCCTTGTGACCGTTCTTCCCATAACCCCTCACCCAGCGGCGTGAAAGAATGCACAGAGGCTATTTTTAGCCTCTGTCCCCATCCTGCGACTGCCGACGTCGGCGACCCTTCAGCCGACGTCGGCAAAACTGCCGGTGTCGGCATCCTTCATTACCCCTTTCTGCATCCGTTGCAGCCCCCCTGGACCCTTGAGCTCGCAAACTAAACTCTCTTGGCATTTTGGCTTTCGTCTCTTCTCCGTTTGGACCTCGTGCAACAACAGCAACAGGTGCA
Source organism: Torreya grandis (assembly GCA_037957365.1). Classification (NCBI taxonomy): domain Eukaryota; kingdom Viridiplantae; phylum Streptophyta; class Pinopsida; order Cupressales; family Taxaceae; genus Torreya; species Torreya grandis. The sequence continues at coordinate 137,772 of JARHVA010002958.1, read as the reverse complement.
AAGGTTCTTCATCAAGAGTTCTCTTCTTGCTAAATCCTCTGTGGCTTCAACAACAGCTCTCTCAACCCTTCATTCAGCAGGCAAAGAGGTAAGCAGACTCTGTTATTTGATTTCTTTTCTTTAAGCTTTCAGTTATCTGCTGCTTCCTACTCTCTCTATCCTTCCCCCTGAGAGGCTGAAAAGCCTTCTCAGGACCTGTCCTCTGTCCATCCTCCTCTCACATTGTCCCACTTTTTATACCAATCCTAGAAAACTCCCTCATCCTCCTTTTGCCAACAAAAGACCCTGTACAGGGCAAGACCACTCCTCAGTCCATTCAGACCCGTCCCCAAACTCAGTCTTGACCTTGTTCACAAACCAGACCCATCCACAGTCCAGAAAGCAACCCAGACCCGACTACAGGCCACAACCCCGACCGATGCCAGTCACTTCCCCAACCGACATCGGCAGGGTAGCCGACGCCGGCAGATCAGATAACCGACGCCGGTGACATTTCCGACCTCGGCGACTGTCTTCAGCCCAACAACTCCTTCAGGTAATCATTTTGTCTTTTCTTTCCTTCCTAATTTCTTTGTCACTTCTGTATTCTAGCATTCTATATTTTCTTGATCTTTTATCTGTCTGTTAACAGTGGGTTGACCTCCCTTAAGGAAGTTTTCACACTTCCGGGAACAAGCTCTTGCTTGGCAACCCACCGCCTATCCATCTAACATTTTCTTGTCCAAGTTTCTTTTTTTCTTGCAGGTGTCATTCCTCCACAGCCAAAGAGGAGTGCTCACAAGCGTCTGGATTTATGGTGCACAATCTTTATCTAGGTACTTCCCATGCCTTGTCCATTACTTTTTTAGTTTCTTCTTTCTCTTAGATCTAAAAGCGAATTTTGAATAGAAACAAGAAGATCAAGCAAGGGAAATAAAGGTCAAAGATAGGTAGTGGATCCAAATCGAGGTATGGCAGTATAATCTACTGGAATTGTGGAAAGAAAGGACATGCAAAGAAATATTGTTGGTTGAAAGAAGATCAGCATGAAGAAGTAGATGTTGTAGGTATTGTTGCACAAGATGCTCTTACAGTTTCTTTGGATAGTTAGGTAGAATCATGGGTTTTAGATTTTGGTGCTTCTTTTCATGCAACCCCAAATAGAGAATTTTTTCATGATTATGTCCATGGAGACTTTGAAAAGATTTATTTAGGGGATGGTAAACCTTGTCAAATGGTTGGCAAAGGGAAAGTACAGCTGAAATTACAGACAGGAAACACATGGGTGTTGAAGGAGCTCATGCATGTCCCAGGCCTGAAGCAGATTTGATTTCTATTGAAAAGTTGGGTGATGAGGGTTGCACAGTTACTCTCACAGTGGAATCTTGGAAAGTTTCCAAGGGTGCACTTATTTTAGCAAGAGGTAAGAAAGTAGGCACTCTTTATCTATCTACTTGTATTACTGATTCTCCTTTTGGTTTATCTATTTCAGATGTAGATGTGAAAATGTGGCTCTGTAGGCTTGGTCACATGAGTAAGAAGGGGATGCATGTTCTTGAGTCAAAAGGTAAGAGTTTAGATTCAGAAAGCATAGATCGAGATTTCTGTAAGCAACAAAAGAAAGTGAGGTTTCTTAAAATTGGGTCAACAAAGAAGGGAGCTTCTATTGGAGGATCACAGTGGCATGCTACAAGAAAGGATTGGGTTTATTGCATAAAGAGGAAATCTGATGTTTTTGACAAGAATAAGAAAGCCTTGGTTTTCAAGGAGAAGGTGATGGACAGAGATAAGCTCAAGAGGCTAAATAATTTTGAGCAAGGTAGTGTTGGTTTGGACAAGGTTATGATCTAAAGTGAGCTCATGGGTAAAAATCATCACTCACAAGAAAACACAGTTACTAATGTCAGTCAGGTGAGAATCGACATCAAACAGGTAGGTACCGATGCCAGTCATGTACAGACCAGAGTCAGTGCTGTCAGGCAGGTGGATATCAATGTCGATTAGGGAACTAATGTCAGTGACCAAGTGGACACTAACATTGGTTAGGGAACCAACATTGGTGATCAGGTGGAATCGACATCGATCGGGTGCAGACTAGGGTCAGCCAGAGGTGACCAAGATCGGTCACTGTCAGAATGGATTTTGGGTGGACAACATGTTGTCAAGGAGTCTCAAATGCCCATGTGGAGGACTAAAAGGGTAAGTAAGCCTCAAATTCATTATTCCCCTTCTTTACACTACTTGTTGCTCACTGATGGTCAAGAACCAAAAAGTTTTGAAGAGGCAAAGCAGGTAGAATCCAAGAAACAATGGGAGCATGGCATGAATTCCTTGGGAAAGAACCAAATGGGAGATTTGGTAGAGTTGCCAGTTGGAATGAAAGCACTGAAATATGAATGGGTTCACAAGTTAAAGAAAGGAGAGAATGGACACGTGAGATAGAAGGCCAGGTTATATGGTCTTGAGTAGGTTGCAGGACAATGGTGTTTAAGGTTTGATAGGTGTATGATAAAGCATGGGTTTAGTCAATGTCAATGTGACCATTGTGTTTAATTTACCAGGTTGGATAATATTAGCTACATTATCTTGTTATTGTATGTGGATGCTATGCTTGTTACAGGTTCATACATACAAGGAATTACTGAGCTAAAGGTAAAATTAGTTTAGAGGTTTGTCATGAAGGATTTGGGAGTAGCAAAATTCTTTAGCATGAGTATTTCTATAGACAGGGAAAGTCACAGGTTGATGTTGTCTCAGGTTGATTATGTGAATAAGGTAGTGGAGAGGTTCAATATGCAAGATGCAGAACTGGTTAGCACACCTATGGATGGACAGTTCACAGAATAGTGTCCCAAATCACATGATGAGGTTGAGTACATGTGTACTAGACTTGATATTACCCAAGCAGTGGGAGTTGTTAGTAAGTTTGTGGCCAATCTGGGAAAGAAGAATTGGAAAGCAGTTCAGTGGATTTTCAAGTATCTGAGAGGGACCAATAGTAGGTATTTATGTTATGCAAGGTGAAGCATTTCTCTACATGGGTATGTAGATTCGGATATGGCAGGTGACTTAGATGGCAGGAGAAGCACCATAAGATATGTGTTCACTATTGGTGGAACAATGGTTAGCTAGATTTCAAAGTTGTAGAAGGTATTTGCCTTGTCTACTACAGAGGTAGAATACATTGCAGTCACAGGGGCTAGCAAGGAAATGATATGGATAACTTGATTCATGGAAGAGTTGGGAAAGGAGCAAGAGAGTTGTAGATTGTACAGTGATAGTCAAAGATCAATTCATTTGTTAAAGGATTCAACCTTTCATTCAAGAACCAAATATATATAGCTTAGGTACCACTTTATTAGACAGGTATTGGAGGATGGTGAGTTGAAGCTGGAAAAGATCCATATGTATAGGAACCCTGTAGGGATGTTAACAAAGCCGAGAACAAAGGAGAAGTTGAATCTTCATTCAACTTCTGTTGGTCTTCAAGATTGAACTTGAAGAGGGATATAAGCCAAGAAAAAAAATTAGAGGATGTATAGGTACAGGTATAGGTGCAGCTGTTTATCTCCAAGTGGGAGATTATTAAGTTGTGGAGCTAAAAGCTTCATTGATGTAAATGGAGGAGGTTGTTGAGTTGCAGAGCAACTGACGTCGATCTAATCAAATGACATTAGTCATATTTAGTGTGTAGAGAAACTGACATTAGTTAGGGGTTGGCGAACATTGGTCAGATAGGAGCTGATGTTGGTAACCTGTGTGTGCGTGCATTTGCATGTGCTTCCAAAACTGGTCTAATTTTAGATAGACAATTAGTTTGCATGTAAAAGACTAATTTTAGTCTTGAGTCTGCATTTCTAATTATTGTAATTAGGAAGTCTAATTATTTTTTGTATGGGATCTATTTAAGAGACACATGGGGTTATATTGTAAAGTGTAAGTGAAGGATCAAAGAAGGGATCCTCAGTGTGAAGGATCAGAAGGACTTGCAAAGGCAAAGACAAGGGTTCTTCCAATTGTAAGATCAGTTGATCTATAGGTTGTTACAAAATCAAGAGGGAGATATACATGGTAAGTAAGATCAGTTGATTTGTAGGTGAGCAAGATCAGGGAGATCTACTTGGAGTACTTTGAGTACTTGTTGGACTGGCAGTATTATTACTGACTGGTGGAGGGTACAACTCTGTGTTTGAGTTGTGGTTGTAATTGGTTGTGAGAGAGAGAGAACTCTTGAGGGAGAATTACTGGTATGCCTAAGAGGTGTGGGAAGAGTGTAATTTATTCATTGTATTTCCTTCTGGAAGAGTGTTAATACAAGATTGTATTGTCTCTCATATTCTGTGTTGTTTCTGAATTCTAGTTACATTTTACTTTTGGTTTAATTCCGTGTTTAGTTGCTTATACAAGGTAATCAATTATGCTCTTAATCCTAATAGTTTTGAGTCTAAAAATGACATATTTGTGCTTTATCTAAAATTTGGAGACTTTTAAACATCTTAAATGGCCTTTTACACATTATTAAATATGTTGGAATTCTCATATACATCTAGAAATGAAAATGACCTCTCATTTGGGCACTAGGTTTGAAGCTTGCCTAATAGGCCTATTATAACCCCTATGGTCTAGGAAATCCTATTAGGTTTATATAAATTAAAAAAAAATTAAAACATATTTAGTGACCCCATAAACTTGTTTCAATAGGTTATAATAATCATCTCAAGGTGGAAGTGACAATGACTCTCCTTTTGGATTCTAGGCCTAAACCTGCCTAAGTAGGCTTCACTACAACTTTGAGGGTCTAGGCCATGTTGTATGGATTATCCCTTATATTATATGTTTCCATGATTTCAATAGGTGTGTTAAAGATTCCTAAACCTCCTTACAAGTTTCAAATAGTTCTTAGTTCCCCCTTTTTTCACCTTTTCCCTAAAACCTACCAATTTCACTTAAGGGGAGTGCCCTCTATTTAAGAAAAAAAGAGGGAACTTACCCTATTTAACATGAAAAAATTAATTATTTATGGGATTATATATGTTATATATGTGATTTTTACCAATATTTAACCCTTGAATAGGTCATTTGACCTTCCAAAAGCCTCAAGTTCCAAGACAAACTTCTTGGAGAAAGGACTATGTGCAGTGTTTAAGGAATGGACTGTGGACTAATTTTGAAAAGTTTTTAAGCTATTTATTATTGAATAATATTATTTTTATATATAAATGAAACCATGATTATATAATTCAAAATATTCATAAACCTTTATAACTTAGGCTTGCACCTTGGAACATACACTTACTCAGTTGGGCCTGATTGGTAAGTTGACCCTACTTACTCAGGAAAAAGAAGCCTATAGGCTATGTTTATGTGCTTAAGACTTTGGTATCAAGTATTTTATAATTCCTTTAATCTTTAAAACTCTTTTAATCCATGCTATATTCCATCTCACACTTTGAATTGGATTTCTCCTAAGACCAGTCATAGGTAGTTGACTATATTTTTTGTGTTTTTTTCCAACATATGATTCTTATAGGTGATAATGCATGGTTTAACCTCAGAGATAATGTAAATAACCTCATATTATTCCCTTATATTAATTTTTAATTAGTTTTCACCCATTTATTTGATTCTTAAGTACTACCAATACTTTAAATTTTTTAAATTTACTCACTGTTACATCACAATCATCTATAGCAGATTATGTTTTTGTCTTAAAAGGGTACTTATAGGTCACCATGATTTTATTGGAATTTAAAAACCTTAAATGATATGATTTGAATTTATGCACACCATGATCTAAATATACTATCTCTTCTCATGCTTGTAATAAGGTGTATCACCAAGGTTATCAAGCTTAGTCCTTTTGATAACCCTACAACCATCCTATAAGCTACATTTATGGTGAAAAGGGAACCTATAGGTATATGTGGGAAAAAAAACACTAATTTTCATCTCATTATGATTATATTTTTAATCATATATGCCACTTAAACCATTTAGAGCCATTACCATATGTGAAGGTATGGTCTAGTATGCAACCTTGGGTTGAATAGGTCTCCTTTGGACTTAGACCTATAGATGACACTAACTATAAATAGTGCATAAATATGCAATTTTAGGCTTATCAATAACCACCCTCCATTGATCATCTTCCCCTCAAACCTTGTGGATTCCTTGTATTATATGGAGGATTAAAGACAAACACATTTATAGGCTTCAAAACTCTTGACAACACCTTTATAAGATATCCACAAAATGCATTGAACCTCTATTTTGCACTTTTGGGAAAAAAATACCTAAATATAGTCATTTGAACCTAGGTCAAGGTTTTCAATCTCATTTTCCAACCTATCATTCCAAATTAATATGCCATGATATCTTCACCATACTAATATATTCAAGAGAGTTTCATCATATAGTCCAACACCTCAAAATGATATTTCAGCTCTCTACTAGCACCTACAAGCAGATGGACATCTTCAAGGTACAGGCAATAAGCATGAGAATAGATAGTGGATATAATTTGTAGAAATTAAATTGAGATTTGAACTTCCTTAATGATTTAAAATATACTCCATTCATTTATAAGACCTTTCTCAACTCAAAATATCCTTTTCAACATGTTAGCCTTCATGAGATACCTATAAATGTTCATTAATGGCTGCCTAACTGTGTGTATACTAAAACCTAGCTTCTCATGATTTATATGGTGTCACTTGGGTTTATCATATTTTTTCATTATCTAAGAAACTACTCAACACCTTGATGCCATAATGACTCCTCCATGAACATGTTTCATATCTTTTTATGGTTCATTTAGTTGATTGTATATGATAGTCTTTGAACAAACTAACTATATGACACTTTATGACTACATCTTATGGAATACTAATTTGGAGAATGAACCTGAAATGAAATTATATAAAAATCACTTTGGAAGCATGATAATTAACTTATAATAACCCCTTCATTATCAAATCATGATAATTCTAAACATGGTGAAAAACTACCTGTAACATAGCGTAGTGCATTCACTTGCAACCTAAGATGATTTATGTATCCAAACACCTTGAAATACTAAACCAATCATGAGAATAATTTTAGGAGGGAATCAACATCATCTAGGACCAATATTATCAAGTGAATTGTATAGACTTGGCCAAACCAAGGCAAAACCTATAGGTTGCATAGATTGGCAAGAAAAAACATACAGTCAACTTCATGAGGATGGTTCATAAAGCACATGCCACCATTCTTCAAAATATTGTTATGGAAATGATTCTCTCTGAGTTTAATTTCACCTCCAAAAGGTGTTTGACCTAGAATTTCTCCTATTGAACATACCTATCATGAACATATTGATAACTTTTACATTCCATGACCTTCCAAAGCATGTCAAACACTGCGATGAGTGTAAGGAAGATGAAAGGACGTTACATGACCTTCTCCCATGGGCCATTCAAGTGCCAAACTCTACTTTTTCAATTAGTTTCTTGAATTTTAGTTAGATAACCTAAAATATTCTAATTAAACTAACATTTATAATAGGGAATCTAACTTTCTGGATGCTTGAAAGGAAAATAGGACATCTATACACCTTGGAAACCATGCCACTTGCATTTAAGAGCCCTAAAACCCCACTAAATGACCCAAAATGATAAATAAAATTATTATACCAAGAACAAGGATAAAATGACATTAAATTACTTTAAATAAATTAAAATACACCCCTTGAAAAAAATCTTATACCCCCTAAAACGTCTAAATACCAAGTTTTTACCTATAGGGGCCCCAATTTGACCTGCAGGGTCAAATTTGGTTAACATGTATCTTTCATGTAGAGCTAATTGTTGTAACTAGAGCCTATTTACACGTAACATATACATGTAATAGCTAATACCTTTTATAAGCATGTGAACATTACATTACTATGTAAGTGCAAATCTATTTTGGGAAATATAGTTGTGATCAACTATAATTATACATGGAGGCCTTGCATCAATTATAACTCATGTTCTAATTATTAACTTGTAACTTCAAATTTTGCATGGATTTGAGGGATGAGGTGACCCATACCCAAATATATTTATACTTGTAATCCCTTTATGTTCAAGGATTCATAAATTTATCAATACAAGAAAAAGAATTTTTGATTGTCACACAACTCTATTGATGCTTTTTCAATCCAATTCTATGTAATTAGTCATGTTTTATTTTCTTGGATATTTGATTTAGTAATTTGAAGTGTGTAAAAGCTAAGGATAGTTCATTTTATTATTATTTATGTATGAGAGCTTAAATAAGTGTAATAAATATTAGATAATTATTAAATATCATTAATTTTATGTAATTAGGTAAACTATTTCAATTCTCTAAGTGTGAACAAGTGTTTTCTTTTGTTATAACATTCTAGGTGTAATCCATAGTTTCCTTAGATACCTCTATGATTCTATCCGTAATATGTTGAATAATGGTGTGCAAAAACAAATCTAAATGGTAGTAACCTTTATTTGAGATCTTAGAGTTTACTATATCAGTTCTTCCCTAGATCCTTTTACTGTGTTTAATGTGAGTGTGCAACGACTATTACCTGCAAACATTGGTATTAATACACTTGTCTACAAAGAGATGAGCTAGAAAGTAATCCTTATAAAGACCATAGAGCCTTCTTTTCTACCCTACCTTCCTTTTTTTAGATTTTATTGACTGATATTTACCCACTTTAGAATAAGGTCCATCCATCTAACTCAACTAGGTTTTAGATTTCTTCTAGGTATTACTCATCCACACATATACATGACTAACAACTTGCATGTTTAGCTTACTATTCCATTACTTGGTTATTCCACCCATATTTAAAACTCATGCCCTAGAGTGGATACCACCTCAATTGATATCTTAAAATATTAGAGGTTCCCTCATTAAATTGGGGTGTGCATAAAAATTGCATCAATACATGGTTTTCAAGCACAAGCTATTTATGAGTCCCCTAAACATGTATAAAAAACAAGGATAACACACCAATTAAATGCAATGCTGATTTAACCAACCAATCTAGTATGATGCATTGTGCGTATTCTATGATCTTTAAGGATACAACGAATGTTCTCTACATGCTTGATTGCTCTAAAATACTTGTAAATAATGTTTCAATAATAAATAGTAAATACTCTTTCATATTTCCTTTAGATTATTGGATGCCTTCTAGATATGATCTTAAATGAACTAATGTACATGTGTTATAAACATCTTGAATTCAAATCAAGATATTGTTGGTGTGCAAAAATGATATCAAATGGGTGAAAAATAGACAAGATGAGACTAATAACCCCAAGGGAACCTAATGGGAAAAAATACCTCATGACCCAATAAAAATACATTATACATTTATGAGCCCCATAAATACCTTATAAAGTGCAATTACTCCACATTTAGGATCAAAATCACATAAAAAAATAATTATTTTAATGTTCTTTATGGTAAAACTTTGAGAAATTTGTGTTGGTTTTTGTGGCATAAAGGTGGTGCAAAAGTGAAGCAACTGAGAAATTTTATTTACAACACATTTAAACCACTTGTCCATGACATTTGTGCCACATTTTCACCACATATAAATTATGCTAAACCTATTTTTTCCCACTATTAAGTGGTGAAAAAATGGCACAAATATTACTTAAAAAATTATATATATGTAAAGTTAATTTTTTTAGAATATATATTTAAAATTATTTATAAATATATTAGATATAATTAGTGTGTTTATTAATTTATTTATATTAGTGTATATAATAATATATATTATATTAATGCATATTAATTTTATTGTATTGAATATTTGTATATTTAATATTTTAGTTTAAGAATAATAAATTATAATATTAATAAAAAAAATTAAAATACACAAATGTTATAATTAATCAAATATAACAAAATTTAAATTCAATTTTGTTTCTATACAATAAAGTATAATGGTGCAATATGAAATTAATTAAGGAACATTAGATACCTAAATCTAGTCACAAGTACTTAATAATGTTAATTATTGAGATATCCTAAACCAATCAACTTGCACACAAATACATGATTCTTATTCACATTCCTCTATATATATATATCTGTGTGTGTGTGGTCTTGAACCTTTGTTTGTCATCAATATTATACAAAATTTCCAAGTCAAATGCTCAAACTGCTCTATACTATGCTGAAACTACTTAAATATGTCCCTAATTCTGCAAACATGTCTACCCTAGTTAGATAGGTCTATTTTTGTGGACCTGTCCACCTAGAATGACCTTGTCCCCATAAATAATGGCTACTTTACAAATTCTAAATATTCTTTTGTTCTTCCCTCATGTTTTATAAAGTCAACTAAAGTAAATAATCAAAAGGTTTCACTATAGAAGCAAATCAAAACCTCATTTTTAAAGGACTTGATTCCTAGCTTAGAACTATCTATTAAGAACTTATGCATTATTCTACATTGATAAAATATGCCCTGTTATTCCCAAATTCAATATCATTTATAAGGAGTAGTCAGAAGCCAAGTATGAATCATATCAAATCAAGTCAAAGGTTATTATTATCAATTATCAAATCCATTCTTTTGGTTTCATACATATGGTCAAGGAAAACAATTGCACAATCACTCTAGGTGGGAAAACTACATGTGGCTTGATTACCTCTTAAGAGTGTTTAGTTACATAGGCATCAATTAATCATCAAAGGGGTGATTGGGGTCATCTTAGCTAATTACACTCCCCTCTCTTTTTTAGAAGTTTAAAGCTATTAAAATACCCTTAGGGTTTCTAAATTAAAGTGAAGGAAAATAATTATATTAGTGTGACACAAACAGGCACATGTTCAAAAAGTGGAACAATTACATTTTTATCACAATCAGTGTAGATGCATATATAGTTAATGGATAACACTAACTTGTGTTGCTATCTAGGGTATGTAGTCTTGTCTAGGATTATCTCATATTTTTATTTTGATTATACATAGTCATAATCTCATCTTTTACTTATTTCTATTGTTAAACATTAGAAACAATTAGCTAGGAACTTGAACCTAAGCTAAGTTATTTTATTCCTAGTTTTTTAAAAAAATAGTAAGTTTTTATATCCATCAAGTTTCAATCAAAGATGTTAATAACTATATATCTTTAGCATTTTGATTTTTCAAAGTTTTATACCTATATTGTACAAAATCAATGGTTAAATAAAAATATGGTAAAATAAGGACTAAAGGAATAATAAAAATTATCTTCTAAATTACAAAATCAATTTCTTCATCCTCCTCTTCATGGGCCTAGTCATAGTCCTCTTCATCTTCTATCTCATATTCATTTTAGATATATTAATCCTCATCCTCCTCCTCATCTTCCTCCCATGCACTTTGAACCTACAGATAGATAAGGATATTTTTTAAGTGTTTCAATTTATAATTTACATAATTCACAACTAATGAAATAACATGTCTTATTGACACAAAATCATTAGCACATGCCCACTTGTTAAAGGTAGGTGCATTCCATCCCATGGTTTTTAACATCATGTGTACTTTTTTTTGTGCACTTGTTATAGCGCACTTCCTAAAAAAATGGTGATACTATAAAATTATATGTATGAATAATTTATATAAAATAACTTATACAAATAAAAAAACATAATTATAGAATAACTTATATATAACTTTTAAATTTGTTAGTTAAATCATCTAATTTGTGTTTCCCCATGTGATTAGTGAACTAAAACCCTTTTGTATTCTTTCCTCATAGCCCTTTAGCTGGTTACTTTTATTCCCTGCATTAATTACAATATTTTCAGAATTTTGAATTAATAAAAAAATCAACATTTTACATATCATTAATTTGGTTAACTAACCTACATCCCTATTAGCTTCATCTACTAGCCATTTATTACATAAACCATTCCAAACTTCTACAAATATTTTGAGAGGTTAAAGAAGTCTCAACTTTAAATAAGTATTTCCTTGGTATGAAGATGTTATTTTATCATTTTTTGGATTTGGTTGTCTAAATAAGATAAAACTATGAATAATTCAAATTGTATAAAATATGTTTAAATTATGCATATCTGAATATAAATAACATAGTAAAATTACTTTATTGAACTTTAATATTTATATAATTAACCAAGGGGATAAGGTTCTTAGCTTATTTAGGTTTATGTTTTATGTCTATGATAACATATAATCATTAGTAATGCTCTAAAATGGGTTTTTAATCACTCAAATTAGGGAGATAACTATTAACACCTACCTAAACATATATGGCAATGCACATATGTTTGTGGTAACTAGATACATCTATCCTCTATTGGATCTATCCCTAGGAAAAAATTCACATCATTTCATCACAAATAACTAACCTACTTTTAATATATATATTACGTAATTTTAAAGGCTTAGTCTAATGTGTAAGTTTAAATTTGTCTTCTTTCACCATGAAACCCTAACTCTAATTTTGATACTTGTTTTACCTATCTAAAATGGGGTTAAATATGATGGGTTAAAATGAACTCAACCACCCCAAAGTGAGTGGTTGAGGATACCTATGTACCAATACTCCAAAGAGGGCTCAAATCACATGTAGTTATGCCACCTAATTATGTATGTGCTCAATAATTATATACTATTATAAGTGAAATATTGTGTATATTTTGAAACATTACAACATTTTATTTTGATCTTAAAATAATATTCAAGCTTGGGTTAATGGTTTTTACTTTAAGGAGTTTATATATATGAAAGCTTTAGGGTAACACCTTGAGGATGTGCAGATGTATTCTTTAATGCGTTTTATGTTTGATATATAGGAATAGGCTTATAATTTATATGGTTATATAATTGAATCTCTGGGTAATTTCCCTCTAAATTGATATGTGAAATGTATGGGCCAACCTAAATAAAAAGTTTGATTTTTGGAAATTAGTTGTTAGGGAACACACATATAGATCTAGCCAAGGTAGATGGATCTTGTAAACTCATCTATATGATTATGGATAAAACAATTCAATAAATAGGAAATAATTATTTGGGATTATAAAATGGTCTTTTTAAGATGATAAATTGTTTATGCAGAGTCTATGGGATCTTGTATATGTAAGAAATTAAGTTGGAAAGGCAGGGTTTGTAAATAAGTGGATGGCAAGGAGAGAATGTGAGAAAGAGTCATATATGTATGCACATGGCATGTATGTTAAGGTTTATTAAACAATAACATTTTTAAGTTTCTAATATCAAATTTATGTGTCGACATTTTCCTCCATTTTAGAATAATATTGAAAGTAATAGATTATAATGATAGAGTAAGAATTTGGTACTTGAGTATAACCATAGTGAGTGTATTTAGGTATGTCTTCAGTATTAATCATATTCCATGCATAAAATATAATGAAACATGTATAAATTAATGTCCACTTATGATATAAAATTTTAAGTAATAATTAAACATATATGAAATTGAAAATAAGAACAAATACACTTATAGGTATGCGAATCAAGTTGCCCTTTAGAGTTATTAGAGAATGGGATGGTTATGCCCCAAAGAGATGATAGTGTTAAAACCATGGGTTTGGAAGAATATTACCTAATCCTCATTGGATATGGATAAATGCTTAGAAGTTAAGTCATTAAAAACATCAACCTCACTCCTCATTATAATTTTCTAAGAATGGGACCCAAAATGGGTTCCAATAAACATAAGTAAATATGAGTATGATAGAGTAAGTTTGATTAAGTATAAATAATTTTATGTAGATGGATTTTGATTCATTATGAGTATACCTAAGTATACCAGAGTAAGTCTGGGTAAGTGGAATGACATAATATGTCACTCAATATGAAAAAACATGAGTAAACCTTAAGTAAATCTGAGTAATATAATGATGTAATCTATCACTAAATATGATAATATGTCCATTTTGAGTCATATAACATCTTCCGTGATATCACAATATCTATGAAATATCCATTATAATCTTGTAAAATGTCTCACATATGCCCCTAATGTATATCAATCATGCCCTAATTTGTGTCAATATGTAATAATCAATTCTAATTAATGCCTAAATTTTGAATCATATGTATGTGAAATCTCTAGTTTCTTAAGACATCCCCACTATATATGACCCCCTTTTGAGGTGAGGGATGTATCTTGTGAATCACTAATCTCAAAATAGATAATTTATACTAATCGTGTTATATATAAATATTTATTCATATAAATCATGTGTTACCATGGTTAAATTATGTTTTAATAGGAAGATTAGATCATCAAAGCATATATGAACATGTATCCTAAGAAATGTAAGTGTCATGTCAAGTAGATATAGCATGGAAGAATGTAGTAATAGTAATCATAATAATGATAATATAAACACTAAGTAATATTCACACATAAGATACATGATACATATCAAGGCATCACACACAAGTAGAGTAATGTGTGATATGAATCATGACATCAAAAGCTCAATAGAAAATCCTATATGTATCCACAAATAGCAAACATAATGTCATGAAAATGACACACATAGTGAATCTTAGAAACATGAAAGATAACACACAGTTTCACATAAAGTAAGAGTAATATAAAGAAATATTTAAACATAAAAATATCCACACAGTGAACACCCAATGTCACATAGAGTAAGATTCAAATATAAAAGGAGTCACACAATAAACACCCAATGTCATGAAAAGTAAGAGTCACATAGATAAAAATTCATAATCCATAATCACACTTTGTAATATGTAACAACATTAGTCATGCATATAACAAGGTTAATATACATAATCAATGTATGTCATCATCACACATAGAAAAATATTTTTTTCCATATAATACAACACTTTAAGTAGTATATGTAAGACCAAGTCATTTGTAATCAATGTAAGTAACTCAAAATGATAAAGGGAATGGTCAGAGAAAGACATAATTTTTGTAGATGTATTAAGTGTAGACACTCAAATTTAACCATTAAGTGATTGAAAATGTTTAATCTTGACATCCTAACCTTGACTTATTCATCATTATTTTAACTTGAAACCTATATGATAGCCTTCACTATTCTACTCATTATCTTACAATTAATAAAAACATAAATCAAACATCCATATTCTAATTATAGACTCTTATTAGCCAAGCTTCAATAGTCTCTATCCTTTTAAGATAAGACCACACTAAGTTGGATAGGGCCACAACATGGCCTTGTTCAGTAGTGCATCCTCATTTCCTACATTCTAATGGTTATTTTTCAAATTTGATATGTTTCATGTCATCCCTCCTGCACTTTTAGTAAATTAATTTAACATAAATGTTTCAAATCTACCACTATATAAACACACCAAGGAAACTTAGGTACACATACTTAACAACTTGGAAATTTTACAAAATAACTCTTTATACAAGCTACTATGCATTGAGTAAGATAGCCTTATTCTTCTCAATTTAAATTATTATTTAGTTCAATAGTCATAGGCCAAGTTTGAATCAATTTAATTATAGGTTAAGGCTATCCATTATCAAGCATTCAAATTAGTTTACCAATTGCTTTCATACAGTACAAATATCAAAATTTACACACTCACTCTATGATGGAAAACTACATTAGTCAGAGGCCCTTTAAGATATGTAGGTATCACTCAAATTATGTAGGGTTTTATGATGATAGCTTGACTATTCCCCTCATATTATTCCCACATTTGTATTTTACATATATTTAGTTTATGCATAGGAAATAGGGTTTTAACATTTCATGTATTTATTTGTGATAACTCAACACATACAAATAGTCAACAAACCACCTCTGATAAGTATATGTACCCAAGTAGGAAATTCACCTACATAGTCAAATAGACAAGGACATAATATGATCTTATTTTTCTAAGAATAACCCTATCCTTATGCATTCTAGGATTCTATTTTTTGGTGTGACACACTTCAAAGATCCTCCCAATTAGTTCTACATCAGTGATCTTCCTACACAATCAACATAAGTTAGATTTGAGCTAGGTTAACATGTTTCATTCAAAGCTACTATTTATAACTCATTTTAGTTTCTATAATTTACATTCATATTATGTATATTATTTAAATATAAATAAAATTTCAATTGTTTCATTATTTATAGCATTTATTCTATTAACTCAAAATAAACATTAAACATTCTGGTAAACCCATAATTTTTATTAGAACACTATTTATTGTTTTCTTAATTTTTTCTTTGGATGTAAAATAAATTTTTATAAATTAATGATATTGATAGAAATAAACTTAAACTTTTGATATAAATCCAACACCATGACCCTATCTTATTTGACCTTATATTTTCATCCAACACTATAGAAATTGTCTTGTCACCTTGATGACATCTAACACTAAAACATTTATTTTGAACTTAGGTTAAATTTTTTGATCTCTATGCATAAAAATATTTTAAATTTTATTTTATTGTTATTTATATTGCTTGTTGCTTATTTTTAGTAACTGTGTTATGATAATTTAAAACTACATAAAGATATGTCAATTTTGGCTAAGTGATGACATGTTTTGTCGACACTGTGAAGGAATTCTATCCAAATACCAAAATAGATAATTATATACAAGAATTTTAGTTTTCCCATACCCTATGGTATATTATAAATTCTTAGTGTTCATTTTTTACACCATATGAAGTCTCTTTGACTATTTGATTTTTGGTGCACCTGAAAGGAGTGTATTACTTAGGGAAGTTACTCTCACCGTACCCTCAAAGATAGGATATTATGATACATGAATGGTTTATAATATCTAATTAGTGATATGAAAGATTTTTCTATAACTAATCTATGAACAAGCAAATTTATTTGAGAACCCATATAATTATTCAAACCCTTGCCTAGATCACCCTTCATACCTTGCTTTTCCTTGTATTGTATTCATAATGGGATCAACGAATGAATGTTCATTTCATATGTTACATAGGATTATGAAATTAATTGTTTCATATTTTATTCCATTTAAATATATTATTCATTATTTTATGGCATGGATAAAATTTAAATCTAATTAGGAGGATAAAATATATAATTTAGACCCTCATACACGCTTCAATTCTTATTATTGTCATATCACTTCCTATAATAATTCTCTAAAAAGATTAAAATGAACAAAAAGAGATTTTTTTCAAGTAAAATATTATTTTAGGGAAATAATGTATGAAAATTTCACATAATATTAGAAGAATAGTTCTCAAACATAAAGAAAATTCTACCTCTTTGGACAAAGTCAAGCCTACCATATCCTAAGATCATACCTGCTACTAACACCTATTGTTATAATATCCAATGTAAGTTAATTAATATCAAAATCAGAAGATAAAGAGAATGTGCACAACATTTTTTAATTTCTCATCCTCTCCCTTGAATTAATTCTATTTGTAATTATATTCCACTTATCTATCCAAAGCTCATATTAATTTCCCAAGTCCATGTTATTCAAACTAGAAGAGTAAAACCACCGTTGCCTCCCCAACCTAATATGACTAATTATAATTTTCCTCCTCCATATTAATCAAGGAAAGTTTATCAAAACAAGGGGTATGATCCCATTAATCAATTTTATAATACTCTGGCCAATATATCTATTCTAGAGCTCTTAAAGAGAACACTAACTTACAAGGATATCTTATATGTAATGTTACAAGATACTTATTTTCCCATAGATACACAACCAACTTTGTTTGATTCTATCATGAATAAATTCAAGGATATTGATGGTACTATTACTTTTGATAAGGAATATATACCTCCAAAGAATATCATTGAACAAAATCTCCCATTATTCATTCAAATTCAAATACAAGGAAAACTAGTCAAGTGCACATTGGTTGATAGTGTTTCCTAGATAAATATTTATAGTTATGAATTCCTATAGATATTTGGATTAAATAAGGATTTAAAAAATCTAAGAAAAATATACATGTATTTAATATCACTTTTATATAAGTACTATTAATTTTCATATTAGAATTGATATTGGGCCCTAAAATGGTATATATTATTTTTCAAATCATACCTGATCAACTAAAATATAATATAATATTGGGATGACCTTAGATCAATGCATTATAAGCTATAAATTATACATTCCATATATGCATTAGATTCATAATGATACACATGAGTATATAATTTTAGTTGATGATGTACCTTTTTGATATTATCAAATGACACAATCACAATCTGATAAGGTTGTCATCATACCTCCTAAGCAATTGATTATAATTGCATACTGATGAAATGGGTGAATCAAGTAACTCAAATTATATCATACATATCACTAAAATTCTTAAAAAATTAGAAGAGCATATCAAGGAATATTTTCAAAAAGTGAAAATTCCTATGAAACTAGAAGATCCTATGAAGGAAGCTACACAAAAAGTGAAAATATAAGAGCATATTAAATAATATAAATAACAAGTGTCATAACCTATTATATAACTATCATTATTAGTCAATTCAAAAAATTCCTTTTGATGATGAAAAAAACACACAAAAACTAACATATGACCAAACATGCATGTTAAATTTTAATCCCATTGATGAAGATGGATACTTATCTCATTATTTATTTACACTTTTTAGAGCAAGTGAATATAAAGATATATTATTATATATAAAATAGGGAAAAAAATTCATTTCCAATCAACATGATCTAAAAAATACTTAAAATAGTTTCAATATTATAACATATGGTATAACACAATCAATTGAATCAAATAATTATCGTTATACAATGATCACATCTTCAAAGGAAAAGGTGCCAAATGAGAAAAAAAGTCTTAGATAGAGAAACACTTAGAGGTAAAGCTACCAAAGCAAGATTACATTATTTTAAAAAAAGAATTTATTACTAAAGGCAATTTAAATCAAGATTCAATATTTAAAGATACTTATAAAAATATGGTTAAAAGGAGACAATAAAGTAACATTGTTCTTATCTAGAGCTTCTCATTATTAAACCACTTATGGATGGTAATAAATTCACTAATATTTTGGTTAATTTATTGCACAAAGATAATATATATAGCCTATCTCTTTTGAAATATCTTGGGTATGATACACAACATCTCAATAAAGTTAGGGAACCAACACATTACATAGGATCTGTCACATTACTAGTCATTCTTGGTCTTAAATCATGCGCAACAATATTTCACATTGATCCTACTTTAGAAGAATACAATGAAAACCTTGGAAGAACATTGTAAACATTAATGTGAGATAAATTTTTTACTAATTATGATTCTCTAACATTTTAGCAAGATAATTCAATGATCATAATTTCAAAGGAGAACATAACTAAAACACAAGATCATAAAGTATGATATATTCTAACAAGGACATCTAATATAATTATGTTTGATATGCATCATGCAGTACATGTGATACAATATAATAGGTCAAATAGCTCTACAAAATAACATCCTATTCCAATTGGTGGCTTATTACAAAATAAAGTAGGTGGATATACCCTTTATGCAGGAGCTTCATGGAAAATTTCCTCTAATCTAGTTATTGGTTAAGCTACTCATACATTTTCCTTTATACATAAATTCTTTAATTTTATCTCATTTCCAATTATTATATCCAAAACTCCAATATTTCCTATATCCATTGGATTTATTTTAACTTTAGGCACTTACTCTCTTGATTTTCAAACTAATTCAAAATTCCAAAATAACTATCTTATAATGTTTTCAATGTACATTCTTTATGGCAGTATACTTGCTTACCATGGAATATATATCATGCTATGGATTCAATTTCAATTGAATTATCATAGTTCTCTACTTTTACACACTACACAAACACACATAACCCCTTTCCCATTGGGAGGCATGTACATTCATATCTATATTAATCATTTGTGCTACATTGTTATGACTTATTTACACATACATGGGGGGCATATTATTTGCCTTCCTTCTTTCCACACTATGTTTTAACACATTTTTAAATATTATTTGAATTCCCCCTATTTATTCTATTTTTTAAGCCTTTCTTATAAGTACTTTTCATATCTTTTAAATTTTAAATATGGAAATGTATAAAAAAATCAAAATATTTTAAACAATTTAAAATCAGGGCATGAAAAACATTTTCTTGTGTTGCTAATTTACTTCTTTCCATATGTTATTTATTTCATGTTAAGTAGATAATTTATTTAAATTTTAATAAACATATTTATTTTCATGAGGTATGTGAGTGTAATAAAGGACATACTATTAAATGGTTCTTTGATGCCAATTTTCCCTTTTTACCCAACAACCTTGCTAAGGTGGGGACATCTCTTCATTATCCATGACCACTTGAACATGTTGTATATATCCACAAACTTTATACCATGACGATCTATATATCATACAAGTGTTTTTATATTCACTCATACTTTATATTGTGTTACATGGATATACTATTTTTTGACAATGACATTGATAGATATGGTTGATGTAGACTAGTCTCATTTGATCTATGCTTCTTTTCAAATTATTATTTCACTATAGGATAAGTTATGGCTTGCTTACTTATTTTTAATGTCCTTTGGCCTTATGTGTGAAACATATACATTTTATTGTTTTCATGGCATCATCATGCCATTTGAGTGTGGCCCTTAGCCTTTTGAGTTTGTGCGACATTCACATGTCCCTTGTATGTGGCCTTTGGGCCTTATGTGTGACATTATATGAAAATCACATGACATTATATTCTCATTGATTATTCCTATAGTAATATGAATCATATCACACATTACTTATATTTTATACTTTTAATCTTATGCCATCATACATATCATGCATATGCTACTTATGTACCTCAGTTTTATATCTATATAACAAATTTAAAATGAAATTCAATGTAATATTCAATACTTTGATGCACTACATTTCAAATGTTCACACACTAATACATGATTATATATTTCATATATTCCACAAGTTATATTTTGATATTAACGACTTTCAATCTATGTTACTTATCTTAAATGGGCCCCATCACAATGAGTTTACCTTAAGAATTAAATCCCTTAGAGCAACAAATTTTAGACTTATGACAATATACAATTTTCAAAATTATAGTATGGTTCATAATTTTTAGATTATGGGGTCATATGACATGCATGTGTACTCATTCTTAAATTTACTTGAGTGCATATTCACATATTCATAATGCATATACATGGGCATGTGTAAAACAATTAAAATTTACAAGTTTCAAATAGTTACAAGTTTAATTGGTATTTTATATCAATTCAATACAGATACAAGGGGCATCCTATTTATTTATGTTCATGATACTACATTGTCAATTTTAAAAATCACTTATTTTTTAAAGTTCAAAAGTTTCAAAGGTACAAAAGTTTCAAATATAATCTAGATATATCTTTAGTGGTGTGATTCATCTCATTTTGAAAGTGTATCACATTAGAGTCTAGTAACACTCAATGTCTATGGTTTCAATTTAGCAAGACACATTTGGTGGTTCTACCCCTTCTTATTATAATACAATTAATCTACAAGATTACTCTAAATATTTAATTGAAGGTCAAAATAATAAATTTGTACAACTCAATGGATTTCATGGTTTTCAAAAATTGAGACTTGATCTCTCTCAGTTCACCAAATATTCAACATTTCTCATAATAATTCAATAAGGGGGTACACACCTCCACTTTTAAGTTATAGAGAAATTAAATTACATACTATTTTGGGTGTTTTATTTCTATTTCTCTCTTTTCAATTTTAAATTTCAAGTTTTAGATTTTCAATTTTCAAATATGCAAAATAACAACTTTCAGTGGCATTGTTATAAGTTTTGAATTGATACACCTTACATAATCAAGCTTCACATAAAAAACACAAATTTTGTATACACACTTAGGTACACGTCTCCTTTACTCTAGTAGTTCCATTCTATTGCATCACTATAATAAAGGTGGGGAAAAATTTAGACACTCACATTTAACTATTATGTACTTGATAATGTTTAATCTTTACTTCCTTACCTTATTTGACCTATTATCCAATATTATACCTTGAAATATCTTCGAAATCCTTCATTATTCTACTAAAGATCTTACAATTACTAAAAACATCATTTAGACATACCTATTCTACTTACAAAACCCTATCAACCATGTTTTAATAGTCTCTGTCCTTTTGGGACAAGACTACACTAGGTCAGTTAGGGTCACAATCCGATCTTGTCCACTAGTGCAACCTCATCTCACACACTCTAATATTTGATTTTATAATTCAATATGTTTCATATTAACCATAATACACTCTAACAATTACTTTTTAAATTTGATACATTTCATGTCAACCCTCTAACACTTTTAGCAAAGTTGGTTAACAAAAATATTTCAAATCTACCACTATATAAACACATCAAGGCCATCAAAGAACACACTTAACAACTTATAAATTTTACAAAATCACTCTCTTTACAAACTATTGCACATTGAGAAAAAGAGCCCTATTCTTCCCAATTCAAGTTATGATTTATTCTATTAGTCATATTCTATGTCTGAAGTTATTTTATTGTAGGTCAAGGATATTCATTATCAAACATTAAAATCAATTTACTAGTTGTATCCATATAGTGAAAGTATCAAAATTCACACACTCACTCTGGGAGGAATAACTACCTCATCCTGAGGCCCTTTGGGATATGTAGGTAACATTCAGATTACATGAAGTTTTTTTAGGATAACTTAGTTATTACCTTTGACCAATTTCCACTTTATATTTGATGTCTATTTTATTTATGTCTAAGAAATATGGTTTAGACATTATCAGTATTTATGCATGATAAATGATCACCCTGAGACAATAAATATATCACCTTTGATAGGCTCAAGTACCTAAAGAGGAAAGTCATCCACATAGTGAATGTAGATGCACCCACATTAAAATATACAAGGTCGTAGTGAACCCTTATTTACCCTAGGGTGGCCATGTTCCATTAAATTGCATGATTCTATATTTAGAATGCAACACACTTCATACATCCTCCTAGTCAATTCCTCATCAATGATCTTCCTACACAATCAACACAAGTCATATTTGAGCTAGGTTTGCATGTTTTAGTAAAAGTTACTATTTATAACTCATTTTAGTTTCTATAATTTATTTTATTTTACATTAATATTATGTATATTCTATAAATCTAAATAATATTTCAATAATTTAATGTTTATAACATTTGTTATATTAAATCAAATAAGCATTAAACACTACGATGCCCCTAGTGTAAGCATGCCCCTAATGTAGGAAGAGTAGCCCTTTGGGTGTAGGAATGTCCTGCATCTATGTGTTCATATCATATATAAATTGTATGCCCTGCATATAACTCATGTATACCTTGAAATGCATGTGCATAGAAAAATTAGATATATAGTCTACCATGTATTTGATAAATTATAAATGAATCATGTAAATAAACAACACATATCATGCATAAGTCATGATTTTTTAATTTTTTGGTATTTTTTGTATTTTAATTATGTTACTAAAAACTAATTATCCCATCAATGGGATTTCATATTCAGGTTTAGGGACAATCACTATACACCTCATATGTCATGGGCGAATAATGATATCTATATCAATTTCATAATTAAATAAATGATCATGTGTCATGGAATATCTATCATTACTGTCATAGTCAACTTGATCATATTTATGGCATGTAACATAAGTAGTATTAGTAACATGTGAATCATTTTGTATGCTTGAGAATTGTGTTAGTTTTTCCTATGGAACCATCTATGGTATAAAGGGGATAAACTATGCCCTTGAGTTATGAGCTGACATACTGATATTATGGACCTTAATAATATGGTCATCAATCAAATATTATATTTTATGTCATAAAATAATGTGTATCCCTACACATATATGATAATTTTAATATGCATTACTATTTAATCCCTTAGATGGTGCCTTATTTATATCAACCTCTTTATGGGGAGGGAGAGATATGTGATTGCACTCAAGTAACTCATGTAGTATCTTATGAGGAGGTTCAGTTAATTGTGTAAATGACCTCCTTTGAGGATTTAATAGGATAATATGATTAGTATAATATGATACTATATTGTTTTAAACCTTTACCTCATCCTTTTATGGGTGATCTATAGTTGTATTATTGTGATCTTTCCTTGATCTTTAAACTAATGAATGTGCCGTTTGTAATGCCCAATAATTACTTGTGTGATGTCTGATTACTCTATACTAAGAACAATATAATTCCAAAGTTTGATATAATTATTAGTAATTATATCCATATTTATTATGAGTTAAATCATTCAAATTATTACCAAGTATCATCTATAGTACAATATACAGGTTATCTTGTGCCTTTGTAATCTATAATCTGACAACTTGTTTTGTATCCATGAACTCTTTATAGTTTATTGATTCTATCATAAATAATTGGTGTGAATATTTTATTTATTTTTAGATGTGTTGTTGTTATAATTATATCTACTAAGAGTGGGGGGTTGAATCAATTACCTTAAAACAATCCTTCAATTTTACTTATCATTCATGAAGTATTCATTCAAACACATACATCAACTAATACATAAACAAACATATACAAAAGAAAATAACATATGAACACAAGATATATGTGATAAAACCTTAATGGTGATTAAAAAAAATGAAAAATATATTGGAATAAATTCTCATAAGCAATGAATCAATATTTAGTGAGGTATTAACGCCACAAGGAGCACCAACCCCTCACTAATCCTTTAGTAAGCACCAACTTACAAGGAGGAACCACAAACCTAGGTAAATTAACAAAAAATCAGATACATAGAACCTATGATTACATTTGGACACCTATTTATTAATTAAATGATGATTATCCCCTTATTTTTTTCTTCAACTCTTCTATCTCCTTCAAACAACCTATTAGGCCTTTTCACTCAACTAACCCTATTCTTAGTAGAAGTAGGTCATATGACCTTGATCATCATCTATAGAATCAATGTTATAATTTAATGACATATTAAACACATATATATTATGTTATTAAACCCCTATACCTAGTTTCAAAACTTCTAAATCATTTGTTCATTCCCTCAATAGTCTAACTAGTCAAAGTAGGCCTATTAGACCTTTTTTTAATACTTGAATCTTGATCTCATCCACCTTGGTTAGAAAAAAATATATACATACTTGGGTCACCATTGGAATATATAAAAAATCATGTTTCACAAGTTAAACAACCATTACATATGTTGGTCATTACCCATAAGGAAAAAAACCACCATTAGGCCTCACAAAGACCTTATGTAATTAGGCCTTCTTAAGGCACATGTTTCACCTTGACCACCTTAGAAAATTTTAAGCCTCCTCACATGGATGAAAAAATTCAAAAAAAAAAAATTATACCCATGATAATCTCACCTATCCCCCCAACACCATTTATCTCATTTCACTCCTTGAACCATGTCATTAGGCCTACTCATAACTAGCCCTTCTCACTGCCACAAAATTTATCTTGAAAATATGAAGTATACACTAAAATTTGACACATAAAATAATAAAAAAATAACATGTATATAACATAAATTAAATAATATTTATAATCATGTACATTATAATACACCATTTAGGGAAAAATACCTCAAACTGATCACTTCATATGCTCACTCAGAACTGCAAATAAGCTTTAAAACCCAGTCAAGAACCTTTGACTTTTCACACATTCATAGGAGTGTTTAATGAATAAAAATATATTAAAATTAACATATAATAACTATATAACAACTTTATAAATATTTTATTCTTAAATTATTGGCATAATGAATCAGGAACATCAATCTCACTCACACAAAAAATTGCCTATAACTCCAAAACATAGTCATGAAAACTAAGACTTTAGAACACATGTGTGAAGAATTTTATGAAATTAAAAAGGGTTTATATGATAATTAAACATACTTATAACATTATATATGTGTGTGTGTGTGTGTAATAAATTTTTCAATATTAATATTGGTATTACAGACCAATCTCATGTCTTCACCCTACACAGACCTCACTGTGTTAGATATGTCACTTTGAGTAAAATTTTATGCTTTTATATGAGCATATCCAAATATTATATTTAGAGTGAATATTTTATATAGGTATTTAAAATAACCCAATTAATTTATATCCATTCTTAATTCCATACAACCCATCCCTAATCTCATTCTCACTTATGCCTAGTTTTCTCACTGTCTTCCTCATTGGGTCTTCTTAGTGACAGGCCAACTTCCATTACCATTTTAGAATATTTTAAGTATATAAACTAATAAAAAATTAAATTATCATAAAATAAAAGTCTCACACATCATCCTCTAATCATTTTCATGCTTTGAACTGGTCAACCCTATCGACTACATAAAAAACCTAAGAAACATGAGGTTTCCTATAAATTCCACTCACTCTTATAAAAGACCAATTCCACTTGGAAAAACTTAAGAGAGTAATATAAATTATAAAATAATCAAACTAGGTCATCCAATCTGTTCTGAGCCATTTCTAATAAGATCTTCCTTATCATGTCACTATGAGGGTTTCAGGAGGGTTTACACTATCTTCTAATCTTAACAATCATTCATAAAGGATTTCCAATCAACTCCAAAATCAATGAAAGGAAATTTGATTTAGGAATCCTAAAAATATTTCATGAACTTACTAGGATCTCATGAAAATTTCTCACATGCCAATGATCATAAGAAAATTCTTTTTGAGTCTGTTGTACCTCATTTCATGCACACATAAAATTTCAAGACCACATTTCATGTTTTACACTTTATAATTTGACCTCATACTTGCTCAACACACTTTATGAAACCTATAAAACATATTAAAATTATCTCATGAGCTCTGGAACCTTGTAAATTGATCTTGAACACTCATCATGCCACACTATATCTTTTTACATATTAGGCCTTAAATTGTTAGTCATACTTAGAACTTGAACACACCTTAAAACCTATTATAATACTCTAAAAACATCATTATAATTTCATAAAACCTCATAACTTAATAAAACTCTTATAATACTCTTATTACAATCCTTGTACTTCTCACCTCATCTTTCTACCAAGTCCATGTCTTCTCACTAGGTTCTTCTTAAGTAAAGACTAAGCCAAGAAATAACCTAAAAACCTCATCTAAAATATTATATACCTTATAAAAATATTTACATAGTGTAAAAAATATTATAACATGATATAATAATTATTTTCATTCATTATAACACATCAATACTCATCATTAGGTCAAGCAGAGTCTAGGACTAGTCTGGTTACATGCTTAGGCTTAAGACCATACCCCTGAATGTTTACCTTGAAAATTTCCTGAGTGTTTCAACACTTCATATTCATGCTTGGGAATTAATTAAAATATACTCATACCTATGAGTATCCATATTACCAAACTACCATCTTCACACACATACTCATGATATGACACTGCTTCTTAAAACTAGTGCTCAACAATATACTTCCCTTGTATCTTGATCTTGAAACATTTCATCAACCTCAGAGGAATTACCATGTTGCCTTAAAATTCTCTCTCAATATAGAGATAATATGTTTCCTTCAAATTCTCTTATCATAGGTCTCCTTGTCACATACCACTTCACCATGCAGGCTACCAACTTTGAATTTGACATCAATGACAACATTAATGCCACAACAATAATAACAAGAACACACCTCAATAATATCCCCCTTTGTCATTGATGGTAAACACTTAAACAAAGCTGATCATTCTCATCTCCCCAAGTTGAATCTCTTTAGATTGACCTTTCTACCAAACTATAACTTTCTTCCCCTTTGACATTAATGACAAAATTCATATCTTGACAACTATATGATCCTTAGAGCTAGAAAAACACACCTTTTCTCTCCAAACAAGAAAATTATCTCTCTCTTTGTCAAATACTCAACATAGATTAGGATCATAACTAACTAAATTCATGAACATATTGATCTTTCAAATAATATCATAAATGTGACTTGGTTTTATCAAGTCATCATACAAATGCTTTTTAACTCATCTCTTAAAATCACACCTCTAATAGACTATTGACTAAACTTTGGATCTAAAAAAAAGAATACAAATCTCCCCCTAAGACCAAGCATCCATCATGTTTTTACTCACTAGCTGAGTGCCTCCATGAAGCTTAATGGATTCACCTATTATATCTTGGGTACTAACATAACATAAACTCACGAGATTCCTAGGTCTCCATGTCCTTACTAGATCAAAATTTATTCATAATCCTCTTAGGATTGAATTATTCAATCTCTATTTGAACAATATTATGACTTGGTCTATTTGTCTTGACTTATTCATCCACGATATGAGATGATAGGGAGGATTCTTGGAATTATTTTGCATTTGAACTATGCTCCACCATTGTAAACAATCCACTTGGACTTATAGACTGGTCATCATTCACCTTAACTACCTTTGGTTTCCACTCACTATCTTATCTTCTTTCTTGCACTATAGGGGCCTCAACTTTATTATTTTGAATTGAGAATCCATGCTTATAGAACTTTGTAATATGACCAACCTTTTGACAATTGAAACACACTATTATTTTTGATGCAAACACACCATTACACAAATATCTTAACTAAAAATTATGATCATAGTTCCATGAAGATTCATTATTGGAGGGTCTTCTACAATGACTTGCTCTATGAATAAATTGGTTACATGAATAACACTAACCATTGAAAGGATCATAATATCTTAGAGCATTAGGATGTATGATAGGATTAGTCTTTATTCTTCCAAAACCATCATTCCTTGATTAACCATTGACCTTTAAGGTCTGATTCTCCTTGATCATATTAACATTATTAATTTGGTCTCTATTAAAACCAAGGATTGATTTGTCATTAGTAGTCTTTTGACTACTCAAAATGTTATCTAGATCATTGGTATACTTTTCAAACTTTACAAAGAAATTCACCTTAATTGATGCCTGATCTAACTTAGCTCTCAAGGAAGCTACTTCAGTTATATGCTTTGAACATTCTTCTTATTTAGCCTTTAGGCTTATAGTCACAATCTCAATTTGATTCTCCACATGTTTGAATATTTCTTCTGGTTCCTTGGTCTTGTTGCTCAATCTATATTCAAACAAATTAATATTTTCCTCATAGTCTTTGATAAAATACCGCATCACCTTATTATTCTTCATCACCATCTTTAGTTCTTATAGAGCATTCATCAAATCAGCCTCAAAGTCCACCTCATCCTCTTCATGATCTAAATCACTAAAAATGACTCCAAACCACATGGACTCTTCTTGATTTAAATAACTTGCTTCCTCAACCATGAGGAGAACTGCATTGGAATTAGGACCACCACCTTCATGGTCACTCTCATAATTACTTATTTCACTCTCATTAGATGAAATGTAGTCTTCCTTGGTGTAAAAGCTTCTTTTACTCTTGAAAAACTTCTTGTCATGATACTTTTTGAAGCTTTTCTTGCTCTTATCAGACCTATAAGAATTATTATCATCGTCATGAACTTCATCATGTTATTTATCATCATTTTCCTTATGATTATGAGGTAAATTTTTATGAAAGTATCTAATCTCTCCACAATTAAAGGATTTAAAGGGAAACTTACTCTTGTATTTACCTGAACCTATTTTCAATTTTATTTTAAACATAACTATCAATCATCATCATCAATATCAGAATCATCATTATCTTCTAAATTATTACCTTGTGAC
This sequence comes from Torreya grandis, assembly GCA_037957365.1. Taxonomy (NCBI): domain Eukaryota; kingdom Viridiplantae; phylum Streptophyta; class Pinopsida; order Cupressales; family Taxaceae; genus Torreya; species Torreya grandis. The sequence goes on along the minus strand of JARHVA010002958.1, from coordinate 107,958 downwards.
TTATTTTATTCCTTGAATGCAACTTCCTTATTTTTAGGTCTTATTTTACTTGTCCTCATCTCATATGCTCTTAGGGTGCCATGAAGTCCATCCATATCTAGCTTGTCTAGATCTTGCATCTATTCAATAATAGATACTTTAGAATCAAACTTAGGAGTTAAAGATATCAAAACCTTTTGAACAACAATAGACTCTTTTAATTTTTCACCTAGGAATCTTATGATGTTGACCACTTAATCAACCCTCAACAAGTAGGCTGTAATAGTCTCATCTTCATTCATCCTTAGGATCTCAAACTATATTCTATGGGTTTACAACTTATCCAACTTGACCTTGGAGCCTCCCTCATGGCTAGTATTCAAATTGTCCCATATTTTTTTAGTAGACATATAGTGCATCAAATTCATAAGTTATTCCTTTGATAGGCCACATATAATACCATTCATTGCTTTTGAATTGTTGTCACTAGCCTTCTGACCTGTTGCATTTGTAGGAGGAGTTAGGGGTGTAGTATATCCATATAAAATTAATTTGTAAACATCATGACATTGAGACAAAAAACATGTTCTCATCCTAACACTATAAAAATAAAATTTATATCCATTAAACAATAGCACCTTGCTTATATAGAAACCACCTTAATCTTGACTAGCCATCTTCGCTTGCTTAGGATCTCCTTTAGGCTATTAGGCCTGATCCAAAGGAACTATTATGATATAAATTTTTTTAAGTGTAGATAATAAGAGGGGGCTTGAATCATTTCCCTTAAAATAATTCTTAAATTTCACTTATCATTCATGAAGCATTTATTCAAACACATACATCAACCAATGCATAAACACACATTCATTAAAGAAAATAACATATGAACACAAGATATATGTGGGAAACCCACAATAAATATAAAACCCACTAAAACACATATTTTTATATATTCATATAATAAATGAATTAATATTTAGTGAGGAACCAACCCCACAAGGAGAACCAATCCCTCACTAGTCAGGCACCAACTCAATTAGTCCTTTAGTAAACACTAACTTGCAAGGAGGCACTAACCCCCTAGGTAACTTAGAAAAAAATTAGATACATATAAATTATTATCAGTTTTTTACACATTTTTATTACTCAATTTATGATTATCTCCTTCTTTTATTCTTCACACTTTTCTATCTCCTTCAAACAACCTATTAGGCCTCATTGCTCAACTAGCCCTATTCTTAGTAGAATTAGGTCTTATGAACTTGATCATAATAAATATAATAACTAATATAACTTAATTAAATATTAAAAAACCTATATAATTTTATTCAAACCCTCTACCTATTTTATAAACTTATGTATCATTTATTCATCCCCTCAATATTCTAACTAGTCAAATTAGGCCTATTAGACCTTCTTTTTATACTTGACTCTTTCCCTCACCCACATTGGTTGTAAAAAAAAATATAAATAATTTTATCACACTTTTAATAGATCAAAAAAAATGTTTCACAAGTTAAACAACCATTACATAGGTCGGTCATTACCCATAAAGACCAAAACCACCATTAGGCTTAATAGAGACCTAATGCAATTAAGCCTTCTCAAGGCACACATTTCACCTTAACCACCTTGGAACACTTTGAGCCTCCTAAAATGGATAAAACACTTCAAATAATATTAAATTAATCAATTTATGAGATAAAATGAGGTCAAAATCACCATTTATATCATTTCATTCCTTGAACCACACCATTAGGCCTACTCACAATTAGCCCTTCTCATTGCCAGAAAGTATATCTTGAAAATATGAAGCATAATATAAAATTTTACACATAACACAATAAATAAATAATATTGATAGAACATAAATAAACTTATATTTATCATCATGTACATTATAATCCACCATATATAGCAAAATACCTCAAACTGATCACTTTTATATGCTCGCCTAGAATTGCAAACAGGCTTCAAAACCCATTCAAGAACCTTTGGATTTTCACACCTTCATAAGCATTTATCATGAATAAAATTACATTAAAATTAAAATATAATACCTATATAATAAATTTATATGCATTTTATTCTCTTGTTGTGGGCATAATGACTTAGGAACATTAATCTCACACAAAAGAAATTGCTTGTAGCTCTAAAACATAGTCATGGAAACCAAGACTTTAGAACATGTATGTGAAGATTTTTATGAAATTAAAATGGGATTATATTATCATTGAAAATAATTATAATTTATATATATATATATATATATATTACATTGTTTAATATCAATATTGATCTTATGAACCAATCCCATGTCTTCACCATACATAGATCTCACTATGTTAGACATGTCACTTTGAGTAAAAATTTCTACTTGTATATGAGCATCTCAAAATATTATATTTAGATGGGATGTGTGATATAGGTATTTAAAAATAACCCCATGCATTTATATCCATCCTTAATCCACTACAACCTATCCCTAATCTCATTCTCACTTCTGCCTAGTTTTCTCCTTGTCTTCCTCATTAGGCCCTTTTAGAGATAAGCCAAATTATATGACTGATTTAACATATTTTAAGTTTTTAACATAATAATTTTCATGTTTTGACCTATTCAACCCTTCATACTACATCAAAAATATGATAAATAAAGGGTTTTTTGTAGCTTCCACTCACTCTTCTAACAACATAATGCCACCTAGAGAAACTTGGGAAAGTCATATGCATGATCCAATAATAAAACTAGGTCATCTAGTCCATTTTGATCCATTTAAAACAAGATATTCCTTATCATGTAACTATGAAGGTTTTATAAGGGTTTAGACTACCTTCTAATCTTAACAATCATTCAAAAAGGATTGTGTATACACATAATATTTTCAAATTTTTATCACTTACTGACGCTCTTTATCTTGAAAGAAACTATTGAGTCTCAATCTCTCTAAGTGCATACCCTAAGGAGTGTATCAAGAAAGGGGTGGGTAGACCATTGGTTCTTTATAGGATTATTGTCCCTTTTACCACTTTTTATCTCCACACTTATTTTCTAAAAACCATATCCCTAAGATTGTTCTTCTCTATTACACACTCCTCAGTCATTTCCTACCTTTTGGCCCCTTTTCTTAACATTAATCCCATTTCAACTATGCACTCTACTAGGTAGATTGGGTTAACCCTATACTATTTTGGGTAAAATTCATTTATGTTCTAGGTTGGCTCTTGGTCGACGTAACCCGTGACCTAGTAAATTTTTGTCCATAACTGTACTAAGTTGACTGGGTCAATCCTATCAATCAAATATTTCAGAAGGGCTTAGGATTAAATCCACCTATATATACAAGATCATTTTTACATTATTTATAAAAGAGAAGAATAAATCAGAGCTATTATGTATATGCTTATCCACTATTCTAATTGAGGAGTAATCTTAGGGTTTCATACTTTCTTTGAAGATATGAATCATGTCTTATGGAGAAGTATTTTAGATGAATTGATAGGTTATGTAGCCTAGAACTAATTTATCCTTGTCATCCTTACATACCACAATGACCTCTTTTAAAGCACCTTGTCTAAAGGAGATATTGAAGCTCAGTGGGTTCATATTCAAAGGTAAGTATTCCTAACTTTGTTCCTCCTTTGTAAGAATAGATAGATATGCATTTGTACTTCTCTTCCATGCATTAATATTATGTATACATTGATGTGAGTATATGTATTCTATGCATGTTTACTTTTATTGGTTCTTACCCCTAATTTATGCCACAAGCTTTGGTGATCACTAAATTAGATTTTACTTTACTTATTATTAGTTTAGTGACTATGAAAACATAGAACCTAGCTAGGGTTATTGCATGATTATGCTTGACTAGAGGCTTTGGAACCCTCCCTAACATTATGTATTGTGATAAGAGATCCCCTAATTAGGTCCAAAGGATCCTCATATTGGTTATGTTCCCAATTATCTAATGTATCCCCAAATAGAAGTGTAAGAATGATCTATCTTCTTTGAGTTAGGATTCATTTATAGACATGATCCATTTCTAATTGCATAAATTCTAGTGAACCCAATATGAATCTAACCCTTGCAGGTTTTCTTTCACATTTTTCATTATTTTATCATTTTATTTATTATTTTTGTATATTTATGATAACAGGTTGATAATTTTTGTATAGTTTCTAAATTATATGTGAATGTTTAACACATAGTCCCATCAATATGACTTTGTTATGTCTTTGTAGGTTTTTCATTAGGTATAGGCTACTAGGTCAAATCTATCAACACAATACACTTTCAGACTTCCATATAGACTTCTAGGTTGACCTTGTCAGCACATTACACTTATATGATTTTAGAAATCATACTAATTTGAAATTATCAACATAATATACTTTACAACTTTTAGCAAATAAGGTATTGCAGAACTAGGTAAACCCAATCGACCCAGTTGGTATAATTTTCAAGTATAAATTAGGGTACTTCAATAGTAATCTCATTTTTGTCTATATCCTCTAACCCACCAAGGTTCCTTTCTCTCCTTCTCTATCATTTATATTATTCATTATAGTTATATTTTTCATAGTTTGTAGTCTTTAAAACTACCCCTATATAGTAAACTAGGTCCACTATGTTGACCTAGTTCTATATTCTATCTTTTGTCTGGAAGACTAAGTACACATTGTCAATGTAGTTATTTAATTGACCATTATTTCAATAGTATAATAAAGATATTATATAATCTATTCTATAAACTCTACATATACTATCATCTGAACTAACACTGTACTATGTTTAAAAGTTAGAATTAACATGTATATGCTAGTAATTAGCTCACACTTTCATTTTCATTTTCTTACATGCTTAGAATAGATCACATAGTATAATTAGGTGGTTTTTTAATATATCATTTATTTTTATTATTTTATATTTATTTCACACATTAACAAATCATAAAATCTTAAAAATACATTTAAACAATTGTTTACCCAAGGCCTACCTTCTTGGATTTCATCACCAAGGGGGAAGCCAATTTGGTTTTTTGACCAAGTATAAACATGTGGTTAATGGTATATATTGGAAAATCACATATCACCCTTATCATTGTGTTGTGTTAATTGAGGGGGTAGGCCCCAATACCAAGTGAGTAATATTATCAACATATAAACATCGTAAAACTCTCCATAGATTGATTTCTAGTTCCTTGCTTATAACCAATCACATATTAAAATCATACTTTAATAATCTAAAATTCAAGATGACCACTTAGTTAGGACTTAATTTCAAATTTTATTTCTTACTCTTTGATCAATTGTATGTTGTATTGTAAAAAATTGCATTGGCCAGCATTGGTGTAAGGTTTTGTGTTGTGTGCCTCAATTGGATCATCCACTTTTGACCCAATTGATTATGTGTTTCCTTTTATTTATTTATTTAAAAATTACTTGAATTTTTTTAGTACATATAACATAGTCATTTAGCTTGACACAGTCTCTTAAAGATCATTTATTTTCCTTGCTTATAGTATTAGGTCAACCTTATCAACACAATACTCTTTTTTGCTTCCTAGGATACATAACTAGGTCGATCATGTTGACTCTATATATTTTTCTACCTATTTTCTATCTAGGTTATATAACTAGGTCAACCCAATAAACTTTGTATACCTATTTTCCAAAATTTTAGCCCCTATTTTATATAATAGGTTAAACCAGTTGACTCTATACTCTTATCTATTTATTCATATTTCCTTGATTTTGAATCACTTTTTTTCTTATCTAGTCCTTCTCCTTAATCATGAACTTCCTATTTGAAGACAACACTAAGTTGAATTCAATGGATATGATGAATCTTACCAACCCTCATAGGGTCTCCCATAAGCATATTAGGGCTCCTTTCTTAGATGAGATTAATGTCCATATAGCCACTTGTACAATGAATTATGGGACCCCTCATCATTCCTCTTCACTGCCTAATCCTCTCTTCTCACTTGAAGATCAACCTAAATTAGAGTATACCCCTAAAATGATCTTTTTTATCTCTAAATTTCCTCAACATTGAGGAAAGGATCCTTCTATCATTTACCATCTCATGATTAGTGGTCAATTTGAAGAGCCTCATTCACCTTCTCTCATATTCTCACATGGATTTGGGGATACTAGTTTCTTTAATTCTCAATGTCTTCTCTCTATTTTAACCCCTTTTCATACCATGAATTCTTCTTTATTGATTTCCTCTACCTCCATGCCTAGTATCTCCACTAACATGGTAGGTTCTACATCTAGTGAGCCTCTTCCAAGACCTACTCTCCTCAACTCTTCCACTAGTGCATCATTTTCTACCCAGGGTAACCATGATTTTAGTGCTCCCTCTTCTCATCCCTTCACTAGTCCATATTTTACTACATAAGAAAATTTTTCTACTAGTGCCTCACATTTTAATAGTTCCTCTCAAGTTCCTTATAACACCCATAGTGGTACCCAAGCTACTCCTTCCAATGCTAATGCTTCAAATAATACTAATAATTTAACTTAAACCCACTAACTTTATTTACAAATGCTTAATCAAATGAATAATTTCAATCTCATAATATAAATCAAATGATATGAATTCAAAACCACCTTATCCATATTCAAACCCACCCTTAATATATGCCATGGGGAATACATAATCAAAATGTTCCCCTAACTCCTATTTGGGATGCCCATGGTAATATTATCCCTCAACCTCCTATTTTCAAAAATACAATCAAGCATATTCAAAATGAACCTCTTAAATCTCAAATTACTAATAGTTATATAGGGGGTATCACCCTTACCATGTCTTACAATGGGTCAACTGATCCTACTCTTCATATAAAAACATTTAAAAATCTATAAAAAGACTAGGTCAAATTAAATACCTTTACTCATACCAAGCTATTATCCAAAAATCTCATGAGTGATGCCTTAGATTAGTAAAACCCACTTAAAACTCATTCTATTATTAGTTTGGAAGATTTAGTCAATGTTTTAGTCCAAGAGTTCTAAACTAGTGATCTTCCTGAGAATACTTTGGCCCATTTTATCAATTGTAATCAACTTGAAAACAAAATTACCTAAGGTTTTATTAAAAGGTGGAAAACATTATCTAAAAAATGTGAACATAACATGGTTGATGATAACCTTTTCCATCTCTTTACCAATGCTCTTTTTCCTAATTTACAATATCAGGTCCATACTCTCTCTCTCTCTCTCTCTCTCTCTCTCTCTCTCTCTCTCTCTCTCTCTCTCTCTCCATGTACCTTAGAAGAGGCCATCAACCAAGCCAAATGCCAAGATTTCCTTATGCATCATTTCAATATATCCCAAACTTCTACTGATACTTGTATCTTAATCAAGAATAAAGATCATCATAATATCAATGATGGTGTTACAAACTCTTATGACACCATTCACACTATTCAAGATGTTGTTCCTAACCAATCTTTAGAATCAGTTCCCCTTCCTCAAAAATTCACCAATCTTCACTTATCTTCACCTAATGACATCAATGTTCACACACCTTTATCCCAAATTAAATTACTCAAACATATACCCAAGCCTCTACCACAAGAACTTGATCTCACTCATTCTATGAAATTTTGGTATGATCCTAATAATTTTTTTTGGTTTCATGCTAGTTGGTGTCATTCTCATGAGACCTATAGGTAGCTTCATAATTTGGCTATAGATTTTATTCTTGGTCCTGATTTTGATCATGATCATATTATTCAAAAATAAAAATAAGCCTATGACATTGCTTTCAAATCCCATGAAATTAATACTAAATATTAATATTTGAATCAAGTTAATGCTTATTTGGCCATATAGAAAGACCCTCTTCCAAATCACCATGATAATCAAGACAAGCCCATCCCTTATACCAACAATGTTGAAAGTCTTATTGAGATAACTCTTAAAGAGAATGTGGTTAATATGACTAATATGTGAAGGGTGGTTTATCTCATTGATCCTCAACCCATATACACACCTCCATTGTCTTGTACCTTTTGTGTTATCCAAGATTCTTCTCCAACTCATTTAAATGAGTTGGGGAAAGATGACCTTATAATTTTTTATGAACCAATTCCAACTCCTATTTTGGATAGCATTTCCCATTCTATTTTTACCATCCCTCTATCTTCTTTACCTAACACTAATGCTACTCAAACTTCTATCAACATTTATTCTAGCAACTCTTAATCCACACCTGCATCAATGGCTTCATCATCTCAACATAATTTACAACCTTGTTCTAAACCTTCTACCTCTTATCAACACAAATTCTAATGTACTTTGACTCCTCTTTCTAAGGACCTCCTTCAACACTATGTACTTCTTTCTAACAATCTTATTATAGGTTATGATAAATGGGATCCTATCTGGAACTCACTAATATATAATCCCAAATCCCATTTCTTGAGATTATTAAGACCTTTCCACATCATTGAAACCATCTTATGCATATTTTATTCAAAATGAACATCCCTTGTCCTCCCTTAGCAGCATGTGAAGCAACCTTATCTATATATGAAAATAGCATATTAAAACAATGGGAAGAGATGTCCATATATGTTGATGAAACAATGGGCATTTCTCTTTCCCTTAAATTTCCCATTACTTCCTTGATTCTCAATGAGATTATGCTTCATGTGGATGATCCTCATCTATTCATTAGTGTCCAAATAGTGATATCTAAGTCAAGTGTGCCTTGATTGATGAGGGTTTTGACACTTGTGTTGCCTATCTAAATTTTATAAAAACCCTTGGATATTCTAAATAAAATATCGAATCCACACATAACACATGTTAAGTATATTATCGAAGGAAAATGCTTCCTTTAGGTTGTGTGTAGATTCCCATTACCATCCCACCTATCACGATTCATGTGAAGGTGATGATATTTAACTTTCCTCTATCTTAAAACATTATACTTGCTAGGTTGTAGACTCATTATATGAGATTAGTTTCTTATTTCACCTACCAATACATTAAATTCCCTCATAATGGAACCATCTATAAGATTCAGGGTGACACCAACCCCTGGTATTTTGAATAATTCCATGATCAGGGTATCTTCAAGATTACTACCCTTAAACCATTGCCTAGTATTCCATTTAATCAATCTTAATGATTTAACGTTTCCCATAAATTATGCTCAAGGTTACAATGGTCATCTTGAACTCATTGAGAATATTCCCCCAAACTCTTAGACTTTGATGATGATGAACCTAATGAGATCAATCTCAAGATTAAGACTTCTGATCTCTCACCTCACCTCATCTATTAGCTTCTTGCTTCTCTGTAGCCTCATTCTCATCAACCACCTTGTGATTACATACCTATTATCTTGATTAAGACTCAAAATTCCATTCATCACACCTCATCAGATGACAATGTCATCCCTACTTGCATCATTGATATTTATACACATAGTTATGATGATGTTTATATGTTAGATGATCCATTCTTAGGAAGTCTTGTTTAGGCTCATGATTCTAAGATTATCTATTATCATTCCTATATGTTTTAATATTTTAGTATATCTTCCCATATTCCATCGTATATTATTCCTAATTTTATCATTTTTCCTCTTTATCATAGGGTAGAGATGGTGTAGACATCTCCAGTTTCTAGATAACCTCATAGGAGTATGCTTATGGATCATGCTATGACTGGTCCCTATCACTTTGCTAGGTACCATGAACCCTATAGCTTACTTATCCCCAAAATGCATGTAACTCTCCTTTACCCTTATATATAACCCACCCCTCCCTTAGTAGATCCTGCTTCGAATCCCATTCTTACTCCCACTTTAGCTAAGTCTATTCTTGTTTTTGATCCTATCATTCCTTCCATTGAGCCTATTCTAGTCCCTTCACCACTACCACCTTCTCTTGGTTATGGTTTTCTTCCTTTACCAGAGATGGCTCCATTTCCTACCAAATGGGTCAATGAGCCTTCTCAATCTCTTTCTACTTCTATTACACCTCTTCTTATGAGTACCTCTAAAAGAATACTCACAAGTGTACTATTTCTTTCATGGAACATATAACCATTCATCATTGCATTATCACAATCTACGATAATATATTGACACTTTGAATCATTTTACCCTTTATTAATTAGATAAGGGCATACCTCACCTAAAGGTACTACCTAAGTATATTCCTAAATATGGAGAGGTGTATTATCTTTGTCACCAATGTGGCACCCATCACACTGATCATTGTTACATCCTTCATTAAAATCTTAAAGCTCACCTTTTAGCTATTCCCACACCTTATGCTATTCCTCCCACAACTTGTTCCCATAAGAAGGACCCCAATTCTTCCCCCATGGTTCCATCTCCTATGGTTCTAGATCCTCTTATGGTCCCCTACTCACCTCCTATTCCTCCACCTATGAATCCTTCACCCATGGACTTTCCCTTACCTGTGGATCCTTCTCCACCTATGAGTCCCTCACCTATGGATCCTTCCCCATTGGTGATCCCTTCACATCCTATAGATTCTAAAATCATTCATTCTCTTAGGCATCCCTTACCTAATATCCCTCCTTAACATTATTCATCGAGAAATCCTACCTTTTCTATTGAGGAAATTATACATGAAGTATTTTCCCAATTTTCACTAAATATAGATAAGACACTATCTATATTTCATGTCCAACTTCATTGAGACTTATTAGATGTTAGGGATAATGTGTGTGGGTAAATTTATCAATACTTATGAGCACATGCATGGTGTTCTCACATTTTCATTTGGATTGGATGTGTGCTCTAATTTTTTTTATTTTTTTATTTTGTATATCATTTGACATTGTGTCAAATTATTTCTTATCTTACATGGTGACTTTAATTTTGCACTTTATATTTCTTATAATGTCATTTATGTTTGATTATGGATGTCTTCTTTATCATTTCTTTCTGTATCTTCTTGATTTTCTTTATTAAAACTTCCTTCTTCTATTTTCATGACTGTTTGCTTTCTTATCTATATATACATGAATAATTATCATTGTGACTTGGTCATACAAACCTTGTTTCCTTTAGTCATTCCTTCTTTACCATGTGATTGGTTAGTAAATAATTAATCTCATTATAATTTCCTATTAATGATCCAATTTGGAGCTCATTTATTCCCCTTTATTCCTTTTTAAAAACTAATCATATACATGGTTGAGACTTGAGATAAAATGTTGCTTCATTATTAAGCCTAAGTGTTCTATTTAGTCTTGTCTTTGGTTACTTAGCTTCCTTTATCTTAAGCCTACAATTTATTCATGTGTAACATGATATATATCATGATTGGTCATTCTAAGTCCATATGGAGGAAGCATCTAAGAAAAAAGATCCATCAAAATATTCAAAATCTAAATAATTTAATAAAAGTCAATGATTCAAAAAGTAAAACATTTAAAATTCTTATAAGTCAGATCATATAAAAAGATATGATTCAAAGCACATATTATTCTTATAATCTAAGATTAAACTCCATAGTTGGCCTCAAAATAGAGCTGAGGTTCATTGAGATGTAGTAGGCTAGTAGATTAGAAAAGGATATTCAAAAAAATCTTTTAGTGCTACCTACTTTCTCATGCAACTACCCAATCTTCACAATAGATTGATGAATCTATAAGGGGTCCTAAGGAATGGGGAATATGTCATGGGAAGGTAGGTCTAGTTTGATTTTCTTGTACCAATATACCTTCATGAGTTGATCTTAGTACATGCTTTTTTACCTACATAGTTTTATTTTTATAGTAAACAAGTTTCCTTTGTACATTGATGGTTATTAGTCATTTAGTGTCTTCTCATGTCTTTAGGATGCCTCCTATCTCCTAAAGTCTTATCATAAGACACCTAATATATGATTTTTATGTCCTCATTTTCACTCCCTACAATCCTAATATTTCCACTTGAGAAATATTACTTTGTTCATTGATCACTCCCCTAGGGATTTCATTTGTGAGTTGCATTGTAAGACCATGGATAATACCTAACCTTCCTCACAAATTATCATAATTTGACATTCCTATAACCAACACCCCTTTTAAATTTTTTTTCAAATTTATTCCACCTCATTGGTGTTCCCTTTATGATTTCTAGTGTAAGACCATGGATAGGACCTGGCCTTTCCCACAATTTTTTCCAATAAATCCAAGTTACAATAATATCATGTGTCAAATATGAGATAAGATGTGATTAATCATGAAGTTACATGTCATTGACATACTTCCCATCTTGATTTAGTGTGTTTTAGGATTACTTCATTATTCTTTCACTTTTATCTTCTTATTTTCTAACTACTTGTAAGAATCCAACCATTTCTTTAATTTTTCATACTTTTGAACTTGAATTAGTGTGAGTAATTTAAGACTAATTTTGCCAATTTTGTTTTTATTTTATACTTCCCAATGTGATTTAGTATGATTGATTGAATTAAATGATTTGTTTTTAATACCATTGTTATTTCATGTGTTTTCCACTTTATTACATTATTCTCACTCTTCCCAACGTGATTTAGTGGGATCTTATTTTAATTTGGTGCCCATATTTATCTTAGTTTAAAAAAAAACTTTTTTCCATCTTTTTTACCATCCTTTGGTTTATTATACTTAGTCATCATTTTTTTATTACACATTTCCCAATATGAAATAGTGTGTAGTACATTTTTTTGATTGATTATATTTACCAAATATTTTTCACTTATTTTTTTAACCATGCATGTGCCCTACATAATTATAGAAAAAGAACCACAACTCATATATTTCCTATAGAATATAAAAAAAAAGTAAACTAAATTTGTTAGAAATAAATATATCCAAGCATCCACAAACACAAACATCATAAAAACACATAAGATCAACATTCATCTGCCAAAATGAGATATCTTTATATATATCATGTTTTTTTGATATAAAGTACAAAAATATCCATCATTCTAGATCTAAGATTGGGCTCTATTCTATCTATCTCATGCCCTATCCACACTTCCCATAGATGCCTCAAACAGTCCCCTTTGAATAGTATGTTATAAAGAGGCTATCCAAGATCTTAGACCTATCACCTATCCCTGTATGGTAGCCATATGTGTAGCTCTCTCCTAAGCCAAAGCCTGCCATGCCTATGCCTCTCCTACTCCCACCCCTACTGGTGGCTATGACTTCTCCCTACATGCCCATACTCACCTTGTATCCTCTCCTACCAGTTTGAACTAGCTCCTTAGGGTAGACACTATCACACGATCCTCTAGTGTTATAAATTCATATGGTGTTAGTGCCTCATCAAAAAGCTCATAGAGCGATCAAATCACTTGGGATCCCCATCTAGTCTACTCCTTCATAGGATATCCAAAATTCAAACCAAATAGATATTAGATCATAGATATATCTCAAAAATATACTTATTTATAATTTATTTCAAATAACTTAAGAAAATTTCAAACCATCTATTATTATCTATCTGTGTCACCTACTACCATCTCCCCATATGCATGACCACTGAGCATAATCTCTCCATCAAGTTGTCTTATAAGTACCTCATCTATAAGTCACCACCCAAATTCAAATCCCAAGGTCACCACTCAGTCCCATTTCAAACTACACCTGAGTGGTATTGTTGTCTCTAAATCTTACACCTTTAAAGAGAGGGTTCAATCCTCTTCCATATTTGGGTAATGTTGGAACATTTCCAAGCATGTGGGTATGCTTATAGAGGAAATTAACCTCTAGAATTAAAGGGCTAGCTCCTTGAATGTATCTCTAAAAAACAACCTCTATCTAAACCATTTTGATTAAAGGGAAAATATTTAGAAATTACATAAAGAAAACTTGTTCTAATAATGGTGATGCACCAAGATTATCTTCCATATGAATACCATACCCTAGTACACAATACAACAAAATACAAAGACTATTTTCAAGCTCCAAATATTCTAACTCAAGTATTTCAATATAGAGGCAAGATGTATGAAATGACACAAGGCAAATGAACTAAAAGACAACCTGTATATTTCAAAAATAGTTATACACATGCAAAAATTCAACACACTTTGACACACTCTATATGACCTATTAGACCCAAAACTCTTTCTCAAACATGAAGGACAAATGATAGAAGGATGAAATACATCACTTGTTATCACTATATGTCACTTACACACTCAGACAATTACTCAAAAATTTAAAGAAAAAGGACTTTTACCAATGTTTAAAGGCAAAAACATGACATCAATTCAGTATGGCTTCACCATACATTGCATGGTTGTTTTTACACTAGCCTAAGGGTTGTATTTATAGCTATAAGGATGTGAGAGGGGGAGGTCTTTAGTGCCAAAGATAAGAATCAATTTTTTATAAGTCTACATCTTCAGCTACAACCAACTTTACAAATGATGTTCATTTAGGCCATATGATTGATCTATGTCACCTCTCTTAATCACTCTTGGCCTGATCTCTCAAAGATGTTTCTCTAATGGTTACCTAGAAAAATCAATATATTTTGAGTAATGGCATCAATGTAGTTATCATAATAGAGAGTCCACTTGTATATTTTTCTTGATTCTAATAACTTTCCCTTGACTTGTTGATGTGGGTAACAATGTAGGGGAGAGTCATTTTTATTTTGTTGGCCTTGTCCTCCTTCTTTGATTGGCTGTCAAAAAATGACTCAGATCATGATTTGATCAATGGTGAAATGAACCATCTAATTTGCTTTGGTGGATGAAGAACATGAGCCCTTGGATCCTTGAGCATTTAAATGAATACTATTGATCTACCTTATACCACTTATTTAAATTCTAATGGCTAGCTCATCACCTTGAAGTTGACATCCATATAACTGTCACTCTACTGGGACCATTCCTTAAAAAAAATTCTTTCAGACAAAAAGTCTGAAACAATTTTCTCATGGACCCTTTTCTTTGAAAGAATTAACCTCTCGGGCCCCTTCTCTTTTCTTTGAAACAATATTTATTTTGGACTTTCTACAAATGTCCCTTCAAACTTTCTCTAAAGGACACTTTTGCCAAGAATAACCCTTCAACATTTTCATTTCACCTCTCCAAAAGTCTATACATGCCCTTCGACATTCTTAGAATGCCGCTTTAAACTTTTTATAAGGGACACTTTCCTGAGAAAAGACCCTTCAGGAAAGTGTATAGGGCACTTTACAAGAGAAAAAGACCTTTTGGAAGAGCACTGATTCAATCAGAGAAAAGTAAGTGACCAATTTTTTAAAAAAGATTATTTTGATAAAAAAGTTTAAAACAATTCCTTTGAAAAAATGTAAAGGACCAATCTGAGAAAAAACCCTTCAAAAATATTAAAAACATCCCTTCACAAGAGAAAAATTGCCCTTCAACAATCTAAAAATGGACCCCTTAAAAAATATTGCAAAGGACCACTTTTCTAAGAAAAAGACCCTATGGAATAATGAAAATGTCCCTTTGGAAAGATGAACATGCCTAATTCCTTCAAAAAAGTTGAAAGGATGAATTCCTTCAGAGAAATTTCAAGGGACACTTTCCTTTGGATTTTTTTCAAGTGACCAATTTTTTGAGAAAAAGACCCTTTGAAAAAGTTGGAAAGTTCCCTTTGAAAAAGTGCAAAGTGTCCCTTATGACTTGATGAAGTAGACCAATTATTTGAAAGAATAAACCCTTCAAATAGATTATTTCAAAAAAAATGTCCAAAACAAATCCTTCAAAAATCATGTAGATGTCTTTTGGAAACTTGAAATGTGCCCTTCAAAAAAGTTGAACTAGACCAATCCTGTGAAAGAACAAACCAATTCCTAAGAGAAGACCCTTCAAAAATCTTGAAAATGTCCCCTGCAAACTTTTGGCAAAGGACACTTCCATGAGAAAAAGACCCTTCAGACTTTTGAAAGTGACCCCTTGAAAAAGTTTAACTGGACCAATTTCTTTGAAAAGATTATTACAAACAAATTTTTTGAAATAATTCCTTTGAGTCTTGAACAAAAAATCTAAAGTAAAACTTTGTCAAAAGAAATAACACTTGAGCAAAAGGACCAAAATAACACTTGCAAAAATACCAAACAAAGGATTCCAAAGGAAATAACACTTGTTTTTTTTTCTATGGGGATAAAACAATAAGGATGCTACACTAAACCAAAATAAATATGTAAAACTTGGGTGTAAAAATTGGCTAACATTCTTGAAAATTCCTAGGGGAAGCATGCCTATTATGCATAAGACCAATTACCTAAATCCTTCCATTAGGCATGGAGTCATGCATATAGGCACTCAAAAATGACTTGAACAAACCTTTGGCTCAAAAACACAAGTTGATTGATTTATACGCACAAAGGTAGAAATGCACACCAAACAAAAATAAGGAAACACACTTGTTCTATAAAGCACTTAGGGAACATAACAACAAACTAAAAGAAACACACACCTAAAAAATATTTACAAAATAGACTTGTAAGGACTAATAGTATAAATTTAGATGTATCTCATTCACAGAGATATGCAATTATTCTCCATTCATCTTGGTCAACTAAAAGAAGTTGCTTTACTTGCACTTGCTAATGATGTAAGGGCCACTCCACAAAGAGTCAAACTTTATATGTCTACCAAATTTTGCTCTATCTTCATCCTATTTTAGGACCAAGTCACCCTCTTTGAACACTCTTACACTTGCTCTTTTGTCAAAGGACTTCTTCATGAGTACGTGGTGGTGTTCCATGGTCTTGTGTGCATTGTCTCTTGCTTCTTGTAGCTACATTAGTTCTATTAATCTGACTTCCATTAGATTATTTTCAAGTAGTTCTAGATGTTGTGATAGTTATAGAGTAGGGAGTTATTAAGATATGGACAACCTAGCCTCTTTTCCAAAAATAAGCACAAAGAGAGAGTTACTAATTGATATCTTAGGAGTAATCCTATCAGCCCATAATTTTATCTTCAACTTATTGTGCCAAGCCCTTTGATTTTTCTCCAATGTCCTCTTGATGATCTTGATGAGATTCTTATTAGTAGAATTAGCCAATCTATTACCTTGAGGGTAATAATTGGATGATACTCAAGTAAACTCTATTCCTATTTTCCCAATCAAAAGTTTTAGAACTTATGAAAGCAAGTGTATTATCAAAAATGATAACATGGGGAACTCCAAACCTTGTTAAAATGCTCTCATAGAACTCCAAGATAGTATTTTCACTTGCCTCCTTCAATGTAATAGCCTCTACCCACCTTTTGAAGTAGTAAGTAGTAGTCAATATCCATTTGTGTCTAGCACTTGATGGAGGGTTGATCATACCAATAAAATCAAGGCCCTATTATATGAAAGGCTGGTGTACTTGGATAGGATTCAATAGAAGGGCTAAAATTTTATATTTGCCTAAAAATAAGGTACATTGAGGACTTTTATCAGCCCAATAGTAAAAGTTATTAAAAAGACTAGGCCAATAGTAACCAGCCCTCATTATCTTTTCAACTATTATTTTAGCAGAGAAATGACCTCCATCTATACCATTGTGAAACTTTTATAACAACATATCAAACTAATAACTATTAACACACCTCAAAATCACACCATTCATGTCTTTCCTAAAGAGAACACCATCTACAAGATAGTAGGTAATGGTTTGTAATCTAAAATACCTCCTTTGAGACTTTTTCAATCCATTGGGGCACTCATCATTTTGAAGAAAATTAATGATGTCTTGTGTCCAAATTTAAACTTATATGTGATCAGCTTGTTGGGGTTAAACCTGGTTGATCAACACTTTCTCTTTTATCTCTTGGAAATATAAAGCTAAATTCTCACATAATCATTTTCCTCTTACCAATTTTGTATCCTTAATATCCACATCATAGTCCATCACCTTTGTAATCCACCATCTCTCTTTTCATTGAGGTCTTTGCTTAGGAGAAAATCCTTGGTACTAGGATGAGAAACAATAACATGTATCTTGTTATTTGAAACCATGTGTTTGAATTTTTTCAATCCTCTTATCACTACTAGAGATTGATTCTCAACAAATGTATACTTGACCTCATAATCTTCTAATCCTTGGCTAAAAAATACAATTGGTTGCTCTACCTCTTCATCATTATTTTGCATAAGCATAGCTAAGATTTTATCAAGGTTAGTAGAGGTATAGAGTATAAAATATTTGCCAAAGTTTGGGTTTAAGATATTATGATATTTTGCAATTGCTTGCTTGATTTCCTCAAAACTACTCTTACCTTTGTCCAAGCAAAAGCTTGGTTCTTATTAAGCATCTCTATGATAGGCTTTATCACAGTTGCAAAGCCTAGAATAAACCTTATTATAAATTCAATTTTCCCCAAGAATCTTTGAATTCCTTTCTTGTGTTGAGGCAAAGACACGCATAGAATAGCCTCAATCCTCTCAGGGTCAATAAACAAGCCTTCTTTTGAAATAATATGACCCAATAGCTTACCTTCATGGATAGTAAAGATGCACTTTTTTGGATTAAGGGATATTACATACTCTCTACACTTCTCAAAAAACTACCTTATATTTTATATATGATCAATAACACCCTTTGAAAAAATAGTTATAGCATCAAGGTACACAAGCAAAAACTCATTGATCAAATCCTTAAAATCCATGTTCATTACCGTTTGAAATATAGCTCCTATATTGGATAAAAAATGGAATATTACTATAGGAAAAGGTCCCCCATTTTGTAGTGAAGGCTATCTTGAAATGATCCTCTTCATTTAATAGTATTTGATTGTAACCTGAATAACCATCAAGAAGTGAGAAACATTAAGAACCTTAAATAACTTGAAAAATTTGTTCCATGAAAGGTAGTGGATAATGATCCTTAAGAGATACTCTATTAAGGTCTAAAAAATCCACACAAAGTCTGATCTCTCCATTATTATTTTATATAGGTAAAAGATTAGCCACCCAAGTTTAGTGTTTGATAAGAAAGATAATCCTAGACCCAATCAACTTGGTCAGCTCTTTCTTCATGAGTTCCTCTATCTTAGGATTGATAGGTCTTTGTTTCTGCCTGACTGCTTTAGCTCTAGGTTCTAACTCAATGGTGTAATACGATAAAATTTTATCAAACCCTTTCAAATATTTGTATTCCCAAGCAAAGATTCATGGAAAATTTTGCATAATTTAATAAAGGCCTTCCTCTCGATCAGAGAACATTCCTTACCAATTTTCAAGAGCTTATCCTTGTAAATCATGACTCTCTCATAGTTCTCTTATTTTTTTGACATGATTACTATTTATTTATTATTTTGATCATATTCATTGAAAAAACTCTCCAAATTAATTATCCCATTAGGTATCTTATTTGTCTTTAGCTGAATAACGTGTTCTTCATATTGATCATGTAGTCTCTTTTGGTTCCTTGAGGAGAATCCTACCTCATTTTGTAATAAGTGTGTAATGTGTTCATCACTTTCAAAAAATTACCATGACACTTAATTATATATAATATAAGGCCTCATAATGACCTTGATATGAGACGAATCCTTGTCCTATCCTACATCAGCAATTGCATCAAACTGTGCTCCTATGGCAGCCAATCTATCAGTGTGTTTATTTGAATTCCTTGGTATGGGTTGTATGTTGAAGGCATAAAAGTATTCAATTAGGTCCCATAACATATGATTTTAGTATTTAATAAATGTATTATTGGTTGCATCTTTATTTTTCACTTGATGGATGACCAATTTACTATATCCATAAACTTTCAAATTCTTGATCCCTCTCTTCTTTGCCCATTAGAGGCTATGAACTAAGCCTTCATATTCTGCCACATTGTAGGTGTAAATGAAGTGGAATATATATGATGAGTAGTATTTATTATTTTATGGAGACAATAACATTACACCAACTCATACACCTACTTTTCTTCTTGACCCATCAAAAAACATTCCCTAAATCCCTTCTAGTTCATGATCTTCATTAGTGAGTGAAAGAATGGAAACATCTTTTTCATGCATACAGTAAACTCCCAAATTAGTCTCTTATATGAATGTATATGGATCAAGTACATGAATTTTAGTGTTTTACTTATAAAATAAAATATCAAAAATACCTTCAAGGGGGAAGGATGCTTTACTATCCATGACACCTTCTTTTTCTTTACTAATTAGACAATTCTGATTTGAACTTGTCTCCATGTATGGCTCAATATGAAACCTTTCTAAGGGATAAGTCCTTATAGTTACCTTAGTTCCATATATTATTTTAAAATATAGAAAATACCAATCAATATAAAGGTACCCTCTTATCTTATCCATGAAGTCTCTTGACAATTAGATAGCAAAATGAGCTGGAAGGTTTACCACCACATCTTGTAAAATGGGGAAACTTGGGAAATCATGTAGAAAGAATTTCAAACCTCTGAAAAATCCCACTATCTTGGTTGGAGTCCCATAAATATACAACACACATTTAATATGTGGTTTGTACTTTAATCCCAAATTCTCAGCCACCACCTCAAGCATGACAGTGGTATTAGCTCCACTAACTATAATACAATTGTGAACCATCTTGTCTCCCATAATGAGTGTGAAGTAGAAGGATGGAGGATTTTCATATTTGGTGGAGGGATCTAAGATATGATTTGGAGAATTGGTAAGGGCCACACTATTGTGTTTTGAATTTTGAGGGGCTACATGAATGTTTGAAAGCTATTCTTGTAAGAGCTCCTTTTGATCAAACATATGCAAGACTTCCCAAAGAGATATGCTAATCTTGGAATTCTTCAAAAAATCAATAATGTTTATAGGGGAATTATTCACCTTTTCTTGCATTCTTAAAGTTATTGAGGGAGTCTAAACCTACTGCATTGTAGGTTTGACAACCCTACTTGCATTTTGACCTTGTTGAGGGGCATGATTGGTAGTAGGTATTGCACTAAGATTCACACTTTGTGGCCTTGGAGAGGCATCACTTGGAGTCACATGTAATCCTAGAACATATCCTATAGATCTCTACTTGGCTCTTGTGTTGGTTGAAATTGATGTGCTTTGATTCAACACATAATCATCCTTAGCTTGAAAGTTCATCATACTTACACTCTGGCTGCTACCTTCTCCATGAATATACCTTTGGTTAGGATTTGCTTCTTTTGATGTCTTGTAAGGAGTAGTTTCTTCTTGTGCCACCAAAGCTTGGTTATCTTCTCCACCATCATATATAAATTGACCTTGAGGTTATCCCCATTGGTCTAAATGATCTTCCCCTTGGACCAAGTTAGTATGTACTAGAACAACAACCTTCATAGAAGGAGTGGAATTAGGATTATTGTTTGGGTGTGGAGTTAAAAGCTTCAACTATTATAGACATGAAGAAGGGAGGTTGCTAAAGATCCAGAAGTACTGACATCAGTAGTATGACTGACGATAGTCATGACCAGTGTAGAAGGCAACCAGCTTCGGCAGGGAGTTGGCAGATGTCGGTCAGCACCAGACAGACAAGGACTGATTTCGGTTGCCTGTGGCGGTTCCAAAATTGCTGTTGACAAATAGTCAGTTAAGTGAAGCGAGTGTTTGCATGTTAAAGGACTAATTATAGTCACGAGCTGCATGTCTAATTATTGTAATTAGAGTTCTATTTTTGTATGCATGGGATTCTATTTAAAGACCCATGAGGCATGTATTGTAAATCAAGCAAGCAAGTAAAAGCATTGAAGCAAGGAAGCAAGGTCAAGGAGATCTACAGGTGTAAGGTCAAGGAGATCAGTTGAAGCATTCAAGGAGGGGATAACAACTCAGGTTGTTGAGTGGTTGTGCTGAGCAAGAGAGAGAGGGAAGAAGGTCTTGAGGTGTGGCAAGCCTTTGAGGTGGAGGAAGAAGTGGCATCTTCCTTATTGTATTTTCTTCTAAGATTATCTAATACAAAATTGTGTATTGTCTCTCAAATTCTTTGCTGTCTCAAGTTTCTAGTTACTTAATCATTCTAGTATAATTCTGTGTTTAATTGCTTATAAGAAAGTAATCAATTGTGCTTCCATTGGATAAGGATTCCTAATAGTTGGTATCAGAGCTACGGTTTGCAGGGAGTAGGTTATTGTTTGTTGATTACAAGTCATTCACAGGGTTTCTAATTGAGTGGGAGTTCAGCAATGGCAAAAGAAAGTAAGCTACGAATGGAGAAGTTTAACAGTAAGAATTGTCAACATTGGAAGATGCAGATAGAGGATTATTTGTATCAAAAGGATTTGTACTTACCGTTGGGTGGGGTTGCATGCAAGCCCACAAATATGAAGGATGAAGAATGGAGTGTTGTTGATCGGAAGGCTCTGGGATCCATAAGGTTGAGCCTTGCATCATCTTTGATTTCCAACTTATCACAGTGCAAGATAATGGAAGAGTTGATAAAATCTTTGGTGAATTTATATGAAAAGCCCTCGGCTTCTAATAAGGTATTTCTTATGAAGCAGTTATTTACTTTGCAAATGTAGGAAGGTGGATCGGTACATACTCATCTTAGTGATTTCCATGGTTTGGTAAACCAGTTAGCTTCAGTCAATATTGTTTTTGATGATGAAGTAAAGGCTCTTTTAATTTTATGCTCCTTACCTGAAAGTTGGGATAGTTTGGTTATGGCAGTAAGTAATTCTGCATCTACTTTTAAAATCTTAAAAGTTGATGATGTTGTGAGTGTGATCCTGAATGAAGAAATACGTAGGAGAAGCACAGGTGAATCATCAGGGAATGCTCTAAGTGTAGAAAGTAGGGGAAGGCAAAGAGAGAAGGTTGAGAAAGGGAAATCAAGGTCGAAGGTGGGAAGGAGATCCGAATCCAGAGGTGTCACGTGCTGGTTTTGTGGAAAGAGAGGACACACAAAGAAAGAGTGTTGGTTGAGGGATAAAGAGAATCAACATGAAGGTAATGAAAAAGCAAAGGATGCAAATATTGTGGCATAAGACAATCTCATACTTTCTTTGGATAGTCAGGTAGGATCTTGGGTTTTAGATTCTGGTTCTTCTTTTCATGCATCCCCAAATAGAGATTTGTTCCATGAGTATGAATAGGGAGACTTTGGAGTGCTTTATTTAGGGGATGGTACGCCTTGTCAAATAGTTGGCAAAGGGAAAGTGCAACTGAGATTGCAGATGGACAACACATGGGTGTTGAAGGAGGTCATGCATGTCCCAGTTCTAAAGCAGAGTTTGATTTTTGTAGGAAGGTTGGGTGATGAGGGATGCATAGTAACCCTCACAGTAGATTCTTGGAAGGTTACCAAGGGAGCACTTGTTTTAGCAAGAGGTAAGAAAGTAGGTACTCTTTATCTATCTACTTGTATTACTGATTCTACTTCTGGTTTATCTACTTCAGTTGTAGATTCAAAGATGTGGCTTAATAGGCTTGGTCACATGAATAAGAAGGGAATGGACGTTCTTGATTCAAAAGGTATGTGTTTAGATTCAGAAAGCATAGATAGAGTTCATTGTAGGAAAAGGAAATTTGATGCTTTTGACAAGAACATGGAAGCCTTAGTGTTTATGGAGGAGATGAAGGACAGAGATCAGTCACAGGGGCTAAATGATTATGAGCAAGGTAGTATGGATAGGGGTTTGATCTAAGATGAGCTCACGGATGAAGAATTCATCACTTACAAGAACACACAGACACTGACGTCAGTCACTTGGAATCGACGTCGGTCAAGCAAATACCGACATCGGTCATGTGCAGACTAGCAGGGTCGATAAAGTTGGGCAGGAGAAGTCTAACATTGGTTAGGAAAGAACTGATGTCAGTAGAGGGGACACCAACATCAGCCAGGGAAACGACGTCGGTAGTCAGGGTCAGTGTAGGGGATCGACATCGGTCGGGAGCAGATTGGGAGATGGCTGAGATCGGTCACTAAAATGAATGTTGGGTGGATAACAAGCTATCAAGGAGTCTCAAACACCCATATGGAGGTCAAAAAGGGTAAGTGAACCTCATATTCATTGTTCACCTTCTTTATATTGCTTACTGATGGTCAAAAACTAGGAAGATGTGAAGAAGCAATGTAGGTAGAATCCAGAAACA
The DNA here is from genome assembly GCA_037957365.1 of Torreya grandis. Taxonomy (NCBI): domain Eukaryota; kingdom Viridiplantae; phylum Streptophyta; class Pinopsida; order Cupressales; family Taxaceae; genus Torreya; species Torreya grandis. Next base: position 83,945 of record JARHVA010002958.1, on the reverse strand, counting down.
GTGGGAGCTTGGCATGGATGAGGAGTGTGAGTCCTTGGAGAAGAACCAAATAGGGATTTATTGATGGAGTTGTCAGCTAGAAGAAAGCACTGGATGAGGGATGGATTCCCAAGTTAGAGAAGAGAGTGGATGGACATGTGAGATAGAAGGCTATGGTATATGGTCTTGAGTAAGCTGCAGGACAATGGAGGTTTGACCATTGTATTTTATCTTTACCAGGTTGGATAATATTAGGTACATTATCCTGTTATTGTATTGTGTTACTTATTACAGGGTTTCATATATAGGGAGTTTTCTGAGCTAAGGGTAAGTTTAGTTCAGAAGTATGTCATGAAGAATTTGGGAGCAACAAAATTCTTTTGGCATAAGTGAGAGGTATTGCATCACAGGTTTTGTGGTGGTTGGTCTTCAAGAGTGATTTTGAAGAGGGATACAGAGCCAAGGGAACAAAGTAGATGGTGTACAGGTACAAGTACAGTCACAGCTATTTATCTCCAAGTGGGAGATTGTTAGGGTGTGGAGCTAAAAGCTTCAACTGTTGCAGACACAAAGAAGGGAGGTTGCTGAAGATCTAGAAGTACCAGTGTTGGTAATATGATCGACGATAGTCATGACCAGTGCAGAAGGCAACTAGTGTCGACAAGGAGTCGGCTGACGTCGGTCAGCACCAAATAGACAGGGACCAACGTCGGTCACCTGTGGCGGTTCTAGAACTGCTATTGACAAATAGTCAATTAAGTGAAGCGAGTGTTTGTATGTTAAAGGACTAATTATAGTCACGAGTTGCATGTCTAATTATTGTAATTAGAGTTCTATTTTTGTATGCATGGGATTATATTTAAAGACCCATGAGGCATGTATTGTAAATCAAGCAAGCAAGTAAAAGCATTGAAGCAAGGAAGCAAGGTCAAGGAGATCTACAGGTGTAAGGTCAAGGAGATCAGCTGAAGCATTCAAGGAGGGGATAACAACTCAGGTTGTTGAGTTGGTTGTGTTGAGCAAGAGAGAGAGGGAAGAAGGTCTTGAGGTGTGGCAAGCCTTTGAGGTGGAGGAAGAAGTGGCATCTTCATTATTGTATTTTCTTCTAAGATTATCTAATACAAGATTGTGTATTGTCTCTCAAATTCTTTGATGTCTCAAGTTTCTAGTTACTTAATCATTCTAGTATAATTCCATGTTTAATTGCTTATAAGAAAGTAATCAATTGTGCTTCCATTGGATAAGGGTTCCTAATAGTTATAAGAATTGGGATACCTATTGAAACCTTTTTGACCTTGTCCCCTTCCTTGGTAGTTATATTGGGGTGGATCTCTATAGCCTTGTTGAGGATAGTATTGATGGTTAGGTGGAGCATTTTCCTAGAACTGAGCTTACTTGAGTTGAGCTAGTAATGAATGGATCTCTTCATATTCATTCATAACATTATCTATCTTCTTGGGAAAGTTTTTCAGCTTGACATTGGTGTTAGGAAATTATGATACACTCAAATCTTCAACCAAACTATGAGACAACAAAGGCATGGAAAGTCTTAGAGGTAGCTTTCTAACTTGTATCAAGCTATCCTCAGCTTTAATAGCTATATCATATGCATCTGGTAGAGTGAATACTCCCATTGACTATAACATCACTACCACATCAATACTAATATTCTTTAGATAAGTGGGGAATACAAAGCTCCAAGGGGGTCTCATGATAGGTGGAAACTTATGCCATGTCCTTTGAAATATTTCATTAAAATCTCCCATGGATTCATTAAGACCTCTCTTTATCACATTCAGTCGATGAATAAGTAAAGTATTGTCACTCTTATTCTCAAATATAGTCACTAATAATTCCCCAAAGCCATCCTTACTTGTAATGAAACCACCTTCCAAATCCCTATACCAGTCAAGTTCCTTACCTCTTAGAGACATGGCAAGTGATTAAATGGCTATGTTGGCTTGGGTGACATTATGTAAGCTAAAAAAAATTGATATGTCCCTAATATGCTCAAATAGGGTAATAAGACCCTCTTCATTCAAAATGGGGAGACTCTTGGTAGCATTGGGAGGAATAAGGTCATATGCAGGAAAGTCAACTAGATTTTGGGTGTTAAAGGACAAGAAAGGTTACTACCTATCCATTTATCTTCTTTCCTCTTGATCTCCTATTTCTCCAACTTCTTCAACTTCTTCTTCTCCAAAAATTCCTTACCAAGGATCTCTATGCATTGGGAATGGTTCAGGGTGTTGTTCTTTAAGAAGAGCTTCAGCTAGAGGTGCTTGATCAGAAGTCCTAGATGACCCAATAAGGACCATGAAGTATAATGTTGGAAACTTGATCTATAACCAGTGATTCTCACCTTTTGGAGATGCTAAATGTTGGATTAAGAATATTTCTACAACCTTAGGCTTGTCAAGACCAACATTCACCTTGACATGCCAATAATTTATCCCATCGAGCATGCCAAAACTATTGTCTCCAAATATTACACCCTAGAAGAGAGTATTTAATCCTTTTCCATATTTGGGAAACATTGGAACATTTCTAGGCATGTGGGTATGCTTATAGAGTAAATTAACCTCTATATTTAAAAGGCTAGCTCCCTAAATGTATCTTTACAGAACAATCTCTATCTAAAATAGTTTTATTGAAGGGAAAAAAGTTATAAATTTTAGAAATAAAACCTATTCTAGGAATGGTGATGCACTAAGATTATCTTCCACATGAATACCATACCCTAGTACATGATACATCAAAATACATAGACTATTTTCAAGATCCAAAGATTTTAACACAAGTATTTTAGTATAGATGTGATATGTATGAAATGACACAAGGAAAATGAATTGAAAGATAACATGTATATTCTAAGAATAGTTATACACATCATAAATTCAACACATTTGGATGCACTCTATATGACCTGTTAGACCCAGAACTCTTGCTCAGGCATGAAGGACAAAGGATAAAAGGATGAAAACCATCACTTATTGTCACTATATGTCACTTACACAATTAGATAATTTCTTATAACTTCAAATAAAAATGACTTGTACCAATGCTTAAAGGCAAAAACAAACATCAATTCAACAGGGCTTCACCATACACTATGTGGTTATTTTTACAATAGCCCAAGGGTTGTATTTATAGCTAAAATGAAGTGAGAGGGGGAGGATTTTGTCACCAAAGGGAGGAATCAATTTATTATAAGTATCCATATTTATCTATAACCAACTTTTCAAATGATGCTCATTCAGGCCATTTGATTGATCCATGTCACCTCCCTTGATCACTCTTGGCCTGATCTCTCAATGATGTTTCTCCAATGGTTGTCTAGTGGAATCAAGATATTTTGAGGAATGGCATCAATGTGTTTATTACAAGAGATATTCCACTTGTAAATTTGTCTTGATGCTAACAGCTTCCCCCCAGCTTGTTGAGGTGTGTAACAGTGTAGGGGAGAGTCATTTTCATTCTATTGTCCTTATCCTCCTTTGATTGGTTGTCAAAAAATGACTCAGATCATGATTTGATCAATGGTGAAATGAACCATTTGATCTAATTTGGTAGATGAAGAATGTGATCCCTTGGATCTTTTAGTGTTTGAATAAATACCATTGATATGTCTGGGACCACTTGTTTAAACACCAATCACTAGCTCATCACCTTGAAGTTGACATCTATATAGCCATAACTCTACTAGGACCATTCCTTTAGACTTTTTATTTTAGATAAAAAGTCCAAAACAATTTTCCCATGGACCTTTTTCTTTGAAAGAATTAACCTCTTAAGCCCCTTCTCTTTTCTCCAAAACAATCTTTCTTTCATATTTTCTACAAGTGTCCCTTTGGACTTTATTTGAAGGACACTTCTACCAAGAATAACCATTAGTAATTTTCATTTCACCTCTATGAAAGCCTAAACATGCCCTTCAATAGTCTTGGAATGTCCCTTTAGACTTTTGTCAAGGGACACTTTCCCAAGAAAACACCCTTTAGGAAAGTGTATAGGGCACTTTATAGGAGAAAAAGACCTTTTGGAAGAGCACCAATTGCTTTGGAGAAAATCAAGTGACCAATTATTTTGGAAAGATTTTTTTGGACAAAAAGTCCAAAATAATTCCTTCAAAAAAATGTAAAGGACCAATCCAATAAAAGACCCTTAGGAAATATTGAAAATGTCCCTTCACAAGAGAAAAAGTACACTTCAACAATCTCAAAATGGATCACTTCAAAAATATTGCAAAGGGCCACTTTTTTTGAGAAAAAACCCTCCAGAAGAATGAAAATGTCCCTTCAAAAAGATGAACATGCGTAATTCCTTTAGAAAAGTTGAAAGGATGAATTCCTTCAGAGAAATTGCAAGGGATACTTTCCTTTGAAATTTTTGCAAGTGACCAATTTTTTGAGAAAAAGACCATTCAAAAAAGTTTGAAAGTGCCCTTTGAAAAAGTGCAAAGTGTCCCTTCAAATTTTTTGAAGTGAACCAGTTCTTTGAAATAACAAACCCTTTAGAAAGATTATTTTAGACAAAAAGTCTGAAACAAATCCTTCAAAAATCCTATAGATGCCTTTTGAAAACTTGAAATGTGCCCTTCAAAAAAGTTAAATTGGACCAATCCTTTGAAAGAAAAAATCAATTCCTGATAAAAGACCCTTCAAAAATATTGAAAATGTCCCCTTTGAACTTTTGGGAAAGGACACTTCCATGAGAAAAAGACCCTTCAGACTTTTGAAAGCAACCCTTTAAAAAAGTTTAACTAGACCAATTCCTTTGGAAATATTGTTTTGAATAAAAAGTCTAAAATAATTCCTTTGAGTCTTGAATAAAAAACCCAAAGTAAAACCTTATTGAAAGAAATAACACTTGAGCAAAAGGACCAAAATAACACTTACAAAAAGACCAAACAAAGGCTTCTAAAGGAAATAACACTTGGTTTTTTTTTTGCTGTGGGGATAAAACAATAAGGATGTTGCACTTAGCTAAAAGAAAGATGCAAAACTTGGATGTAAAAATTGGCTAACAGGTACCTCTATTTCCCAACTCTATCCTAAACTACTTAATGGATCATCTGGGATGATTACTATCTATACTCTCTCCTACTTTTGGTGTCTCCATAAATGGTGTGATCAAGGTGGTTTCCACTCCTAATATTATGGTGTTGGATATGGTACCTATGTCACTCCTACATTTACATCCATCTCCTCTCTATCTACTACTTGTCATGCTCGACCAATCCATGGTCTCTTAGTCTATGATTAGATCACTAGCTTAAGAAATGGTGGTCCCAATCCTCCTCTCCCCCTCAACTCTCTCACATGCCTAGCCTAAAATATGGGCACCACTAGATGAGGGAGTCCCATCTATCCTTATATTCATGCCACTAGATTTGTCACTATCCACCAGGTATAATGGCCTATAATCTATACCTATGCCAATGCTAGTTCCACTGTATCTCAATTCAGCCATACCATAATAATGTGCCCATATGGCTACCACATAATTTTTATCTACGTAACTATATATAACACTAGCACATGGGGCATGGCCCATACTACCTGATTTACCTCCGTGTCTATACCCAAGCCAATTGATCATCGACCATATGGGGTAAACTAGCTTGTTGATACATTGGAAACCTCTCATATATCCAAATACTTATCAAAATAATTGGCCCCATGGTCTTCTTACCTCTAGACAACATCCTCTACATGTCATGCATAAGCTAGACCTAGATGAAAAAACCTAAATCATATAGTGCCCCATGATCCAATATAGTATAGCATAAGGTTATCACATATAGTGAAACCTTTCCATCTAACTTATGACACAACATTTGTGCGATCACAAGTCCTATAACTACCTTTTAAATATCTAGAATTTAAGATGTATAAATGTCAAATAGGCTAACTATTAGCCTAGGATATATACTATCTAATCCCATCACCCACATGGCTAAGGTTCTCTTCTCCTCCTATCCATATGGTATTCCCATAATCATGGGTGTACCCCTATCAATAATCCAAGAATCACATGGATATCCTCTAGGGTGATACACACCTGAATGGTATCCCCATCCACCTCCTATCTAAATGTGTTAGTCAATCATTCTCAGGATCTTAAGAACATGACTATTAGATCAAAACTTAATATAACTTAACACATATCCATAATCCTTATTAGACCTAATATAACCAATCTTGATCAATCCTCAACTGTCAATCACTCAAATAAGTTTGGGAGCCATGTCACATCCACCAATCTCTAAAATAATAAACAATACTACAACTATCAAACAATAAAGGATGTATTAGATCCTCCATGACATTTATAATCAAAATACATTCTTTTCAAATTTTAATAAAAATAAGTCTAATTGGCTTTAATCTATCTATTTTTAACCAATTTGACCTACTTTTAGCCTATTCAACCATTTCATTACTTAGTCAGCCATTCTAGGCCTTTCTCACACTCTTTCAGCCTATTTCATGCATTTTTGTACTATTCTAGTCCCTTATTCAAGCACTAGGTTGTCCAAATTTTCTTCATTTTGACTATCTTAACTTAACAAACTAAGTCGACCCTTTACTTTTTCCTCCTTAGTACTATTTCATCAAAGTGGATTATTCTACTAAGTTGGCAGTTATGTACTAAGTTGACATCATGTAAAACAAACTAAGTAGGCACACACCTACTAAGTTAGTAGTGTGGATTTCATAAATTTTAGCCTACTATGTCAACTGGGTCGACCTAGTTGGTTCTAACTACCGACACCTTTCCTTGCCTCTAATAAATGCCTTTCTATAGTTATTACTTTGATCTCTTTCAACCCATTTCCCCTTTTGGTTTCTACTACCCTTATCATCTTTCTTGAGTTCATTTTGGTTCCTATAATTACTATAAATTACAAATTTTTATAAAATATTTAATTTCAATAAAATATTCTAAAACAAGTTTAAGATTCTTAGTTGCCTACCTGTGCTACACTTGCTATAGTCATTGGGCATCCCTCTCATCTCGACTATCATCTCCTTGCCCTCCTAGATCTATTGCCTCTTGTTTGGTCTCTTAGAGCTCTTTTTTCTCTCACACACAAGTTAAAAATAACCAAATGACTTCCTTTTCAACCTATTTAAACTTACTTTTCACAATTTTCTACCTTTCAAATATTTACCATCAGATTCCTTATTTTTCTCATATCTTTGTTTTTACTAACCCTTTTTTTGAACCATAAAATGTTCTAGAATCTTGACATCATAGAGATTATTTTCCACTACTATATGCCTATATTCCATTTTTCTATTTTTGTCTATTTTTTGCATTAATATCTATAGGTTTGCCTAATGTTCTTCACATTGGATGCCTTCACCTCTCTTGCAGTCTCATTCTTTATCTAAAACACTAAGGTAATTAAAGGTATACATTTTTCAATTCTATCCTTTCATTTATCTTATTTTCACCTTACTGCATTTTACTTAATATGAATATTATGTGTCCTCATGTTCTATTCTCGAAGCACCATCCCATGTTGCATTTACAATTCTATGTGATAAGCTTTGAGTGGGACATATATCTACACATAATATTTTTAAACTTTTATTACTAAATGACACTCTTTATCTTGTAGGAACCCATCAAGTCTCAATCTTTCTGAGTGCACACCCTAAGGGGTGCATCAAGAAAGGGGTGGGTAGACCATTGGTGCTTAGGATTTTTGTCTCTTTTACAACTTGTTATCTACACACTTATCTCCTAAAAACCATATCCCTAAGCTTTTTCTTCTCTATTATACAATCCTCAGTCATTTCTTACCTTTTTCCCCCCTTTTCCTAACCTTAAGCCCCTTTTGACTATTCACTCTACTAGGTCGACAGGGTCGACCCTATACTATTTTGGATAAAATTCATTTAGGTTAGTTCTTGGCTAACGTAGCCTGTAACCTTGTGAATTTTTTCTATAACTGTACTAGGTCAACTAGGTTGACCCCTATTAGTTGAAACTTTTAGAAGGGATTAGAGTCAAATCTATCTATATATACAAGATCATTTTGCCATTATTTAGAAAAAAGAATTAAGATCTATTGCACATTTCCTTATCCACCATTCTACTTTAGGAGCATGCTTAGGGTTTCATACTTTCTTTGGAGATACAAATCTTATCTTATGGAGAAGTCTTTTAGATGAATTGATAGGTTGTGTAGCCTGTATACATTGAAATAAGTATATATCTTCTATGCATGTTTAATTTTATTATTTATTACCCCCACTTTGTGCCACAAGATTTAGTGAGCACTATATTATATTTTAATTTACTTGTTATTAGTTTAGTGAATATGAAAACATATGACCTAGTCAGGGTTACTGTGTGATTATGATTGACTGGAGGCTTTGGAACACTACCTAGCATTGTGTATTATGATAAGATATCCCCTAATTAGGTTTAATGGATCCCCATATTTTTCATGTTCCTGATTATCTAATGTGTCCCCATTCAAAAGTGTAAGTGTGATCTATCTTCTCCAAGTTAGGATTGATTTATAAACATTATATGTTTTTGAATTAACCTTCAACTCAAAAACTAATGCCAAGAAATTTGAGCTAGGAATCTTCCCCAACTTACATGAACTTCTTAGGATCTCATTAAAAGGTTGCACATGCTAACAATCATAAGAAAATTATTCTTGGGTCTATTATACCTCATTCTGTGCACACAAAAAACTTCAAGACCATATGTCATGCTTTATCCTTTATAATTTGACATTAAAATTGGTCAACACACTTGATGCAAACTCTCTCACCTCTATAAATTCTCTCATGAGATCTAGCACCTTGGAAACTAATATTGACCCCTTATTAGGTCTTTTTGTCCTTTAAGCCTTAAATTATCAGTCATATTTAGACCTTGAATACACCTTGAAACCTCTTGTACCACTCAAAACACCTCATTATCATGTAATAAAACCTCATACATTTCTCACACACTAAAAATATTATTCATATAATCCTTAGACTTCTCACATCACCATACTACCAAGCTTGTGTCTTCTCACTAGGTCTCTTTAAGCAAAGAATAAGCCAAAAACTAACCTAAAAACCTCTTATAAATTATTATATGCTTTATACACATGTTTACATATTTTCAAACATCTTCTCACATTTTATATCAATGATTTGTATTCATGATAACACCTCAAAGCTCCTCATTAGGTTAGGCAAAGTCTAAGAATAGTCTGGTTACATGCTTAAACTTAAGACCATATCCTTGAATGTTTACTTTGAAACTTTCCTTAGTGTTTCAACACTTCATATGTATTTTTGGTGATTATTAAAAATCCACTCATACGTATTCATATCCATCTTACCAGACCACCATATTCACACACATACTCATGTTATGACAATGCTTCTTAAAATTAGTGCTCAATAGTATGCTTACCTTGTATCTTGATCTTGAAACATGCCATCAACCTTAGAATAATTATTAGGTTTCCTTAAAATTCTCTCTCAATAGAGAGATAATAGGTTACCTTCAAATTATCTTATCATAGGACTCCTTGTCACATATCACTTCACCATTCATGGCACCAACTTTGACTTTGACATCAATTACAACATTTATGCCACAACACTAAAAATAGGAACATACCTCAATAGTTGGCCTCATGTTCTCTATTTATTCTATATTTAACAAAGAATTTTTTTAATGGAGAAATTATAGTTAAATTATGTTTTCAATAATTTATATTGTAATAAGTATTTTTATTTGTATTCTTATGAGTGTTTGAAAGGGTTGCATTTCCATTATCTAATTTAACACTACTTACTACATTGAAATCATATATGTATATTCCTAAAAAATTGAGTTTAAAATTTAGATGAGATAAATACTCATCTATGCTTATTTGGATGCCATTCTCATCAATATTTATATCATCTTATTCTATAAATATTTGGTTTGGATATTCTAAATTTACTAATAAGGGAAGATCTGGTATCTTCTCCTCTTTTGTGTCCTTTGTTGTATCTAGAGATAGATATTTTTCATTGGTTTTACTTGAATCACTAATTTCATATTATGTATCCTTTAAAATGGTATGATTTTTGCTATATGTATTACAATAAACTTAAAAGCATCAAATTTTGGTCTACATCTATCACTAGGTTATATGACTTTACAATATTATCAAAGCCTCTTGTGTTCTTATCTAATTTTTGAATAGAGTCATTTTGACATTAATTTTTTTTTAAAATGTTATGTTAGAGATATTAAATCCTGATCCATTAAATATCAAGACACATTTGAATCTATTAATATTTCTACTTGAATGAACATTTGGAAATTTTTATATATAGTTTTTTGAGTAGGCAAGTCATCCTTTTCAAAAGATTTCATGTCTTCACTATTATTAAATGTATTGAAAAAATACAAAGTAAGCCATTTATATATCATTTTTTTATCATTGTGTCATACAATGCAACATATAAGACATCCTTATAGATAATTAACCTCTTGAGTAACTCAAGTATGAAAATCTTAGTTTGGATAGTCTTAAGTTGAATAATGATATCATAGAATTTAATTGAATTAGATAGCATCATGGGAGTTAGATGGGGATGAGGAGAGACATTGTGACTATCTCCATTATGTCATGCATGGTGGGGAACCCTACCTCTCTAGTATTCACAACATGGACCATAGAGTCTAATATAATCCTAGGAAAATAATGGGGGTTGGATGGTAGCTATCATGACCTTAATTTATATGGGGAAGATGAATGGAAGGATTCACACATGGCCTATGATGTTTAGTGGTAATTGGAAGCATATTATATTGGATATTTAGACAATAATAGCTACTAAGGATAGATAAGGTTTTTTCGTCTTTAATTTCAGCCTTAGTTTTATTGTACACACATTTTACCCATTTAATTACATGGTTGTGAAAGATATTACATATTTGAGAAAAGCAACATGTAATTAAGATAATCATAGCTTGAATTAGAAAGCATAAATTATATATATCAATTATAACCATAATTATTTATGTGAATAAGGGTAAATAATAAATAAAATATAAAAAATTGAAGTAGAACTCTAAAACCTAAATAAGGTAGAGTGAAATCCTAAGGGAAGACTAGTGTTTGTTGCACTCGAATGGAATGAAGGGTTCACCAATATATTCTATTTTATTTTAGATTTAGTTGTTTAAACATGTTTAGACACCCAAATTTGGTACAATAATTGATTTTATAATGATTTTCATGTGAATTTATATATATGTACTCTTAGTGGTGAATAGGGCATTTATTGGTGCATTTGTCTTGGACTCATGTCTTCTTGTCTACTTTATTTGACAAAGTAGTTTTATGTTCTTCTCTTTTGATCTTTATTGACTCTATTATAGGGGTTCATCATCCTATTTTCTTGACTTTGACATTGTGTATCTTTAGGATAGGGTTGGTTA
>JARHVA010002958.1:0-70000 GCA_037957365.1 Torreya grandis | reverse complement strand
GTTAGAACACAACTTTTTGCTTGTTATTTATTGGCTTAGGGTTTTAATTTAATTCTATAAATTCCTATCACTAAAATAATACCATATTTAACCTTGGATATTATATATATCATAATGATTCAACTTTTTTGACCTTGGAGTAATTTGAAATTGAAAAAAATTATATTATCACCTCAGATAAGTACCGACACATAGGATTTTTCTTTCGACTTTGGTTGAATTTTACTATTTTCTTATTAATTTTTTTTGCTTTTATTTTCAATTTATTTTTCATTTGATTTTTTTAATTTTATAAACTATGTTCCAATAGTTTCAAAACTACTTAGATACTATTGTGAAGGGCTATGTGGTGTTTTATTTATAGACATAATGACATGAGGGGTTGTACTCTAATACTCATAGCCATAATACATAGATAAACACAAAATTTAGTTTCCATGTGTTTCACAGTACATCTAAAACACCTATGATCCCCTTGTTTACACCAATATGAAACCTATTTTATCTATCTAATTTATAATGCACCTGAGATAAGTATATTGCTTAAGGAAATTAATCTCAACTTACCCTTGAAATTGGTTTATTGGGATACAATCATGGTTTTACCTCTATAGTTAGTGCTCTAAAACATTGGGATGACACTAATCAATGAATAATCAAGTATATCTGCAAGCCTACAAATCATTCAAACCCTTGCCTAGATCACCATTTATACATCAATTTTTATTTTTATTGTATGCTTAATAATTAGTTCCTCTGTACATGCTAGATTACTTATTAATTTGTATCATTTCTCTTGTTTCACTTATTATATTTCATTTCATTATGGAGAGTCAGAATAGATTATTTTACACACATGTTGTTCCCATATCTTATGATCAAGTTTAATAGACAAATAGAAATAAGTAAAAAATTATGGAAGATGATTATTTAGATGATTCTGATATTGATAACATGGATACATATAAACCAGTTGAAACATAATTATCTCATTGTACCTTTATCCTAAAGGAGGAGGAAACACCTTTTACTTACCCAACTAATTCCACTTTATAACCTCCTATATAAATCTCTTTGGATATACCTTTGGTCATACCTATAAATTATTTTTCAAGTTCACTTTATTCCTTGCATGATAATATAGAATAAAAATAACAATCCAAGCAAATTAATTTATGTTCAAAAAATGATTTCTTAATAAATCATTCCAAAGTAATATTAAATCTCCAAATTAACCACTAATAACAATGTTGTCATCTCTTCTCCTTTAAAAATATTGGATATTGAGATTACATGTCATAACCCTTCTCCCTTGTCAACCTATGATGATGAACCTTCTTCCTCTTCCCTTAACACATCACATGTTACAATTAAAATAAATGATTTTCATTTTACCATATCTTGTAATGTTTCTCCCACATATCTTGATGCTTATCTTTAGATGATGTTATGTTTGCACTCAAATGCCCTAGTCTTATAATAGAGTCATCATATAATGATAATGCATCCCTTACTAATGAAAATTATTTCAATATTATTGAAAAATAAGAAGTAACTAACTCATACATGATCAATGAATCTCTTAATTGAAAAGAAAAGGTTATCCCTTCCTCTCCCATACCTCCTCTTGATGGTGTTTATATTTCAATTAATTATACATAGGGATTGTGATAATGAAGCCCTTCAAGATCAAGACACCACCATGAAAAATACAATAGAAGAGTTGAAAAATTAAAATCAATATTTAAGCTAAAATATTTTTTTCTTGAAAATAAAAACAAGATTAGTACAAATCTAGAGTATACTAGTGTTAATCATATATCTACATCTTGATCTAGCTATCATGTGACTCATAATAAATATACATCTAAGCTTAATGTTTCAAAAAGTATACAAAAGGTCAATAAGATTCCAAGTAATATTCCAAGAGAAATGAATCAAAATAAGTTTATTACATTATCTTTTATGCCTCCTCTAAAAAGGTCAAGATACTAATGTGCATATCATATAATGCAAGGGCATCACATAGATCATTTTTGGGATTAAAAAAATAAAATAAAATTTTTACTTGATACTGGTGATCCATATAAGATAAACCTATTAAGAAACCCACTCATATTGCATCTCCTAAACTAAAAGTGCATAAAAAACATAGAGAAAATATGGATACCAAAAGGTAATTCAAAACAAGAAAAGATTAAAAAAAGAAAAAATAGAGAAAGCAAACTTGTAAAAAGAACAAGATGAAAAAGAAAAATTTCATAAAGAACAATTACTAAAATAAAAGTTGCAATAAAAAATTAAGGATAAGCCAAAAATATCCTTTATGAAAGATTTTATCACATGCATAAAATAAAGAGATAACATCAAAGCTACAAAAACTATGACTATATTTCCAAGTCAAGAAGTCAAAGCACCCATTGCTTCTCTTACTAATGATCATTATCTAATTCAAGATAAGATGCAAGTTCTTAAAAATGATGTACATATTCAAAAAATAACTCCAATATATGGTGTAATAAGTTTTTCACACAAAAATACAAAATATAATCAAAATGACATATCACAATCTCAATCATCACCTAAAAATCTATTTTTTTCATATGATAATGATTACATCAATAGATACAATAATTGTTGGAATATGGTCATTGGTGTTATGTGTTGTCATTGATGTCAAGGAAAGCTTGAGGTCTAGTGAATTAATGACAAAGAATTTTATTTGGTATTTTGAGGTCTAATAACATGTTTACAGGTCCTTTAGATGCTAGAGAAGGTTGTGAGGCATCCCTATATGCATTTATGAGGTTTAGTGCCTCACAGTGTCCTTTGGAGAGATAAGAATGTGCCATTCTTTCTTAAGAGAGGCTAGACCATCATATGATATCATGAAGGTATGAATGGTTTAGTTTTTTTGTGCATTAATTACATGTATTGTAAAAGTCAATTTTGGTCAAAAGAAGTTTTGGAGATGTTGATCTTGGTCTCATGAAGGTCCCTTGCAATTTTGGTTTCTTGATGAGTCTCCTTATTCAAGATATAAATCTCCCAAGTTGATCTTGGTAGCTATGATGTGCCAGAGACTATCAATCTTAAGCCTCAAGAAATAACTATTTTAATTCAAAAAATATAGACGTTAGGATTTGAATTCAAACTATGTGTTTTAGAGCAGTAAGAAAAAAATGAATTGTAGAAGCCATAAAAGGTGTTAGATCAAGGTGGAGTAAAAAGGAAAGTTATAGCAAACTCCATGATGAAGATTATAAAAGTGGTATTTTTTACAAAAATTCCAAATAGGTGCATTTATTTCACATGAAATTTTACTATTGGTTGACTGGGTTTTTCTTGGTGAACCCGAGAGCAAAGATTTGTGTGTAGAAGCCAATATTTTGATCAAATAAAGTTGGTGTAAAAGGAAAATTTGGAGTATAATTCATGAAGATCATCCTATATGTGGTGTAATATCTTTAATTTTAATTTACAAGTAATAAAATAAAAAACAAATTAAACCATTCATACCTTCATGATAGCCTATGATAGTTTAGCCTTTCTTAAGCAAGAATGGCACATTCTTCTCTCTCTAAAATACACTATGAGGCACTAGAAACTCAAAAATGCATATAGGGATGCCTAAAAACCTTATATAACATCTCAAGGACATTAAAACATGATATTATACCTCAAAACACCAAATATACCTCTTTGTCATTAATGCACTAGACCTCAAGCTTTCCTTGACATTAATGACAATGCATAAAACTAATGACCATATTCCAATAATCTCTCCCTTTATCATTGATGGAAAACCACACTCAAAATGATTCTTCTGATCAGATATTTCTCCAACATTATGATCTTTCTCCCCCTTTGACATTAATCACAAAGGACCATACAAACTCTCACAAGCTCATCCATATATAGCCTTATTGATCCTTGGACTTGACAAACTACTCATAGAGATGCTCCTTAACTCATATCATATAATAAAAAAGTACATAATTCAAATTATTCTCAAGAGACTTGAGTCATCTCCCCCTAACTCCATGATCCTCCTAATCACACCACTTGATTCCACAAACCAAAAGATATCAACCAAAACATGCACAACTTCTCACAAGATTGACATACCTCATTTGAATACACCTTCACCCTTGTGTAAGCTACCAAATTAATATCAATATATAAAATTATTAGAACCAAGAGACCTCTTATAAAGATCAACACACGTTATTATATGAATCTCACCATCACTACTAATCTAATCATCAAGAATATGCTCAAAGCAACTAGACTTACCTAAATCCATACTCACAAGAGCTCTCAAGACACTACACCATATCAATCTACCTAAAAATAATATAAAAAATTAATATATCAACTAAAATTCATGAATTTATTATCATGAAACACAACTAAGACCCAAAAAGTATCCACCATGCTTCCTATTTTTGTAAAGTGTCTCCTTGAATCCTAGAAGAGACACCCCACACAAAGGGTACTAGAACAAAGTGAACCCAAGAGATGCCCAAATATCCTCTATTTCTTCCTTGATCCTCTCACATATATAAGACTGATTTCATTATCTTATAAACCATTTAGGCATGTCTAACTTCTTTGACTCACTAACCTCAACATCTATGATGTTCATCTTCTCAACTCTTACAACTATCTTACCTTCCAACACACTATCATTAGAAACTAGTAATAGGGAATCTTGATAAGGATCATACTCAAATGTAACATTCTATTCTCTTTGATCTGGAATCTACTTAGGACTAGTATTAAGTGTCATTGATACAAATCTTGATAACAAGTGTTTCACATAGTCCTTCTTATCTGATTTTTTCTCCACTATAGCAAGTACTCTATCCTCACTCTTAGACTCAATCTGATCAACATTTATTTTCTTAGGTCTCCAAACTTGATTTTGGACCTTATCACACCTTCTAAGGGATCCATAGCCTTTGACATCCCTTAAGGATCTCTTTACTCCATTTGGAAATAATTTAGCAATATGACTAACTTTATGAAAACAAAATCAAGTAACATTTCTCATACCTTTTTCTTGAAGGTGAATAAGATCTCCCTTTGACTAATTTATTCTCCTCAAATAGTCTCTTGAGCTATGACCAACATGATGCCAAATAAAATAATGGACATAAAAATAATTATAAAACTTGAAGCATTGGGCTGCTTGATTAGCTTCTTCAATTTTCCCTTCAAACTTGCATCCTTCTTACCTTGGACTAATATATCATGATCTTTCTTGACTTTGAATATGAGCCTCTCATGCTTATCCTTCAAAGAACCTAACTTAGCATTCAACTTATCGCACTCTTCTTCTCTTGATATTAAACTTGAATATGAAACCTTTAGCTGATTCTTAAGATGTTGAATAAACATCTTATCTTATTTTTATTCTAAATATAATTTATAATCTAAGATACATACCTACTCCTTAAGATCCTTGACCACATATTTCAACTCTTGATTCTCCTTCCTTAATTGCTTAGCCATCTTGTGATTTAAAAAATATTCTTTAGACTTGTTATGAATACTTCAAAGGACCTGATATGATAGAAATTATTGGAAGAATAACCATTGGGGGGGTGAATAAGTGTACAAACATTCACTTTCAATTCCTCTTATCATTTATCAATTAATCAAACTACTCTAAAGATATAGCAAAACATAATCAACCATCCATATGAACATGAAGCAAGAACATAACACATGAATACAATAACTATGTGGAAAACCATCATTGGGGATAAAAATCAATGAAACATATCTTGGAATAAAGTCCTATAAACTATGAATCAATATTTAATTAGGTAACAACCCAACATGGAGCACCAACATGCTAAGAGGTTACAACTCCATTTGCTGATCAAGAACCCACTCAATAAATAATATGAAAATCCAATTTTATTTTTTTTCCTCTCACAATTGATGATGGTCTTCTATAGCTCTCAAATCTACCTCTCACATAATCACAAAAATGGCCTCCTTCTTCACTCAATTAGCTCTTATACTCAATAATCTCATCAACACATTAGTAAATCAAAACCTTGAAGACATAAAACACATTAAATATAAAAATTACATGGCTTGATATCCATTCTCAACCCTTATAATTTTCTCTCTTATCTTGATATCTAATCAAATTGTTCACACAAACATGCCGAGTCAAATAAACCTAATAGCCTTCAAAAAAAGTAATCCGCTAGCTCATCACCTTCAGCATCACTATCAGATGTTAAACACATATTCAAAATGTTATTATGATTCTCTCCATGCCTTCACACACCTATAAAACTATCTCTTCCTTCACTTGACTTTCCCATAGTCTAACTAGTCAAAATAGCCTTATTAGGCCTCCTTGCTCTAACAACCATCATATGACTTGATTAGGTCATATAACCTTGCTCAATACACTAAAAACTCCTATTATATGTTTATGTCTGATCTTATAATTTAATATGAATGTCTCCATGAAATTTTTATACTCTTCAAGGTGATCCTATATTCATTTTCACTCACATACAGTCTAACTAGCTCAAATATGCCAATTATGCCTTGTATTTATACCAATCACTTGCTCTTACCCATATATGTTGGCCAAAAAAATTTACATACCTGGATCATAATTTAAATATATCAATATACATGTTTCATAATTTAAAAACTCACCATATAGGTTGGCCATCACCCTTAAGGGAGAAAACCCCATTAGGCCTAATAGAGACTTGATGCAATTAGGTCTATCTTAAGAAACACGTTACACTTAGCCATCTTGGAAAAAATATGAGCCTCTACCAATGCATGAAACATATAAAAAATAATTAAAATATACCATTTATAACCTCCATATATTAACATACCACTTTTACTCAAAAACATACCTTGAACCATGTCATTACGTCTTCTCGTCATTAGCCCTTCATACACAGAAAAAATTTGCCTTGAATATATGAAGCATATAGTCAATTTTATCAAATAAATATACCATTAAAACACATGGATAGAAAATAAATGATATAATTTCATCACCATGTCCATTGGATATTAAAAAATAGGTAAAAACACCTCAAACCCCCTCTTTTAATATGACCACTTAGAATTATCAAACACTACCAATGTACAATCAAGAAAATTTGATTCTTCACACTTATATAGGGACAAAATATGAATCTCAATGCATTATCATGAAAATTTGAGACTTATAAAACATATTAAAATTATTTTTATTCTTTAGGACTATCCAAACAACCTCAAACTTATCTATGTAATGTGACTACTCAAATTGCTTGTAGCCTTCAAAAACATAGTCATAAACAACTTGTCATTTACACTTAAAAAGACACTTTCAAATAATCTAGAAGCATGTTTAAGATCATATTGAATATATAAAAAAACATCAGATGATTTTTATTGTTACAAATTGTTCAAGATGACACAAGAACATCAAACTCACTACCCCATAGAAAACTTCATGTAGTTAAAAAAACATAGTCAAGAAGAATGTAGTGATAAAGACTAGGTAACATAAAGAAGAATGTAGTGATAAAGAAGAATTAGGTCACATACTTCTTGACAAGTGACCTAATCTTATGTGGAATTAGGTCATTCATAGTCAGTATGTGACCTAATTCCACATAAGATTATTTTTATCCTAATTATCTATAACATCAATATGGAAATGTAGTTGAGGGTTATACTTTATATGATATAGGTCCTATACAAAGGCATCCCCTTGATGAGCTTCTTGGATTATAGTTGAATTTTACTTATACATAGCTTCTTTTGATCTTTCCTTTGTTGCTCATTACTCTACATCTAATCCAATATTTCATTTTTCATTTTGGGGCACTTGATACCTTATATTTTTTAACCCAATTCAAACAATCCAAGGTAATTAACTTATTAAGCTTTCAATGGACATCTTCCATGATAACTTATTTGATCATTGTTGCACATATATACATGCTTTAACTCTCAATTTTAGTTTCATGTTAAAATCTATCTAATTTGACATGAGGTTACATGGCCATGCTTTCCATCTTCACTACATGACATATACTTTTACATTGGGGGAACCTTTCTTTCTTTCCTTCTTATCTTACCATGCTTTAACACTTTTTAAGGGTTGTTCGAATCTCCTCCTCCTTCCATTTAAAAACTTTGTTATTTACTATGTTTTTTTTCAAGTTTTTGCACACTTCACTTATGCATGATTTATTTTCCAAATATGGAAAAAAGACAAAAACATTCATATTTATAAATAAGTACAAAAAACATTAATATATTTATAAAAAATCAAAACCAAACCTGTAGGCATACTTTCATATTGTTGGATTACATATTTTTCATATGTCATCTATTTTTATGTTTAATATATCACATATTTCATTAAATTTTCAATACATAATAATTCTCACAAGGTATCTGAGTTTGAAAAAAGACACATATTTATATAAATAATAACTATTAACACACATAAAAAGTTATCTTGATTGAATAATATTGCATACAAACAATCAAGACAATGTTGCACTAGTCAGATAATAATGCACTACATCTCTATCCTCTTCTATGGTTCTTTATCTATGCATTTTCATTTTTAATTTCAAATTCAATAGTCACAACAATTTACTACATATATATTGATCACAAAGAATAAATCCTACTTACATATCAATCATATTTCAAGATTAAAACATACTTGTGCATGGTTTCAATGCTTTGCTAGCCTTCTACTCACAAACCTTGCTCAGTTGGGGGAATGTCTTTGTTTTATACAAACATTCTTACATGTTTTATTCATCTAAAACCTCTTTTTCCATGATTAACCTATAATGAAAACATGTTTCTTTTTCATTCATGCTTTATATGTATCATGATGGATATGCTATTTTCTAAACATTATACATAGACACATGAGAAAAATATGATAATTTTAGTTTTCTATGTTTATTTCATATGCTTATTTCATCGCATCATATGCTTGAAATTTTTTTCTTCTTATATGTGACCCTTGGCCTTGTGCATGTTCAACATACACCCTCTTGATTGTATGGCATCACCATGACTTATGTGTGTAACCCTTAGACTTTAATGTTTGTGTGACATTCATATATCCCTTGTATTCAGCCTTTGGGACTTATGTATGACATTTATGCAAGATTTTTAACTCTATCAAACATCTTACATGTCCTTTGTATGTGAAATTTGTGCCTTCTTATGTGACATTAAGTGTGACTTTATTTACATGTTTGTTACTTGATATTATGGCACCATGATGCCTATCATGTAGTACTAAATATCTATTACATATTTATATGGTCTCATGATCTATACCATGAACATACTACTGATATGATTCAAATACTTAAATATTTTTAATACTATGCTTACAATACATATAAAATACTTACAAGTTATTTACATGCTTCATACAATACTTCAATTCTACATTCAATTACAATGATGCAATGCAATATGCAAACTTTTCATATAGTTCAATGTTATATTTTTTAGATTCTAATACAATAAAAATATTCACATGATATTACTTGATTACATTTTTCACAAATGATCTCACTTTTTATTTTAAGATAAGTGATTTGTAGACAACTTCCCTCATCTCAAAAGTGGGGAATCATAATGGGATTATCTCCAAACTTTCATAAGTAATCCATTTCAGATTTAATACTTTACAATATGCAAAATCATTTTTTATATTTTGGGGGCATTCTATTTAATTTTGTACCCCACACTTATAGCTATTTGAGCACATATACATTTATGCAAAGATAGTTATAATAGTTATTTTTTTTCAAAAGATCAAAGTAATCATTCTATATAGTACATGGGGCATGATATACATTCATGTCCAATCTACCACTTCGAAAATTTTAGATTTCTCTTTTTCAAGTTTCAAAGTCCTAATAATTTATAGTTTGATTCTAAATATATTTGTAGTAGTTTGATTCATCTTTTGCAAGTGGATCAAATTTGAGCTTAGTTTTCATGACCCTAAATTACTTACATTTAATTCATTATGAGGATATAGTTTATCTGTGAACTATTTGAGACATATTTGTTATTCTGTTATGGTATTACAATTAGTGATGTACATTGATACATTTTCATTATAATTGTTGAGATAATTATGGTTTACATTTCATTATAGCATTTTATATTATATTTAATGTGTATTGGTTCATTATTCATTTTGATGTTTTATTTAAATGATGTTATCACATTTATTATACTTAGATGTCCAGATGTTGTTGATAGTCTATTAGTTAACGATAGGGATAAGTACTTGAGCTGGGTTGTGATCGAAACTAAGTAATAGGGAAAAATGGAGAAACAAAAGATAAATGAAATAGCGAACTTAAACTTAAATTTAAGTTTGTCTATGTTAATGATTTAGTCATCATGTTTTTGAATGTTATAGGTTATCATTTTATGATATTTTCTTTAATTATTGATTTGGGTTAGTCTTTACTTGGTGCAAACATTTCTTATTCAATATTATAATTTTAAAAATATCATTATTTGGGTATAAGTGTTTTATGACTATTATCCTTTCATTAATTTTATCATTTTCATTAGTTTTGATGTTGTGTATTTCTCTTGAACTTGTTGCTTGTGGACTTAGATAGTCTGTTCAGTTGTGTAACTATACAGGTTGGCTGTGGCTCCCATCTATGTCATTTTTATGAATGTTGTAATTTATATTTGACTTTTGTTGATATATTTTTTTGTCTTTAAATATGTGACTTAAATAGGTTTTTAAAGGACCTTATTCATTTTTAAACTTGTGATTAAAACATCTTAAAATGGAGCATGACATTGACCTGGGCATGTTTTTTAGCATGTTGATGGACCTTACTTTGCATATTGGTTTGTTTGTTTACATTAGTTAAATTTTTGTTTGAATGGGGACTTTGGCTAGGGTCTCGACCCATATAGGGTTCATGGTAATTAGTTTGGTGGTTAATTATTTAAACCAATGACATAAGGATCATGGCATTGGATTTCCATACCATGCAAAGGTGGTTGAGAGACTTTTAATGGTTTTTAGTGTTGAATGAATTCACTTTGGCATTCAGTCTTGGAGGTTTAGAAACCTTAGGGAAACTTTTCCAAATTTTTTGGCAAGGTGGCTAAGGGGAATGCGAAGTAGTTCTACATAAGGAATTTTGAGAAATGAGAACTATAGTAGAAACATTTAACTTGATAGACATGTAGGCATTATGGATATTTATTTGAGTATTTTTTTATGTTTTATAGGTGACTAGTTTTTTGAAAATAGATGTAGAATCTGTGTGTTTGGAGGCTAAAAGTATAGAAACTTCTGTGGTCAACTTTCATCAACCAAGTAAGTAATGTTTTAAATTCTAGTTTTTTTTTGGAAAATATAGTAAATGGATTGACATAGGGCTTTAGTTGAAATATTAAATTGTTATTTTTTTTAGTTTAGGTAAAACCCTAATAGTGACCATGATATTTATTTTTTTGAGGGCTCAATCGAGAACTTACAGTGTTTGTTTAGACTATTGGTAACATTGTTTGTTTTTGGTTTTTATGGTGGATGTGTGTGGGTGTTATCATTGTGTTTTATGTGGAACCCCATAGTGAGCTCATGGGTTTCTATGGGTGTAGTTATCATGGATTATAAGGTTGACTATGTGTTGGTTTGTTATTGTGAGAAAAATGGGTTTTTGATTAAATGCGAACTCATATTATTTGAAAATCATCTAATTTTTATTGTTGACTATGTGTAATAATTGTTAAATGATTACAATCAGGGTTTTTTTTATTATATTAGTTGACTCAATTTTGATTCAAAAGAATCACCTAGTTTTTTATTGAATCCATACACCTTCAATATGGCAATTGTGTGTATTATTATTTAGTTTGTCTACGTTGTTATTTATTTCAACTATGTTGTTTTGTGATGGTTGTGTTATTTTAGATGGCTACATTATTTTGATGGATATGTTTAAAAGCAAAATATTTTTAGCTTATGGTGATTGTGTGTTATTTATTTTGTTGACTGTGTTCAAAAATATAAAACCATATGGCTTAGGTGACTATTAGTTTATTTTTGATGGTTCGTGCTTATTATGATAACATTGGTTATTTATTTTTAAAAGAGCCATATGGATTGACTACGTTATAATGTAACTAGGGTTTGATTTTTGGTTATGATTTTTAAAATCATAAAGGTATAGTTGGGTTAAAGAAATATAGTAAATGAAAATAAAAATAATTTGATGGTTGTTTCAAACCGTGGATGTTTTTTTGGGGACAAGGACCATAGAGAGTCCCCATAGGGGTTTGAAATAATTTTAGGGGTTTGAATTTAATTTATTTTTATTCTACTATTTTAAATTTTTATAGATTCTTAAGTTATGATTATCCAACCTAGGGTTATGAAATCATGTTGAATTATTAATTTAATTCTAAAAATGATAATTGAGATCATTATCATTCATGATTATGTTGACATGTTGGGGTTAATTAGTCTGTTGATTATTTAATTGTTTTGATTAAATAGATGGTTTTGATTGAACTTTTAATTTATTATTATGTTATATAAAATTAATTTTTATTAATATTGCAACTTGAATTTTTACATAAGTGTTATTTTTAATTGGCTGAATTATTATATTCTTTTACAGGTTTTATTTATAACTCTTAAACATCTATTAAAATAGTATAAAAATATGACTACATATATTTATGAGTCATATTATAATAGAATATGGCCCATAAATTAAGAAGCTCAAAATAGAGCTACAATTGTAATTAGGTACCAAGTTAATAGATCTTGGTGGGTTGGTTATGTGTTTAGCTTTCTTTTATTGGTTGTTTGTTGGTTTATTATCAAACTCATTTATTTTGTAATCCTTTTTCCATAGGTTCTCTGCTATCCTAATTTGTATCCAATTGATGGTTGAGGTGGTCTAGGGCCATTAATGATTGGGCTCATTAGGACTGACAAGTTGGGATTTATGTCATTAGATTGCATGTAATGATTGAACTCATTTCTTCTTATTATGAGTTATTTAATTTGATTAAAATGAATGAAAGTTGATGTAGTTGAATTTAGTGTTATTTGTCATATTTGTATTTAATGTAAAATGATGTATCATGACATATATATCAATTTTTAAATTGATTATAGTTGGTTATTGAATTATTTGGAATATAATGGCATTACTAAATTGATATAAAGTTAATACTTGATCATGCTTATTTATTTAGAATAAATAGTTGTGTTGATTTAAATGTTGTAATATTTGAGTAATGTTTTGTTTATGTCTTAGACTATGTTTATA
The DNA here is from genome assembly GCA_037957365.1 of Torreya grandis. Lineage (NCBI taxonomy): Eukaryota > Viridiplantae > Streptophyta > Pinopsida > Cupressales > Taxaceae > Torreya > Torreya grandis. The sequence goes on along the minus strand of JARHVA010002958.1, from coordinate 56,642 downwards.
AAGTCTTGGTGTTTGTAAAGCATTGATATAGTATTGGGGAAATAATTGGGTATTTGATTATATTAATCATTATTGTATGACTCATATAACAATTATGTTTTGATTATGGTTTGATTCATTATTTATTAGAAGATAAGAAAAGAAGAGATATAATTTTAGATGTATCAAAGTTAATTATTTAAATTCATGTAATCACAAGCTTATTTAAGATAGGCAATAGTATTCATTTGATGTGTTTACTTTTGTTATTGGTTATATTGGATGAATTTGAAAGTCATATTATTATATGAACTTATCTACTTTATGATAATACTTTCAAATAAATTATTAAGTATTTAACTAGGGTTGTATGGGTAGTTCCTAAATCAATTAATTATAATTGAATAACATTAACATTTAGTTAATTTTATGTCAAATAAAGTTATATTGAAAATAATGTACTCTATTTATAAAGTTATTGGAACATGACTATTATTATCTAAGCATATTGTGTTTGAGGAATAAGTGATTTATGTTTGGAATAGGTCATTAAACACTCTATTAATAGTCTCTCATTATTAATTGATAAGAATGAGTTTGTAAAATTGTTAGATTATAATAATAAGTTTAATTTGGAATTGAGGATTAAGCATATATAATTATTGAGTAAGTAATTGAATATAGAAAATAATATCTTGAACTAATATAAAGGGAATTAAAAAATCTATCTTGAGACATTATTGATCCTTCAGTAAGTTAGTCTTGAATTGGTACCTTGCTTGTAAAATTGGCAAGTTATTTCTAAGCAAAACTTAAGCATGGTTGTTGAAACATCCCTAAAGCTTGAGTACTTTTAGTTGTTGAAATGTCCAACTCCTTACATTAATTGATTTATATTTGAAAAGTTTTTCAAATAATTTACATTGATTTTAGAAATAGTCCTCTTCCCTTTATCTTTATTTGCTAGTTGTGAATGTAATGAATCATACTTAACCAAGTTTAGTACAATTATTATTATATTGAATATGAACTTACTCTACCTTTGTTTGGTAGAATTTATTGATACTAACCTTGAAGTAATGGCTATTTTATAACATGTATAGGTACTCAGGTAAGAGCACAAGTCACTGAGGCTCTATTAGGAAGGCTAAAATATAGTACACGAATAGAGGTAAGTGAATAGGACCACACTACCCACTTCTATCCAATTACTAGGTGGTTAAAATATACTTCTTAAAGAAGACAATGATGGTTTATGCACTTAGTCTAGTTTCTATTTTAGTTGTAATAAATTTATGGATCTCATTACATATTTTTGTGCTAAAATCTTAGTGAAATATTCAATAAGTTGTTTGGTTATATGTTATAAAAAAATTATGGTCTTGAAATCTTATTATCAGATCAAAGTTTAATGCTCTAAGAAAATTTGGGAAATGTTTCTTTTTAATTTATACTGAGTTGTTTTTTTCACCACAAAATGACGAGGAAAATATCTAGAATAGTAGATAATAACCCAAGAAATATAGACTCAGGTAGAGAAAGAGCTCATAGGGTCTACATTACTAGGAGAGAGGAACCACCTTTTAATAATACTAACAATAATGTCGATGGCTTTAATCATGAGGAAAAAAACCCTAACACTAATTAGGAAGTAGTTTTTAATGGGATTTTAAATATGCTTCATTCTCTTCAAATTAAATTAGACACCTAGGAGAGAAGGATAAACAATATAGAAGGTATTTTAGTTAATGAACTTTTAGTTAGAGATGAAAGACAAGTGGTTAACTGGAACTTCAAAATAATCCTATTAATATGGTTGATTATATTATTAAGGATCTAAATAAGTTGATTCCACCAACCTTTTCAGGTGATGTAGCTAATTCATGGTTCACAAACATATAAAAGTATTTTAATCTACACAATATGTCCTCTAATGTGAAGGTAAGAGTGACAACCTATAAATTAGTAGGAGTTACAGCTCTTCAGTGGAATCATTTATGTGATTTAGAAGGTTACTAATTAATGACTCTTACCTGACCTAATTTTTAAAGATAATCAAGAAAATGTTATCTTAGTTTCAACTTCAAAGAATAAAAAATAACTAATTTTTAGCTACTAAAACAAGAGAATATGACTGTGATTGAGTATAAAAATAAGTTTTGAATCTACTACATCATGTTTTTTGCAGGCATGATGAAGAGACTAACATCACTAAATTTAAATTGAGATTGAAATAAATATTAATTTATGAAGTGAATATGAATAATCTTAATACTTTAACCGTGGCTATTGAGTTTATGCATAGGGCAGAAGTAAAATAGAAGACTTGACAAAAGGCAATACAAGATTTTAAATAGAATAGATAATAATATAAGAGTAAAATTTTTGTCCCCTTATCCTAATAATTTTAATAAATTTGATTATAATCATAGATTTAAAAGAAGTACAAGTGGTTTCAATAAATTTTAAGTGCAAAATAATAATTTCAAGAATTCAAATTCTTCTAAGAATGCTAATTTTAAAATGAATTCAATTCAAGGTAATCAAAATGTGCCTACTACTAGGGTCAATATTATTCTTGTGATGCTACAAATAACTATAGTATGATGGGAATGTAGAGATAATAATTATTGTAAAGATTTTCCTAAGCTTAAATATGGTCAATCAGCTAATCATAGAGTGTATGCAATTGTTGACAATAAAAATATTGATTTCTATGCAACTTCAATTAAAAGTAGAGGTAAAATAAATAAATTTTGTATTTCAATTTTATTTGTTTCAAGAGCAACAAATAGTTTTATGGATATTAAGTTAGTAAAATATGGGTTTTTAAATCTAGTGATTTTGAAGGATGGTTGGGATGTTGAGTTTGACTTAGGAAAAAGAGTACCTATCACTAAGCATCTTGAGGGAGTAAGCCTAGACTTAGGCATTTTTCAAATCCAAGTAAATTTGTTTATAGCTCTTCTTAGATATTTTGATATTATATTAGGAATGGATTGGTTACAAAAACATAAATCCAATTTGGATTGTTATAAAAAAGTGTTATATCATTGTAATGAGTTGGGAAAACCTATAGAAATTCAAGATTTGATGAAACTAAAAGTATGTAAGCTAATCTCAACCTTACAGCTAAAGAAAGCAGTATGTAAAGGTTATAAGTTGTATTTTATTTTGATGAAATAAACTACATCTAAAATAAAAATGGAATTCAAAGAACATCTATTTTACAAAGAGTTTTCTAATATTTTTCTAGATAAATTACCTAGTTTGCCTTCCAAGCATGAATTTGACTTTTTCATTGATGTAACTCCAGGGGTAACCCCTGCATCTAAGGCACCTTATCACATGAATATAATAGATTTATAGGAGTTGAAAGTTTAAATTTAATAATTATTATAAAATTTTAGAGTTACGTTAAGTGTGTCATCTTGCAGTGTACTGATGGTCTTTGTAAAAAATAAAGACAAAACCTTGTGATTGTGTGTAGACTATTACATGCTCAACAAGGTTACCATTAAGAACCATTATCATTTGCTAAGGATAGATGATTTGTTTGATCAAATGAAAGATTCAGATATATTTTCAAAGATAGAATTGAGATCAGGCTATCACCAACTGAGGATAAAGGAAGAAGATATTCATAAAATAATTTTAGAACAAGGTATGGACATTACAAGTTTACTATAATGCCTTTTGGGTTGACTAATACACTTGATGCATTTATAAAATTAATGAATAGTGTATTTAGATATTTTATATATTTTTTGTATTATTCTTTAATGATATACTAATCTATTTTAAGAATGCAATTGAGCATGAACAACATTTATGCTTAGTTTTGCAAAGACTAAGGCAACACAAACTATTTGGTAAGATTTATAAATGTGATTTTTTCAATCTAAGTTCCACTATTTGGATCATATTATATCAAAGGCTAGTATTTTTGTGGATCCAATAAATACTAAAGTCATTCAAGGGTGGTCTGCTCCTAAAAACATACATGAAGTATGTAGTTTTATGGGATTGACTAGTTAATATAAAAGATTTATTGAATTTTTTTCTAAGTTAGCTAACCCAATAACATCCTTGTAATAAAAGGGTAAGAAATTTATGTAGATTGCTGAATGTGACCAAAATTTCTTAAAAATTAAAGAGTTATTGACTTCAACACCTATACTTATTATATCAGATCTGAATGAAAATTTTGAAATATGAGATGATGCATCTAAAGAAACTTGGGTGGAGTATTAACTTAGGATGGTTTAGTTGTGGCTTATGAATCATAGAAACTGAAAGATCATAAGAAAAATTACACCACTCATGATTTTGAAATTGTTGCCATTGTACATGCTTTGAATAAATAGAAACATTTATTATTAGGTAACCATTTTGAAGTAAAATCTGATCATCGTAGCCTAGAATATTTATTTTTCTAGGATGATTTGAATACACACAAACATAAATGGATAGAATTTTTAAGTAATTTTGATTTGAATATTTCATATGTAAAAGGTAATAAAAATCATGTTACTAATGCACTCAGCCAATGCACGTACCTTGTTGTTTTATCTATTTTACATAATAATTTTATAACCAAATTATTGGAACAATAATGTTCTAATAAATTTTTTTAGGATGTAAATGGAAATTTGGCTGGTGAGCCTATTGAAAATATTTTTTATAGTTTTTTAGTTGATTCTGATGGTTTAATTAGACATAAAAATAGAATTTATGTAACTGAGTCTGGTGAACTTAAGTCACATTTTGATTAAAGAATTAAATACAACACCTCATTTTACTCATTCATGTGTCATAAAGATGATTAATAAATTAAAAAAGTTGTATTATTGGTCTGAAATGAAACATGAAGTTGCTGACTTTATGTTAAAATGATTGGAATGTCAACATGTCAAAGCTAAACATTTTAATCTAGGGTGTTTGTTTTACCATCATGATGTGCCATGAGGTAAGTGGGTTATGATTTAATTAGATTTCATAGCTTATTTTCCAAAATTTAAAAGCAAACATGCTACTATTTTGGTTTTAATTGATAAATTTACAAAATTTAGTCATTTCATTGCTCAAAATTTGACTGATGATGCATCTATATTTGCTTCATAGTTTGTGAAAGAGAGAGTATGATTTCTTGGTATGCTTGAATTTATTATTTCTAATAGAGATAAAATTTTTACTTCAAGATTATGGAAAATTTTAACTACGGATTTTGGTCATGATTTAATTTTAGTTCATCTTATCACCCCAAAATGGATGGTCAAATAGGAAAGATTAAATAAGGTTATGGAAGACATGTTAAGAATGTATGTTATGGATCAATAAGGTAAATGTAAATATTATTTACACTTAATTGAATTTTTTTATAGTAATACTTATCATTTGGTGATTAAAATGACTCTTTTTGAAGATTTTTATGGTTGCAAGTGTAGAGCTCCAATTGGTTGGGAAAATTTAGAAAATATGACTATTGCTAAGCCTAATTTTTTCAAGATTATGATGTTTAAATAAAAAATATAAGGTAAATTTTAAAGGCTACCTTAGGTAGGTAAAATAGTTATGTGGATTTAAAAAGGACACTGCATGAATTCTAAGTGGGAGATAAAGTTTTTCTACGTGTTAGACTATAAAAAAGCTTAATTAAATTTGGAAAGTCTTCCAAACTATCCCCCTAGTTTGTAAGACCTTTTGAAATTTTAGAGAAAATTAGTCCTATTAACTACCGATGAGCCCTTCCACCTTCCCTATCATGGATTCATGATGTGTTTCATGTTACTTTATTGAGGAATTATAATTTTGATCCATCTCATGTTTTAGATTGGAAACATCAATAAGTTTCAGAATAAGAAAAGATGTATTTGGATCTAGTGAAGATGCTATATCATCACAATATTAAATTGAGAAATCATGAGATTCCTTAATTATTAGTTCAATGGGATCCTCTATCAGCAATAAGTGCTATGTGGGAAGACGATTCTTTTTAGGTAATATTATCCTTGATTGTTTTGATCACCTAGATGAATCTCTTTCAAGTGAGAGAGGATGTCATGATCCTAAATTAATTATAATTAATTCATTATGTGGATATATTCTAACTATGAACTATTTCATAAATATTTGTTATTATGTTATAGTATTATATTTAGTGACTATATTGATATATTTTCTTTATAATTATTGAGATAATTATGGATTACATTTCATTATAACATTTGATATTATTGCTTAATGTTTGTTGATTCATTATTCAATTTGATGTATTATTTAAATTTTGTTATCATATTTATTATACTTAGAAGTCTGGATGCTATTGATAGTTAACTGGTTGACTACATGGACAATTTCTTGAGCTAGGTTGTGATCAAAATTGAGCAATAAGGAAACATGAAAAATCAAAGGATAAATGAAATAATGAAATTAAACTTAAAGTCAAGCTTGTAAATATTAATAATTTATTCATTCTATTTTTGACTGATATATGTTATCATTTTATGATTATTTTATTTAATTAATGATTTGAGCCAATCTTTCCTTAGTGAAAACATTTATTATTTGATATTATCATTTTTAGGAATATCATTGTTTTCATCTAAGTTTTTTACAACTATTGTCCTTTAATTGATTTTAATTTTTTTATTAGTTTTTAATGTTTTGTATTTCTATTGAGCTTATTACTTATGGATTTCGATGGTCTGGTCAGTTGTGTAACTATACAAGTTGACTTTGGCTCTCATTTACATCATTTTTTTGCATGTTTTAATTGATATTTGATGTTTGTTGATATATTCATTTGTCTTTAAATATGTGACTTAAATAAGTTTTTTAAAGGACCTTATTCAATTTTAAACTTGTGATTGAAACATCTTAAAATGGTGCATAACATTGACCTAGGCATATTGCTTACAATGTTAATGGACTTTTCTTGGAATATTGGTTTTTTTTTTTCATTAGTTAAGTCTTTGTGTGAATGGGGACTTAGGATAGGGTCTCGAACCACATGGGGGTCATGACAATTAGTTTGGTGGTTAATTATTTTAGCCAACAACTTAGGAGTCATGACATTGGCTTGCCTTACCATGTAAAGGTGGTTGAGAGACTTTAAATAGTTTTTAGAGTTGAATGTGTTCATTTTGGCATTTAATATTGGAGGTTTATAAACCTTAGAGAAACTCTGCTAAATTTTTTGGCATGACAAACAAGGAGAATATGAAGTAGTTTTTCATGAGGAATTTTGTAAAATGAGAATTACAATAGAAGCTTAACTTTATAGCCATGTAGGGATTATGAAGAGTCATCTAAAGGTTGTTTTTGTGTTTTATAGGTGACTAGTTTTGTGAAAATAGACATAGAATCTTTGTGCTTAGAGGATGAAAGTATATACTCTTTTTTGGTCAATTTTCATCAACCAAGTAAGTAATGTTTTGAATTCTATGTTTATTTTGGAAACTATAGTCAATAGATTGATATAGGTATTTATCCAAAAGCTTTAGTCCTTATTCTTTTGGGTTTAGGTAAAACCCTAATAGTGGCCATGATATTTGTTTTGTGAGGGATCGATCAAGCACTTATAATGTTTGTTTTGAATGCTGGTAACATTATTTATTTTTGGTTTTTATGGTGGCTGCATGTCAGTGTTATCATTGTGTTTTGTGTGGAACCCCACAGTGAAGTAATGGGTTTTTACAACTATTATTATTTTGGATTATAAGGTTAACTGCGTGTTGATTTGTTCTTGTGAGGAAAATGGATTTTTGATTAAATATGAACTGATTTGCTTTAAAAATCATATAGGTTTTATTATTAACCTTGTGTATTGATTGTCAAATGATTACATTCAAGTTTTTTGTTATTATGTTAGTTTGAATTGGTTTTTAGTTAAAGGACTCACTTGGGTTTTGATTGAAGAAATACGACCTTAAAAATGGAAACTATGTGTATTATTATTTAGTTTGGATGCATTGTTATTTGGTTTGGATATGTTATTTTATGATGGTTTTGTTTTAGATTAAGGTAAAAATAGGTTTTTAAGGGGCCCCGAAACCCTTTACATCAGATAAGATATAAACCTTAAGCACACCCAGGAAACGAAATAACCTAGAACCTACAAAAGCTAAACCAGATTAACCAGTAATCAGAAAACAGCAGACAAGAGCAAAACAAACAATAACTAATAGTTATTTTTTTTTACAAGACCAAAGTTTCATATCTAGAGGAGGGACCAGAGGCTTAGATTTTTTCCTCTTAACAGTAGTCCAAACATCCTCTACCTTAGCTGCCTCAGCAACCCATTCCTCAGAAGGCCAAGAATCATGAAGCCTAGGGGGTGACAAAACCTCAGCCAAAACCTTAGGAGAGCCAGCCAACAACTGACTCCTAGGAGGATCCTTCAAAATAGGTGAAGGAACCACCACCTCCTCGAAAATCGGTTCAAGAAGATTACATAATCCTATCTCCACCGAACCTTCAACAGGAACAGTCTCCAGCTGAGACTCCTGATCCGTCGAAGCAGATAAGATACTCTTTTCATTCTCATTCTCAGAATCAGTCGAAGCTTCCTCAGGTTGTTCTGCAATATAGTGATCATGATCAGCTTCAGCCCACCAAGAAGGAGATCTTCTGGGTCTAGATTTCCTTGCAGTACATCGGGCAACAACATGCCCCGTTAGGTGACACTTTCTACATCGAAAAGGTAGCCCTTCAAAATCTAACATTTGCGTCCAAGATCCCCTAGGGGAATCTAGACAAATCACCTCAGGAAGGCCCTTAGAAACATCCACCTCAACCATAAGGCAAGCACAGGTTGATCTGAAATACCTCTTGGTTTCTGCGTCCACAAATAAAAATTCCCTTATAGCATTTCCGATGGTTTCAAACACCGATTCATGCCATAGATGCAATGGTAAATTAGGGAGCCGAACCCAGACAGGGATCTTGTTGAAAGTTTTCATAATAGGATTGAAATCCACATGTCACCGTTTGGCGAAGAGAGGGTATTTACCCTGCCAGAAGAAATTTTTGTTGGAAAGAATTGTCTTCCTGTCCTCAGCAATGTGAAATAAAGCTATAAAAAAACCTTTACCACAAGGATAAATTTCAACATTTCCATCAATTAGTGGCAGCCATGTCTGGGATATCCAGCCATGTAAATCGGCATGAGATGGCCAGAAGCCACAAAATCTACAAATAGCCACAGACTTTGAAAAGTACTTTGCCTGATCAAAGATTTCTTTAACAGTATCAGGATCAAGATTAACCCTGATAGGTTTTAAAGCACTTACAGGTGATTCACTTAGTCTCCCAGCAGAAGCATGGCGTTTCACATCATGAATTTCAGCTTCAAAAGCAGCCACGTATGCATAAGTTCTTCCCTTAGACCCAGGGAATTTATGATGGTTGTGTTATTTTAGATGGCCATGTTATTTTATATGGTTGTGTTTAAAGGTAAAAGCCTTTTGGCTTATGGGGACGATGTGTTATTTATTTTTGTTGAATGCATTTAAAAATATAAATTCATATGACTTAGGTGACTATTGGTTTATTTTTTATGGTTCAAAATTATTATGGCAATGTTGGTTATTTATTTTTAAAAAAGATAAATAGTTTGACTATGTTATAATGTAACCAGGGTTTGATTTTTTGTTATTATTTTTAAAACCCTAGATGGGCACACAGTTGGGTTAATGAAATATAATAAATAACAATGAAAATAACCTAATGGTAATTTCAAATTGTAGATGTTTTTTGGGGGACAAGGACCATAGGGAGTCCCCACAGGGGTTTGAAATAATTTTAACGGTTTGAATTTAATTTATTTTTATTCTATTATTTTGATTTTTTATGATTTTTTAATTTAAGATTATCTAACTTAGGTTTATGAAATCATGTTGAATTATTAGTTTAATTTTGGAAATGATAATGAGATCATTATCATTCATGATTATGTTGACCTGTTGGGGGTAATCAATATGTTTATTATTTAATTATTTTGATTCAATGGATGGTTTTGATTAAAATTTTGATTTATTATTACGATATGTAATGTTAATTTTTATTAAAATTGGAACTTAAATTTTTATGTAAGTGTTATTTTAATTGGCCGAGTTATTATATTCTTTTACGAGTTTTATTTATAAGTCTTAAATATATATTAAAATAGTATGTGAAGATGAATACATAGATTTACAAACCATATTCTATTTGGAAATATAATATGATTCACAAATCAAGAAGCTTAGAATAGAGTAACAATCGTAATCAGGTACCAAGTTAATAGATCTTGGTGGGTTGATTGTGTGTTTAATTTTCTTTCATTGGTTATTTATTGGTTTGTTATCAATCTTGATTATTTTAAAATCCTTTTTCCATCAGTTCTCTATTATCTTGATCCATATCCAACTGATGGTTGGGGTGGTCTAAGACTGCTTATAGTTGGGCTCATTAAGACTAGTGAGATAGAATTTATGTCATTGGATTGCATGCAATGATTGGATTCTTTAATTCTTATTATTCTAAGTTATTTCAATTGATTAAAATGAATGAAAATTGATGTATTTGAGTGTAGTGTTATTTGTCATATTTGTATTTAATTCAAAATGATGTATCATGACATATATATTGATTTTTAAATTGATAATAGTTGGTCATTGAATTACCTAGAATATAATAACATTACTAAATTAATATAAAGTTAATACTTGATCATGATTATTTATTTGGAATAAATAGTTATATTGTTGATTTAAATGTTGTAACATTTGAGTAATGTTTTGGTTATGTATTAGATTATGTTTACAAAGTATTCATGTTTATAAATCATTTATATAGTGTTGGGGAAATAATTGGATATTTTATTATATTAATCATTATAGTATGACTCAGATATCAATTATGTTTTAATTGTGGTTTGGTTCATTCTTTATTAAAAGGTAATAAAAGAAGATATATAATGTTAAATGTATGAAATCTAATTATTTAAATCTATGTAATCATAAACTTATTTAAGCTAGCTAATATTATTCATTTGATGTGCTTATTTTTGTTATTGATTATATTAGATAAATTTGAAATTTATATTAATATTTTATTGGATCAAAAATTTATCAGGGGGATAAATTGGTGAATTTGAGTCCATAGTGTGAAAAATGAGTCCTTATGTTAGTCATCAATGCAAGACAAAGAACCTCTCCTATTATCAAGCATATCCACATTTATTGAAAGCCAAAAAATAAAAAATAGGGGAAAAGCTATTTATAACTATTTACAATAAATGTTTTTTCTATTGGGGGTTTCATACTTTTAACCTGAAAGTACATAAATGAGATACAAAGGAATTGAGGGGAAAGAAAGGAAGAATAGATCAATGAAAGGGATAAGGGAGACAAAAGTTATTATAGTCAGTTAAACACATAAACTACCATGATAACCCTGAGAAAAATGAAAGACAACTTTGGATAGCTAAATTTAGAAACTTATCAAAATAGTCCAAGAAGGGGAAAACATTATGTGCATGGAAATGTTTCTCATTAGATAGGTGATAAAGACATAATTACACCCTTAAGAGTGTAAAACATACACTGAGATAATTTTCTAACACTAATAATAGACTAAATATAACCATCCCATACTTATCTATAAAAGATAATTAAAATATTACTTAAACCCCACTGAGATTCAACATTCATAAAAATAACACAAGAAGATTCTAAAAGAATAATTAATGTGAAGTTCCCATTATCTAACAATTTTATAATGATTATGAAGATGAATTAAAATTATAAATATAGAAACAAGTGAATCACATATAAAGATACAACTCATGAATAAATTTTAAATACAAAAGTTGAAAAATATCCTAGTTTTAATCATTATTGAGTTGATAACAAAGATCATATTTTTAGACAAAATCTCCACAGAGTCTCCCTACCAAAAATTACTTTAAAATGACCCTTACACTCATATTTATAGTTTGGGGAGGTGGATATGGTGTGTAAACACCTTTCTTACATTTTAAAATCTATAAAAATGAATTTACAAAAATTCACCACTTAAGTGGTGTAAATGTGCATTGGTACAATTGTACCATGTGTAAAAGTGAAATTAAAATTTACAAATTTGACATGGTGCATTTTCATGAGTTAAATTTGTGAGTTTTCAATTATAAAATTTACAACTAGAAATTGCAAAACAAGATTCAATATTTTTATGAAAAAATTAGAAACATTGGACAAAGCCTATTTAACTTCACTTACAGTGCTTGAGAATGTCCACCCAAAGTGATTTTAGTTGTCTTTCATTTTTATAGATTTTTATTGCATGGATGAGATACTAATGTCATCATACATTCTGTATTGCTTCAAGACTGTATAACACCTAGATTCTAGAGAACATGTAGATGGTATGTAGAGGCAACATCTCTCAAGCTTAGCATAGTATTCGCATGCCTTATCTCTGTTTAACCAAATGTCTCAATAAAATTGATTCAATTTACTTAGTCTTTGGACCATTTACATGGTATGAACTAGGAGAATGATCACAAAGGTTGTAGATTCAGATTTACATTTGTCAATTGCATTTTCTTCTTCAATGTTGTGTTTTTTTTTTTCTTGCAACCTTATTAAACTCTGCCTCTATGTCTATACATAATCCATACATCTTTCACCTATAGTTTTTGATATTTCCACTTCCACATAAACCTTTTGACAAAATGACTCAATGAAATTGCATGTGTAATCACCATTACTACCAATCCATAATCTCACTTATGTAAATTCATTCTGGTGCCTTTTAAACACCACCTAATGAATTTTAGTTTCTTGCTCAATTACCTTTTTTGGTTTTGACTTCATTTTTAATAAATCACTTTGTAGCTATAAAATGAACCCTTATAGCAAGTGTAAATGAGCTAAAATGTGATTTCACAAATTTCCATATTTTGATTTTAAAATCCCACTTCCTTACTTTATATTATTATCTCAGGCCAAAATCAATAATAATACAATTTGTCAATTTCATTTTTGTTTCCTCCCTAGATGTTGTACAATTTGTTGGCTTGGAAAAATAATTTGAAAATTCACTATTTAAAATTTAAATTTTTATTTTCCACTTAGATTGGGAATATTTTCCTCTTTGGATCATTTTACAAGTACAAGACAAAAGAAATCTACTCATTTTTGGTCTTCAATTTTTTTTCATTCCTTTTTTAATGAATGAACTTGTACAACCTCTTTATAGTTGAATAAAAAATTAAAATAACTTATTTTTTGTTCAATTGCTTCCCTTCTATGATCTTGAATATATTTCTTTTGGTGGAAGATGGCTAAAACACAAATTAAAATTTAATTTTTAATTTGCTAAAATTTACAAAGTTGAGTATGAAAGTCAAAAATATTTTTTATAATGAAATACAAACATCATTTAACATTATCTAAGAAAATAACTATATTTACATGATTAGAAAAAAAATTAAACAAGTTTGCATACAAATTGTAAAATGAGACATTGATTTAAAATGATAATTTACACAATTAAAAAATACAATTGTAACATGAAATTTTGAATTTACACTTCTCCTAGAAATATAATTTGCATTTGCATGACTTATGAAAAAAGGATTTGGAATTGCATGAAAAGGGAAAAATCAAACATATTTTGTAATTTAAATGGAGTTTTAAATCAATTTTACAATTTGCATGGAAACCCAAAATAAATTTGTAATTTGGATGAAAACCCAAATCAAATTTATAATTTGTATGGAAGCTAATTTTTTTGCAAATTTCATAGAAGCTAAAAAAGATTTTGCAATTTATACCTAGTAGAAAAAGGAAATTGCAATATGTACAACTTTTAGAAAATCAATGTGTGTTTTCACAACTTATTAAAAGTTAAATGTTTGTTTTCAAATTATGGGAAATGTTAACAGATTTTTGTATGGGAGACTCAAATTCATTTTAAAATAATTCAAGGTAAAAAATAATTTGGTTGTAAAGTTTTAATTAATCAAAATTTAATTGATTAATTAAAAATTTTGATTTTTTTAAAATTTTGACAGGTTCAAGTTTAGTTCAATTTTTTTATAGCCATTTGTTAAAAATTGAATTTCCATAGGTTTTTACTCATTTTCAAAAACTATGACAATAATTGTTTCTGACTAAGATTTCAAACTACAAGGAACAAAAAGAACTTAGATTCTTTGGTTTCATAAGCTGATGTTTTATTTATTGGGCAATAAAGTCTTCAATAACAACTTTGATATATTTTTAAAAAATATATAATCTTCAATAAAAAAAGATGGGTTCTGAAGCTATCACATGTCAAAAGACAATGTATGTGAGGGTTAGGTACTCGACCTAATATGTGATTTCATATATCCAAAAAGGATAGTGTATGCAAGGGCATTTTAGTTATGTGTTTTTACATAAACTAAAATGTGAAGAGAGAAGTGTATTTTTTTTCATATACTCAAAAGTGATGAACCTTGTGGCTTACCTTACAAAATTTAACAATTTTTTTTCACCACTAAAAAATATTATTCCTTGACTTTGCAATGTCAACATTTTGAAGTTCTGAAAATAAGTAGATCTCAATATGTGACTCAAGCCTTATCTATTGGGATATGAAGTCTACTTTCTATTTTACAAAAAAATTACCATTTCTGTTCTGAAAATTTATATATCTCACATTTACATATCCTGATCTGACCAACTGATAGCCAATTCATCCATCTCAATCGTATGAGAATTGAATATGTGTTATTGGGCTAGATTACCTATTCAAATTTTTTTTACATTGACCACCTCTTTACTGAATAAGTTCATGAAAAAATTATCCATTCTATCATCTTAACAAATCATATTATTGCCCATGATATTTCTCAGGTATAGATCACTACTATAAATATGTGTAGGTAGAAAGACTAAAACATGAAGAATGAGGGGAAATAGATAGATTATTACATTTATTGAAAAACCAAACACACACACCAAAATATAAATGAGAAAAGGAAACAAGTCAAAAATGGGAAAGTTAAACTATTTACAATGAGCCAATGCAAATGAGAAGATTATACAAAACCATTCACTGACTAGGAGAAGTACCTATCATTTAGAAATAATGGATTTGAATTATGAACTCTGAACACATTTAACAATAGTGACCAAACATGAGGAATAAGAACTTAAAATTAAAATTCACATAAAGATGATCATGAATGAAAAAATCATCAATATTTTCCTATTTTGATATGAAATCATTATGAATTCTCTAATCATCTATGAGCACTTTTGATTAATTCTAAACTTTTTCAATGTCTTCTTAGATGACTTGAAATGCATATATGACATATACAATATTTGAGTTGGAGATAAATGTGTTGTATATTTGTTTTTAAATTGGAACCATACTGTAATTATCTTGAAAAATTAATGAAGTGTTGATATTATTTTTTGAATCACTTCCTATGGTAAAAATAAATTCATCATTGAATGAGTTATCATCATCATATTCATCAATTTACTTTGACTTGATAATTTTCATTTCAATTGTAATTATTATTGGACACCATTCATTTGGTTTTTCATTGATGTATTTCTTGACCTCAACCTTGAATTGATTATGATTTTCAATTTACAGAGGCTTAATTGCTTTGGATTCAAATACTGTAGATAATTCTTCTATGGTACACCTTGAAAATGAAATACTCAAGGAATCTTCATTTTTGAATATTGAGTATTTCATTATGATATAGAATGGATCTTCTACTTTATTGAAAATTATTCCCACACTATCTTCTCTTTTAAAAAGTATAGCATAACACTGCATTATTACTCCTTTTTGTTTGTAATTTTAACACTTATTTTTTAGACAATCTATTTTTTCCTAGGACCATGAGGTTTAAGTAATCTGGTAAAATAGTCAAATATTTTCAATTTTCACCAAGGGGGAATCCAAATTATTTATATTTTGTCTAATCAATCATTAGTTCTTCTAACTATTCATCTTCTTCCATGATTGTGAAAATAAAATAATTATATGTGGTAGGTATCACTTTATTTTTTCTTTGTTAGAGTTCCAACATGTTTGATCAAAATCTTTCCTTCAAACTCTCCCTTATGAATATTGAAAAGTCTTGATTGAATCATGTTTTACTATTTATTCATTATCATTTGCAATATATGTAGCACCTTTTGAAAACTTTCTTCAGCATTATAGACATGATCAAATCATCTTCAATATCGATGTCATCTTGTTGTGAAGCCACCAAGTCATTTACCTTATTCCTCATCAAGACGAACTTGATCTCTTAGTGAAGAGAACCAATGAAAATTTAGAGTTTATTATTGAGACTTGAGATTATTTTCATGAGGGATTAGTCTTAATAATTTGTTAAAATATTCTATGAACTCTCTCATCAGCTCATCATCTTGATTTTAAATTTGGAAGAAGTCTAAAAAAAGTGCACACATGTTAACAATTGATTTGAATCTATCCAGGAACCTATTCTTCAAAAATTTCCAATATGTAACAAATCCATATTCTAAATTCCATAACCACTTAACAATAGGTCCAATGAAAATTTCAACAAAAAGTCTCACAACAACATCTTCATACATAACTCCCAAAATGTTATAAAATAATGTGAAGGCCTATATATGTTTATCTGTGTCTTGACCATTTTTATCTAGAGAACTATGGGAATATATTCCTTGATCCTGATGGGAAATCATTGTATTGGGCCAAAACTAATGGCCCAAATTTTTTTCCCCATGGAACACAAGGAACATTAGGGTTGGGGTGAACTAATGCCATTTGTACAATAAGGAAGGTGTAGCCACTAGGTAATTTTTATCAATGGATTCACCAACCTCCATTCCAAGGGATGTTACTTGAAATGTCTAATAATCATGTGCATAAATAACCTTGATCCAAAATGGAGTCACCAAAAAATTTTGGCTCAAAAATTTGTCAAGGGGAAAAATTAGTGACTTTGAGTCAATAGTGTGGGAAATGAATCTTTACATTAGTCAGCAATGCAGGATAAAGTCCCTCTCCTATTATCAAGTAGATCTACCTTTATTGAAATCCAAAAAATGAAAAGTAGAGAAAAACCTATTCACAACTATTTACAATAAAAATGTTTTCTATTGGGGGTTTCACACTTTTAACATGAAAGTACATAAAGGAGGTAGAAAGGACATGAGGGGAAATAAGGGAAGAATAGAGAAAGGAAAGGGATAAGGGAGAATAAGGTTATTATAATCAATTAAACACAAAAACTACCATGATAACCTTGGGAAAAATTAAAGACAACTCTAGATAGCTTAATGCATAAAATTGCTGAAATAGTTCAAGAATGGGAAAACACCATGTGCATGAAAATATCTCACATTAAATAGGTAGTAAAGATGTAATTACACCTGTAGGAGTGTAAACCATAAACTAAGATAATTTTCTAATATTTATAGTAGACCAAATATAATCATCCCATATTTTCCCATAAAATACAATTAAAATATTGCTTAAACCTCACTGAGATTTTACATTCATAAAAACAACACAAGAAGATTTTAAAAGAAATACTTAATGTGAAATTTCCATTATCTGATAATTTGGTAATAATTATAAAGATGAATTGAAAGTACACTTATATAAATAATTGAATCACATACAAAGATATAACTCATGGATAAATTTTGAACACAAAGCTTGCAAAATCTCCTAGTTTTAATCTTTATTGAGTTGATAATAAAGCTTATATATTCAGACAAAATATCCACATAGTCTTCCTACCAAAAGTCACTTTAAAATGAGCCTTACACTAATTTTTATAGAATTGGGAGGTGGACATGGTGTGTAACCCCATTTTTTACATTTTAAAAGATGCAAAAATGAGTTTACAAAAATGCATCACGTAAGTGGTGTAAAATTGCATTGGTGTAATTGCACCATGTGCAAAAATAAAATTAAAAATTTATAAAGATGACATGATGAATTTTCATGACTTAAATTTAAAAATTTTCACTTATATAATTTATAACTATAAATTAAAAAAAAGGATTCAACATTTTTATGAAAAGACCAAAAACATTGGATAGAGCTTATTTGCCTTCACTTTTGGCATGTGACAATGTCCACCCAAAGTGATCTTTGTTGTCTTTCATTTTTATATATTTTAATTACATGAATGAGATAATAATATCATCATCCATTTTGTATTTCTTTAATATTGTATGGTAACTAAATTTTAGAGAACATGCATATGGTATGTAGATGTGGTATCTCTTGAGCTCAACATAGTATTCATGTGCCTTGTCTCTATTTAACCAAATGTCTAAATAAAATTGATTCAATTTACTTATTCATTGGCCCATTTACATGGTATGAATTTGGAGAATGATAAAAAAATATGTAGATTGAGATTTACACTTATTAATTGCATTTTCTTATTCAATGTTGTGTTTATTTTATGTCTTGCAACCTTATTGAACTCTGCCTCTATGTCTATACATTATCCATACATCTATCACCTATAGTTTTTTATTTATCTACTTTCACATAAGCCTTTTGAAAAAAATACTCAATGAAATCATGTGCCTAATTACCACTACTACCAATCCATAATTTTTCTTATGCAAATTTGTTCTGGCAACTTTTCAACACCACTTGATGAATTTCAATTTCTCTCTCAATTACCATTTTTGGTTTTGAATTCCATTTCAATCAATCACTTTATAGCTATAACATAAACCCTTCTGAAAATTTTAAATGAGTAGAAATATTATTTCATAAATTCCCATCTTTTGATTTTAAAATCCCACTTCCTCACTTTATATTTTTATCTCCGGTCAAAATCAAGAATAATACAATTTGCCAATTTTATTGTTTTCCTCCTTGGACAATGTATAGCCTATTGGGTGGGAAAAATTATTTTAAAATACACTGTTTAAAATTTAAATATTTATATTCCACTTGGACTAGGTGCATTTTCCTCTTTAGAGCATTTCATAGATACAAGACAAAATAAAACTACTCATTTCTAGTCTTCAAAATTTCTTTTTCATTCTTATTTCACTGAATGTGCTTGTAAAAAATCTTTATGGTTGAAGAAGAAATTAAAATAACTTATTTTATATTCATTTGCTTCCCTTCTATGATATTAAATATATTTATTTTGATAGATGATGACTAAAACACAAATAGAAATTCAATTTTTAATTTGCTAAAATTTCTAGAGTTGAGCATGTAGGTTGAACATATTATTTATAAGGGAAGACAAACTTCATTTAACATTACCTGATAAAATAATTGTATTTACATGATTAAAAAAAATTAAATGAGTTTGCATGTAATTTGGAAAAGGAGACTTTAATTTACAACAATAATTTATACCGTTGAAAAATGCAATTGCAATGTGGAAGTTTGAATTTACATGGATCTTGGAAAGATAATTTGCATTTTCATGATATGGGAAAGCATAATTTGCATTTGCATGACTTTTGAAAAAATACTTTGGAATTGCACATAAATTTCAAACTCAAAAATATTTTACAATTTATACAAAGTTTTAAACCAATTTTATAATTTGCACAAAAACCCAAAATAAATTTGCAATTTTCATGAAAACTAAAAACAAAAATACAATTTACATGAAGATGAAAAATATTTTGAAAATTAAATGAAATCTTAAAAAAATTCCAAATTGCATAGACATTGAAAAAGATTTTGCAAATTGCATAGAAGCTGAATTTTTTTTTGCTAATTACACACAAGATGAAAAAGATTTTGCAAATTGCATGAAAGATTAAAAAATATTTTTCAAATTGCACAAAAGATGAAAAATATTTTGCAATTTTTACCAAGTAAAAAAAAGAAATTGTAATTTGCACAACTTTTAGAAAAGCAATGTGTGTTTGCATAACTTATAAAAAGTTAAATGGTTTTTAAAAATTGTGAAAAATATTAATGACTTTTTACATGGGAGGATCAAATGAATTTTAAAAAAATTATGGGTAAAAATTAATTTGGCCATAAATTTTTAATTAATCAATTAAAAAATTTGAATTTTTCAAAATTTTGATGATTTTGATTTCAATTCAAATCTTTTTAGCAATTTGTTAAAAAATGAATTTCCTTTGGTTTTTAATAGTTTTCAAAAACTATGACAACATATTTATGACTAAAATAATTTCATTAATTTTGTATTTTGAGACTTGATCACTCTCAATTCACCATAGGTTTAATAGTTCTCCACATGCCTCAACAAACGGGCATGCATATCTTTATGATAGAGACAAAGTGTGTGTACACACTTATATATCATATTTATTTTACTATAGTAATTTTATAAATCACTTGAATAAATTGGGAGGGAGGATGTAGACACTAAAATTTAATCAATAAATTCTTAACAATGTACATTCTTAATAATTTTAACTTGCTTATTTAAATCACCATTTTGATAAGCCAAAATATCGAAGAAATGATTAAAAGTCTCATAATTACTATACATATCTCTTAAAATTTCATATTTGATCTCTATTCATCCTTATTCAACATATACTTCACTGTCATTTATGTTTCAAAAGTCTTTATTCCTGTTGGACAAGAATGCACTAGTTAGACAAGGGTGTAATGCAACCTTGTCCATAGTGCTCTAATGATCATATTTTCAAAATGACATGCTTCATAATGGATTTACCATGCAAGCCAATAGTCCAATTATCAAAAATATTAAAAATATTCTCCTATAAAAACATATCAATGGTCACACTTGAACCTAACATGATCTCACTAGCAAAAAATCTATTTTATGATTTCAAAAGCATCTATTTTCTGAATGAATACTATTATTATAATTTTATTTCAATACTAATTTCTTGGCCAAGTATAACATTATTTTAATGTATATTAAGAGCATCATTTATCAATAATTCTAATTAAAAAATTATTATCTGTATTCATATGATCTTCTCTAAAGGGATAACTATACCATCCCAAGGCTTTTAGGCTATGTAGGCAACACTTAGTCAACAATATATTTTCTAATGATAGATCGACTATTCCCACATCCCCCATTTTTTACTCTTTTACATTTGATCTCTTTTATCTGCTTATGTAGGACTAGAGAAAGATTTTAAAGGTATTTCATGTATCAAATCAACATCTACACAAAAATAAGACACCTACAAATAGAGGTGACCAAACCCAAATTTTTAGATCTAACACATAATCTATTTGGATAAAATCACCATATCAAACAACAATGCACTACAAACTTATCTACCTTCTATGGATTTATAACATTGTTTAATGATGCATCTATGTTTACAAGCTGTGTTGAGGTTAACATACCCCCATTTTCAAAAATTGGGATCCTTGAGATATTTTGAAGCCTAACCCTTAAAGCATGGCTGGTTTTGAACATTATTATAATTTAAAGATCATCCACTTTTGATAAGATTATTCTAATGAGTAATGTTTTGATTTAAGCTTGCCTAACATTGCTAATGAATCATTTTCATGTCTTTAAGTTATAGGTTTCATTTCATCCTTGATCATGAATTCATGTTCTAAAACCCTGGCACAAACCCTTAGTTTAAATTCAAATTTAGAATGAATTAATTGGTAGAAGCATTTTAAACTTATTTTGGACTTGAGCACAAGTTTCATGTTTAAATCTTAGTCATGTTTTTTTTTAACATAACTAAAACTTTAGCCTAAAATATGTTTGGCCCCCTTTATTATCTTCCCTGTTAGTTCCTTATTGTTTCTGACCAAGCCTAATATTTGGTTTTGTAGGGTCCCTTTTATTTTATAAGATGGTCCCTTTATTAACCTTTTAGCCTAAATTTTTAATCCTAAGGCCTCAATGTATTTATTAATATAAATGAGACCTTAGTCTTAACACTTTAGCCTAAGACTTTACTTTATCATGGGTTCTAACTTAATGTCCTCTATTTTTCATAGATCTGATGG
The DNA here is from genome assembly GCA_037957365.1 of Torreya grandis. NCBI lineage: Eukaryota > Viridiplantae > Streptophyta > Pinopsida > Cupressales > Taxaceae > Torreya > Torreya grandis. The sequence continues at coordinate 34,679 of JARHVA010002958.1, read as the reverse complement.
CCCACGCTTCATCATGGAGCATGATCAATAGAGTGAGGAAGGACCTAGGTCTTAACTTAAAAAACATGCAACTCACAATATCCAATGATCTATGTTTCCTCATGGCCTTTCGATCAAACAATGCAAATAAATCCTAATAAATCTAAGTAATTAGTTCTCTGACCAATCAAGTTCAAACTCTCAGATCATGATCAATGATTTTTGTTTCATCATGGACTAAAAATTAGATGGATCAAAGACATCATTGAAAATTCAAAAGCTTAGAAGCTCTACAGAGTTGCCATGTGACACTCCAATGTTCAAAGATTAAAAGCAAAGGGGTTCACATGATAGAAAGAAACAATCATAAGTAAACTCCTTTATCATGATTACATGGCTCTCACTTTATCAAAATTCTTGATCCAACAAAGTTAATTGAGTCTAAGATACTAGAAGGATCATGGGGAGCACCAAAAAAAACTCTCATATTTAGACAAAAGAGTTTGACGAGCTTAAATTTGGCGTTCACCTGACCATCATTTGACACCCATGAGGACATATTTGATGTCCACACAACCATTAACTTTAATCCCATTAGAACTAAGAACTTTAAAAGCCTAAATTTGATGTTCTCACAAATTTCATTTGATTCCCATGAAGATGTATTTGATATTTGTGAGACCATTAAATTTAAGATAATAAATTATTTTTCTTAAGACTAAGATAGACTCCAAGATGTTGTTAAAAGGCCTATAAATTGCTTTGTAGATGACTCGAAACCCTTGGAAGATGCTTAAATTATTGAAATATTTGAACTATAAATATTGAAATGGTCTCATAGATCTAAATATATGCAAAATGAACTTAGTCTAAGTCTATATCTAAGGGTCCGTATTGCATTTTGTTTGAATGTTGTGAAACTTAGGCTAAAGACTTATACTAAGTCTTATTTTATAAAAGGATATTTATGACATAAAGCCTAACCCAAATGCTTTTAACTGAAGGTTTTAGTGTGTTTATTAATACAATAAATCCCTATGCCAAATTTCAATGTTTGATCATTATATCTTTTTGACCCCTTTGTGTATGTTCTATGAGCTTAACATAAATATTTTATACCAAAACATGAATTGTGTTTATTAAATACAATGAAAACTTTGACCTAAAATATTTATCCATGGTCGCCTTTGTATAAATCTAGGAGAATTAGGTATAAACACTTTAGCCCAAAGTTCATTTCATGTTTAATAAACACAAAATGAACCTTAGCCTAAGGTATTTAAAACCTAAGTCCCCGCCTAATTATTTGATATAAAACTTAGCATAAAATGCTTTTACCTAAGTATATTTGTGTTTATTAATATGGAATAGACTTAGGTAAAAACATTTTAGCCTAAGTTATTTTATGTCTATGTGCTAAATTAAGGCTCGTGCTTCATCATGGAAGAATGATACAATGGTGCAAAGGCACCTATGACTTTTCAATGGAGATTCAAGAGCCTATGGGTTTGATGCATGGTGAGCACACATTCAAATTATGACTAATAAAGGCACCAGAGCTCGAAAGGCCCATGTAGGTGCCAAGTAGCACAACTATGGGGATTGAGACCTAAAAGAGCCAATTAAAAATGAGGTCTTAGATTACAATTGATGGTTCACAGTCACTTGTAAGATCTTTATCCGATAGTGCAAAGTAAATGGGATATTTTTAAATACCAATGGCTAGTGATCAAAGGGCATTTATTAAAAATTCTATGAAAAGTGCCAGATAGATGCCAAATAAGCACCATGCAAGTACAAAATGACAAAAACTAAGATCTTGTGTGATCAAAAATTCAAAAGCATAAAGGTAGAAATCCAAATCAAATCTAAGGCACATATGAGCCAAAGTCTAGATACACCCTTAACATTAAAGCTTTGAAGCCCTAAACCCTACATAAAAGAGACCCTAAGTGAACTCAATTAATCATAATTCAATTTGAGAAGAGCTTAATTATGATTCAAGCATATAATAGGTAACACAAAGACCAATTGTAATCCACTAGTGAAAAATTTCTAGAAGTAGAAGTCATGATAGCTCACAAGAAATAATTGATATAGGAAATAATGCTTTATCTCTCTATAAACAATGAAGGAAGAGTCTCTAAAGATATTAAATTGGACACCACAACCCTAAATAATGGAAATAAGAATTGGTCTAAACTCTTCTAGACCATAGAGAAAATGCCATCCATTACTAAAAAAGAGAAAAAGAATTGAAACTATTAGTAGGAGGTACTATGACTTGGTTACTATTCAAATGGTTGGCCTTCATCATGTTGCTACCAAACTAGAGGTATTTCACTATATCAATGTACTTACTCTAATTTTTATATATTATAGGATTGATAATTATTGGATCATTCATGAAGGGAGCTCTAGGAGAGTTATTTATATTTCCCCATTAACCTTTGAAACATATTTTAAACACCCAAAACCCCATGTGGACTTACCCATAATAAATCAATGGACCAACCATAATGATCTAGATACCATATTTAGACCATGGTTGCTCCAAGTGAACTATGTATTTAAGAAATTTGAGGGTAGGATCCCAATTATTCAATTTAGGGAATGGATTAGGGTTATCATGACCCTACTAAATAGAGCATCAGGAGCCCCCTCAACTACCTATGTCAATAAGAGCTAGGTCTCCTTTGTGTATTTCATGGTAGAGAAAGAGCTTATTCATCCAGCATGGGATATGATTAGTGTATTCATAGAGAAATAATTTACAACCATCAAGAGGAAGACAAACAAGTAGTTATTCATGATGTGCTATCTACTAGATGTCCTACTTACTTTCACCAAGATCCTAGACATCAAAAACTAGTCTCTTGAAGGTAGAACCACAAACTCCCACCACTACTCAAAGTTACACATCTTCAAGTATAGGAACCACATGAAATTCATCTATGACTATGTATACTCTACCCTAGTGGAGGCTATTATAGGGTTTCATATGCCTAGGGTTCACCAATTGATCAAGAAATATGTAGAGCTAATTGGAGACATCTGGTTTTACCCATATTATATAGTGATCTAAATTAGGGAAATTTTAACTCAACCATATAGATTACCTATCTATATACCTAGTAAGTTGGTAGATTAGGAAATTTCCTTTCAACTCATCAATAGTGTTGATGGAGTTTACAAAGAGAAGAGGAAGCGCTTCCTCCATCCCTTTCTTCTAATAATTGGAAGGACATTGCTATAAGATTGGAAGAAGGTGGGAACCATGTCCAAACATAGAGACTCCTTTGGGTTCCAATTATATGATCTCAAGTAGTGGGACCCCAAGAATATAATGGGCCCACATTTGAAGAAAAATCAATTGCCCAAACCTATGTATGTGCATCAACTTAGTATCCATGACACCATCTATATCAAGGCAATTAGTTTTGAGGAAGTGTTGACTAGACTCAAAGGATACAACATTAAACTTGATCATAGATTGAAAAGAAATGAGAAAATAGCATGGGATATATGGAAAATACATCCTTTCCAATATCATTTATTGCCTAGACCTTCCAAGCCACCTCAATAATAACCTCAGTTGGAGTATCCACCACCCCAAAGGAAAATTATGCAAGGACATGGTAAGGAAAATCTAGAAGAGAGACCTGGAGAGGGACCCTCATCCTTAGCCCTACCCCAAAGGATAGAATATCTAATTGATCACTTAGACATGATTTATTTGGAGCTAGATGAGATAGTTGAATATGCCCTCAGAGTTCTTGTTGAGGCATATGGCTCTGGAGAGGAAGAAGAGTAGGCTAAAGAAATATAGGCTCAAGCAGAGGAAGATAAGAAATCAAATAGAAGAAAAGAAGTTACCCTTGATATAGTCATAGTGGCACCCAAAGAGAAGATAAAGGTAGAGTTGGCATTGGTCCCTATTAGATCAAAGAAGCCAAGGTTGACTCTCAATCATCTTATGAGTGAATTCAACCTTTTTAGTAATGAGCACCCCATCCATGATCTAGTCATCCTTAATTGGTTCATTTATGGGAAATTTAAGAATATCCATTCCAACTCCCACTATTGGGCCTTGAGCAAGGCTATCAGTGTTGATGTTCATATAGAAATAAAGCCATGGATTAGGGCCTTAATGAAAGAACAAGAAGAGAGAAGAATTATGACTACTATAGGCCTAAATGACAAGAAAATGGATGCTTCAGAAGTATCAAGTAACATGAGGATAGAGGTCCCATAACCTCTAAAATTAATAGAGTCATCCACCACTATGTATTTCAATATAGAGATAGTTGGATTGGAAATAGTAACTATAAGGAAAGCCATGATAGGAACTGAGGAGTTCACTTTCTAGAAGTTTGAAACCTTTACTGGCTTAACTCTAGTTGGAGGGCAATAACTTGGTGAGGTTCCTATCTATGAGGAATATGTTGAGAGCCTATTTTAGGCTCATTTATCTCAAGCCAAAGCTAGGATTAGAGGAATGAAACAAAGAATTTAAAATCTAGAAAAGGAAAAGGGAAACTTAGAGACAAGCCATTTTATCAGTGCTTGATACCATAATAAATATGTTTGAAGCATCATTATTTGATATGTTTGATTCTTTGAAATCAATAAGGTTGAGGAAAGATGCATTAAGCCAATAAGGTGAAGTTGTTAAGGGATTAATAAAAGAGTGGAAAGAGGTAGATACATAGATAAGGGATCTAATTAGAATTTTGATTAGGGATAAAATCCCTAAATTTAAAACCATTAGCCAAAGCCACCTGAATACTATATTAGGGATAGTGGTAGACAAGATTTAGAGTCTAAGTGTGTGGATAAAGAATTTAGATAGACTCCTGGTTGATGAAAATGAATTAATTACTAGAATTGAACATATCTTAGGCACTATGCTAGCTAATCCTACCAAGAATATAGCCCTGGGGATTATTAATGATTTGAAGTATAAGCATAGAGTTACCTTGGTAATGTAGGAGGTAAAGGACAAAAGCCAAGGCAATTCAGGTAGTGATAATGGTAGGATTTTGGGCATGATATTTACAGTTGAGAAAAATATTGTAGAAGCCTAGAGCATCAAAAAAGCCATGAATAGAGATGATAGGGACCTAGATGAATTAGCTAATCAGGAAGAGGTCTACCTCCTAAAGCTAGCTATGGATTTAGAGCTTGTCAAAGAATGACATCAAAGGGCCATGGAACTTCTACAAGAGCAAGAAAGAGATCCTTCAGCAATGGACCCACCATATTAGTTAATATATATTTGTTAAACATTGTAATATTTGAAATAGGGAATATTATTTTGTAAGGCATATGATAGTTTTTTAGCATATTCCTTCTAAGTCAGTCCAATTTTGAGAAATAAATGTATCCTAGAGATTTCTAAAGAAGGATAGTTATCCTTATCTTTTGTACAATTATATCTTGTAATTAACCTATATACTACCCGATCTTTCTATAAAAAGCATGTATTACCATCTTGTAAAAGAGAGTATTTTGAGAAAAAAATGTATACTTAGAGAAATTAATACAATCAAATAATTATAAAAATATTGTCCATATTTGATGTGTCAATTGTTAATATATCTTTTCTCTCAATTGCTAGTTTTGTGTCTTAAATTTGAATAATTTCTTTGAATTTTGGGTTACATACGTAATCACAAGGTTTCTAATTTGTGAATATGTTAGATTAGTTGAAGGATCTTGGGTTTGCTTCACTTTATTTATATATATATTTAGATGTGCAAATGTTATTTGATTATATTAGTGAATCGTTAAAGTAAACCTATTTCTTACTTGTAATTCTTTACATCATACTTTGAAGTTTGCTCGGTGTATAGTGAAATATGAGCTTAGGATATTTTACACTATATATTTGTTTGAATTCATACTCAATTGAAATTGAAGCTTTGTCATAATTTTTGAGGCTAAGATAAGAAATCACATGTTTTCTTTCTTCCCTTCTCTTCTCATTTGCTCCTTTTTAACTAGATCATTGTAGCTTAGATTTCATTATAAATATCCATCTATATTATCTTTTATCTTAAATTTTTATCATAAATCACTAAAAATTAGCATAGATACTATAATTTCATAGAAAATTGGACCATGATGGCTCCCAACCATCAATTAATATAAATTTGTGAGGACAGTTAAATCTTACTTTCCCATGATTTCACCATAGGTAACATTAAGTTACCATAATCTGCTACTCAGGCTGTAAATTCCTAGAATGATAAAATGAGAAGTGTTCTTGAACACTAAGGACATCTATGTTACACATAAAGGCATAAAAAAGTCTTGTTGGCACTAGAAGGAGGGTAATCTCTCTGAATTAGTTGGATCTATGCTAATTTTAGTATATTTTAATCTAAGATTGATGTTATCTTTGTGATTTCAAGTAATCCTTTGCTTAGAAGTGTAAATATAATTGATATTTGTATTATTTGACTTTTATATGTGCTTCCTTAGATAAAGATCATGGTTCTTTGAGGTTTGATGCTTGTTTTTTGTAAATTTAGATTAAACTTTGAAAATACATAGTATTTGAGGTTAGGATGGCTTTTTTTGATCAAAGGTTGGCATATCTTTCATAGATACAAGTTTATTTAATCTTAGAATTATAAAAATAGATCATATTTACATAAGTGGACACATCTTTGAGCTTAGGAAAAGATTAACATCCTTTACTATTATTTATACAACCTTTGAAAAATGATCTTAATATACAAGTTTAATCCTTTTTCTTTATAAAGATTAGCCTAATACATCATATTTCAAACAATATCTTCAATCTTCAAGATGGAATTACCAAGGATTCAAACTAGATCATACTTAGAGATAAGGGAACCTTTGCTTAAACTTGAGGTTCATAGAAGAGCTAGACATGATAAAGGTAGATATAGGAGATCCAAATCTTTTCCAACTTTACCTCTTCAAAGTTTTTTTTCCTTTAACCTTCACCTAGGTATGGCTTGTTGGGAGACTCTTAAATCAATGTATCAGGTGTGGTACATGATCTCCCATATAACCCTAAAAAGTATTTGCCTACATTTAGTCCAACTGGTATAATAATTGTTGAATAGAAAATAAAGTCTTTTAAAACTACATTAAGGTTGCTAAATGTTGTGTATGAGGATTTAAATTGTAGGTTATTTCCATTTAACTTTTAATATGTTATTTATGAATGGTTTTTGAACTTTATTTAAAATTATATCACTAACTGGGATGGTTTTACTAATGTTTTCATAGACCAATTTGGTAAGATTATCATTCCATGTGTCATTTACCATCAGTTCACCACCATTAGGAGGGATGCAATTAAGCCTATCATGTCCTTTAATGCCATATTCTATCATTTCCTTTAATGCCATATTTTAGAATATGTATAGTAGGAGCGTAAAACCTTACAACCCTGATGATGTTTTAGCTCTAGAAATCTAAAAATATGCAGTGGATCCTATGACCTCTATATTTTTGAAAAGATCCATTATAACTATAACTTCATTGGCCAGACCTTATTCTAAATCAATGATCATCAATGAAAAAATGCATCCCTAAGAACAAATGGCCTACTCAGTCTGAAATATCAACCTGCATATACTCATTCTAAACATCTTCCCCTACAACAACTAGAATATTCTAGCCTTTAACCAACTTCCAAATCTAAATCAATTACCCTTGAGTCATGTTGCTCCCAATAAAAACATAGGATTATCAAATCATCCTAATAATGGCTTTAATCCAAATGATAAAAAATATTTAGTATCAACTACTAGTACTAATAATAACTAGGTGTAAAATTTTAAAACCCCTAAGAATGAGTCTATCTTGAAAATGGTCCAAAAATTAAGCACTAATTTTCTTCAGTTAAAAAAATTAGGCAATACTGGAGATAAATCTGGTAGGAAATTCTCATTTCAAAGGTTTAATAGGCCAAATAATAGGTTTCATAATAATAACAATGACAATGAGCCATCTTTTATCATTAATACTATGGATATTAATCTTACTTATATAGCATTGCCTGATTATTGTAGAGTGCATTATACAACCAAGCATAGAGAGATTCATTATATAGAGATTTGAAAAGATTTTAAATATTTCCAATAGGATTTAGATACATTTGAAGTGGTCCCTAACAAGGATAGTGTTATAAGTACTTATGGATCTAAATCATCATATCAAGTTTTTATGGTAGAGACCTTTGATTTCCCTTTTTAAGAGGAGAATGAATCTGATGAGATCCCTGAGGAGATCCATGCCTTTCAAAAATTATTGAAGAAGACATATACCTTAAGAAATAGAGATAATAGGCATCCCTTTACTACCTAAATGCCTCCAAATAACTTTGGAACTCCTCCTGACACTTCTTTAAGTAATAATATAGAGCCACCCAAAGGGAGTACCTCTAAGCCCAACATTGATAATCCTAGTTCTTCTAATAAACTAGATATAATATAGTTGAGGATATGAATAAGATAAATGCTAATGGTACATTTCGTGAAATAACACACATTATAGAAAAAAGGGACCTCTTGTTAGAATCATTGTCAAAGAAGTCTAATAAACCACCCAAGGCTAACCATGCTAATGTGACTATACACAAAGTTAAGGTAGAATCTCCTCCTTTCCTACTTACTGTTAGGATGTTTGGTAAGAAATTACATAATTGATTATTAGATTATAGATCATATACCAATATTATGCCAACAGGTATTTACAAATAACTTGGCTTGACTCCTATTATGTTTGATAGAACTATTACTCAGTTAGACAAATCTAGAGTCAAGGCAACTGGAAAACTTTTAAATGTTCATATGTAATTGGCTTCTAAGCCTAAAGTGTGGTAGATTATTAATATCCAAGTTGTTGATATTCCTAATGTTTATGGAATCTTGTTAATTAGGGAATGAACCAAGGCTCTAAATAGATACATGTCCATAGATTTCTCACATTTGTGACTACCTTGGAAGGAAAATCCTAATCAGATCAGGGATAAAAGAGAGCCAAGGATGAAACACATGATCACTGAGTACAATTATATGAATGAAAGGGTTAACATAATTGACTTAGACTTATGGGTTTTCACCCTAGAGACTACAACGGTATGTGATCCCATAAGTACTCATGTTATCCGTAGGCTATGGAAATTACATTTTGATGGTGTTAGGTGTAAGGCTAGATCTAGAGTAAGCATTGTCCTTACTGACCCTATTGGTAAGAAAACCATGATTCCTATAGACTCTAATTCCATTACAACAATAATATTGATAAGTATGAATCCCTTATTTTGGGTTTGTAATTTAATATTAAGAATAAGGTCAAAGAATTAATAGTCTATGGGGATTTAGAACTAGTGGTCAACCAAATAAGGAAAAAATATCAATGCAAGCTCCCATACCTTAAAAGGTATAAATTCAAGGTCTAGGATCTCATTGAGTCCTTTGATGCTTTTAGCATTATCTCCATCCCAAGAGAAAATAACCAATCTACTGATGATTTGGCATCTATTGCAGCCAACCTCATGCCTAGCTAGGACTCCCCCAACTTTAACATTGAGTTGATCCCTTATCCTTTAGTGCCTAATAATGTTAATCATTTTTAGGTATTTAATGATGATCAATAGATATTATATTTCATAGTTAATTTTGGATCATTTAAGGCTCAAATCATTTATGAATTTGATGAAAATTCTCTTGGAGAGGGTAAATTTGATGGTAATGTCATTCAATTTAATGACAATAAAATTCCCAAAGGCTTGATTGCCTTAGAGAGGCTATTTGACCAAGATAAATTGGCTGAGGTTTCTAATATTCCTAAAACAAGTGGGAAGGAATATAATGTAATGGATCTTGATTCCCAAGATCAAACCTAGCTAGTGAATGTGGGAAAAGCCTACACCCATATTGAGAACAAAAAGGCTTAAGAATTGATAACTAGGTATAAAGATGTCATAGCTTGGTCCTATGATGACCTAAAGATATTTGATCCTAGGGTCATCACTAATACTATACCCCTTAAAGAAACTTGTAATACCTTTAGATAGAAGAAAAGGCATTTAAACCCTATTTGTAAACCAATGATCTTTAAGTAGGTTAAGAGATTGATAGATGCTAGGATAGTCTTCCCCATCAAACATTCTACCTGGGTGGCTAATTTGGTGCTAGTCAAGAAGAAGAATGGTGATATTAGGTTTTGTATTGACTTTAGAAACTTTTAAAAAACATATAAGAAGGATACCTATCCTCTTACTTATCTTGAAAAAGTGATTTAATTTATTTTAGGGCCAGCTATGATGTCTTTCCTTGATGGCTTTTTTGGTTACAACTAGGTGTTAGTTGATAGGGAAGACATGATGAAAACAACCTTCACAACCAAGTGGGGAACCTTGACCTACAAGAGAATTCATTTTGGGCTAGTTAATGTAGGAAATACTTTTCAAAGGGCCATGGACCATACATTCTAAGGTTTGATTGGTAAGTGTATTAATATATATATGGATGATCTAACAATTTTTTATAAAAATAGGGAAGATCACTTTATGCACTTACAACAAGTTTTTTAGAGATGCAGAAGGTATGGAATATCATTAAACCCCAAGAAAATTATCTTTTGTGTTACTAAAGGTCAATTTTTGGGTCATGTCATAACTAAATATGGGATCTCTATATATCCTAAAAGAGTGGAAGCTATATCTAGGATAGAGCTTCCAAATAGTAGAAAAGAGCTAAAGTCATTTTTCGGTAAGATAAAATTTATAAGAAAGTTCATTTTTGGCTTTGTAGAGATTTTCAAGCCACTAAATGACATGATGAAGAAGGATGCCAGGGTCTCATGAAATGAATAATCTAGAAAGTCATTTAGTGACATAAAAGAAGTAATTATCTAGGCTCCAGTCCTGATAAGTCCTGACTTTTCAAAAGACTTTTACCTTTATTCTTTTACTTTTGACCATACCATGGCTGTAGTTTTAACTTAGAAAGTTTATGGATGTGATCACCCAATATATTTAATGAGTACTAACTTCAAAAATGTTAAATTGAACTATTCATTGATTGATAAGCAAGCATATGCATTAGTTAAGGTAGTAAATCAATTTAGGCATTATATGCTTAGAAATAAGGTGCATGTTATTTGTTTTATTATTTTTGGGAATATAGTTTTTATATCCTAAATAATAAGGGTCTGAAATGATAGGAAAGATGTACTTTGATAGAAAAAAATATAAATTTTAATTTATAATTATATAAGAGAAGTAGAAATTAACTTATCTAGATTCATACTAAAATAGAAGATTTTGAGGCTGAAAATTGAAGAGTCAGATTGAGACACTATTAGGAATTTGAATTTGATATGTATTTTTTATTGGACAAGAGCATAAAAAATAGGACACCTTGGTGTTTGATGATATTTTCCTTCTTAGTGATGTTGTCTTGAGGATCTACGCTTTCTAGGTTTTGTTTGCCTAGTTAATATGAGCTTACGTACCAAATTTTGAGGGTTGGAAGTCATCAGAGTTCACTATAGATCTATTTTAATCTTTGATACCTATATCCATCTACACACATGCAAACAAAAAATATATCAAAAGAAAAAAGGGGAAAATTTGGGTTAGGGAAAGAATGATCATATAATCAAGAACCCCTACTATTTTGATTGTTGCCTATATTAACCCTCAAGCTAAGGTCTCATATCTGATCCAGTTCTCCCTTAGGGAATGTGCATAATCAACATTCATGATAGATGCAAGAATGAATTTTGCCCAGGCCCATCCTTGATCAAGAATGCAAGTCTATGTGTGATGCAGAATGCTGAGATATACTATTGATTGATTTTTATTATGTCTAATGTGCGAAAATAGTAAGTGCTAGATATAAAATTCCTTGTGTAGTCCTTTATATAGGAGACTCATTATTTTGAATTTGGGAACTTTATTTGAATTTGACCAACATTGGAAAACTTAGGAATAAATCAAATAAAATGGGTAAGACTTATCTTATGGGAGAAAATGATCATTGAAATCAAATTTGCACTTAGATAATAGTGTTAAAAACTAGACACCCTAGGTTTCAGTGCTATATTCCTATTTGGGTGCTGTTGTCCAAAGGGTCTAAGACTTGGGGAGATGGAATAAGCATGGAAAGGGTAACCTAGGTTAGTGAGGGTTAAGTTTGGAAGGTTATGAATGATTTGGAATGGTCAAAGAGGTGTCTAGGATATGAAACAAGACTAAGGAAAATCAGACAAAAAGATATGGATAGATGAAAATAAGACTCATATTCTCCAGTTAGAGTATCTTGTGAAAGGACTATGAAAATAAATGATATGTGTAGTTTCTTGACCAATTTAGAGTGTATATATTTTCCCCCTTTTAATCTAGTGACGCAATGAAATGAATTACTAGAGTAAAAGAAAGAAAGAAGATGTGTACCTAAACTTACTTGTATAGAGATAAGTGTGCTGAAAAAGTGTCCAACTTCTTGGCCAAGGAAGTGGATGGAGAATTGAATAGTGCTTAGAGAAAAAATAATCCCTACAATAGATGCCCCCTGTACTGAATCTAAAAGTTCTTTGAGAAAGAAGGAATCCATGTAATAGATATGCCATGTACTGAATCTAAATGAAAAATGAGAAATAATCAGAGGCCCAAAACCAATGTCTACCCTCTATCCCACATAAAATCATGTAATCTAGAATGTGTGTATAGAATTTGCATGTTGTGAAGAGCAAGATATATCATGCCCCCACTCTAAATAATATTAACTAGAAATTATAAGTGCTTATAAGTCCAAAACTAATGTCTTCTCTCTATCTAACACAAACTCCTAGGTCTGAGTAATGCTATGGACTAATAGCTATAAATGATCATACAGTCCAACTTGGTGACAACTTGGGTATGCCTAGGTGTAATTTGAAAATTTTAGTAAATATGTAAGAAGAAAATGGCCTATCCTACCATTCTAATTTGTATAATCTTAGATGTTGAAGAACATGATCATCTATGTCATGCCTCCAAATATGGTATGTGAGTGATGCATCTAGATAGTGTAGAAATATATATAACCATATGTGCCATGATATTTCATGACATGTCCCATGTGAAAAAATTGAAGATCAAAATAATGTGCTTTGCACTATGCCTATAATCTACTATCTAGTCATGTAACTATGTCATGTTGTATGAATATATATATATATATATATATATATATATATATATATATATATATATATATATATATATATATATATATATATATATATATATATATATATGAGGCATGTAGTAATGTACATGCCCCCAAATCTAGTTTTTATGTCTGAGTCTATATCAAATTCACTATGAGTCCATATAATCTAAACCACTATATCTGAATAGTTTGTGTATCTATAAACTGATGGTATATCCCTCTAGATGTCCAAGTGATGCTGAGTGACCCACATAAACTAAATCACTATATAATCTTAACCAATATGAGTTTAGTGATGCTAAGTGACCCATATAGTTTGAATCACTATATAATATTGACCAATTGATATTGAGTAATGTTGATAATCTATATTTTAAAGGTGTAAAAACCATGTTGAATGACCCATTGTATTTTGAATCACTATATAATATTGACCAATATGTACTGAGTCTGATAATTTACTTGCTAGAGGTGTGAGAACCAAGGTGTATTACCTATAGGAGTGGATAGGGATACTAGGTAATTTGTAGATATAGTAAGAATGATGCCCTTTTTTGGGGAGAGGGATGAGATCTATGATGGATGAGGTTGAGCCAAAAGTGATGACTAGTGGCGTATAAATAATCACTAGGTTGGTATGGTTTGGATTAATTTGAGAAGTTGATTGATTATTTAGATTGAGTTATTTGAAATTTAATCGAGCTTTGATTGGTGAGGACCAAGTTGTATAAAACTTGAATAAGTTGTTATTTGTGAGGGCCAAGCTATATGTCTGGGAATGAAATAGTTATAGATGTGTGTGTGTTATAGTAGGAAAATGATATAATAAGAGATCAAGGTTTATTGGATATTGAAGGTATTGTCATCACAATTTTGTGGAATAAAATGGTTTGTAAAATGGAGATATGGGATTAAAATTATGGGTAAAATGGTATTTTTATTTGAATGAAAAGTTGTTTGATATAGGAAAATTTGATTGATTCATGATTCATTTGTGCATTGACTAGTTTGAGATTCAAATATATGGATTAAGAGATATGTCGAGGAAACAAGCACCTGTCATGACCTAGTTTGATCAATTGGTAGCCCAAATTGATGTTGGCAAGGAGGTTACCTTGGTAAGTAACTAAAATGCATGATCTAGGATTGTTTAAAAGCCCATTTTTGATGATTTTGAGCTATTTTGAAGTTTTTAGCAAATTTTTACTAGGTTTAGTGTTCTTATCCTTCTTTCAGTGCTGTTGTCTAGGCTCCAACACTATTATTTAGGTTACAGTGCTCTTATCCAATGTTGTTGTCCTATACCTAGCACTATTGTCCTAGAGGATGACTTTTTAAGGCTGATGCTTAGTTCAGTTTCTATCATTTTACTTGTTTATTGGTTTAGTATGGTTTACTAATATACATGATATTTTTTAGTGTTTTTTAGGGTGAGGTATGGATGAGGGAGTTTTGTAAAGGCCAAGTGATGGAGACTCTAAGATTTTTACCTTTATTAGCTGATGAGAGGGCTATGATGAATAGGGTAGGGTTGGGTCAGTATGTGACCTAGGTATAGTGCAATGGGATAGGTATTTGATTACCACCTTATGTGAGAGGTGGAATGTAGACACTTGTATATTTTGGCTTCCTATAGGGGAGATCACTATGACCCTAGAGGGTGTGTATCATATTTTACATTTATCAATTAATGGGCGATGGGTGAAATTGTAGGATGATATGGGTGCTGATGCCATTGATCATGCATCCTTATATTTTGCTAGTGTGCCTTTAGGTACACATCAAAGAGGTAGTGATAGAGATGTATTACTATCAGTTATTATGTATTTGAGTGTTCCATGCCTATAGAAGTGGTTAGCCATGTTGTTGGCTTCATTTGTTGTAGTGGATGATAACAAAGTTTCTATTTCCTATATGATGCATAAGGTGGTTCATAGTGTTGAGATGTATGGTACTATGTTCTCATGGGGTAATACTATGATTTATTATTTATACAAAGATTTATATAAATTTATGTAGGAGGCATTTAGTGGTGGTGTAGATGTGACTAATCTATTGCATTGTTGGGTTTATGAGCACATAGTAGTTATGAGATTGATTAGATTGTCAAGGGAGAGTTGGGAACTTCCACAACCATATGGAGAGTGGTGGATGAGTTCATTGGTTATCAAGTCTCCTAGGATAGATAATTATAGATGAGTTTTGAATAGACTAGAGGTCCATAATATCATATGGAGGCCTTATAGAGGATACCCTGAGTGGGAGGAGAATGGAGTGTAGTTGAGATATATGAGGGTTAGTTGTTGGATACATGACTACTGGGTTGGAGTGTATGAGCACTTTCAGTATGAGTGCATGACTAGGTATTTTGGAGTTTTAAAAGATGTTCTTCCTTCATCATGGGTATGGCTGAGGAGTGTATGAGAACCAACAAGAGTAGGAACTCATGTGAGACCCACTAAGGCTAAGTTGGTACCATTACCTTTGGATGTGCGAGATGTGGCTATAGATATTCTTGATGTAGATGATGTGGGATGTATTGAGGCATATACTACATGGTGGGTTGGGCATAAAAAATCTCCATTATATCCTATTGATGGAGTGGATGTTCCTATATATGAGGATCTTGAGTTGATCTAGATGATGGGAGGTAAGTCATGATTATATTTGAATTATGCTTAAATTTGTGATTTAGTTTGACTTGAAGTATATATCTAATGTAGTGTTGTAATTTTTACGCATGTAGGTGGAGTGGGAGGTGAATAAGATGAGGATCCTATTGGGGTGGGGAGGGGAGATGATGATTTCTTGGAGACCATAATTTATTTGATACTTTGGGAGCTCACATGACATGTTCTTGATGATGTAGTGGAGGAGGGTTTGATAGAGCAAGTAATGGTTATAGATAGTGTTTATGATCATTTATTTGATAGGGACATTATAGCTACAAATGCATATATTAGGGCAACAAAAGAGAGAGATAAACTAAGAGCAGAGTTAGATAGGCATAATATGCCTCCACTTGATTGTGGCATGGTAAGCATGAATATTGTGGATGATTATATGGATCTTTAATAGTGATATGTAGACTTGTGTGAGGAGCATAGTTAGTTACTAGAGTGAGATAGTTAGTGTAAGAGGCATTTGTGATCTGGGCAACATTTTAGGTGACAATTTAGGTAGTTCTAATTGACTCATCATTTGAACTGTTGGAAAGATAAGAATGATGAGAACATAGTGAGATGGAATGGATCTCTAATCAATGGATTTTTACCTCTAAAAACCCAATGGAAGTTCCATAAATTTCAATTTTAGTAGTGCAATCTAAAAATAGTAAGTTTCTAAAGATAGTAATTCCTTGAATTCTGTATTATTTTAAATTGTGGAAGTCAAAGAACTTAATCTCCCTCGATATTGGTGACCTTCCACATCTTCCTACTTTAAAAATGTGTATAAATGAAGATGTAATCTAAAAGGGAAATCATACATCTCATCCTAGAGATAAACATATAGTGGTATTGCAATTTTTAGTAATAAAACATCTATTCTTAGAGAATTCATTATTACTATTTTATTTTTATGTTCTTGAAATATTTGTCAATCAAAACTTCTAATTTTTGGATTAGTGGTATTAGAGTAGTTTGTCTTGAGTGTGTATGATCCTAAGGACAAGGTTAGGCTATAAGAATCTTAGGTGGAAAACAACATAACTTCTAAACTATCCACCTATTTGCTCTAAATTACCTCAAATGGTAGATGACACTGACACATACGATCCTTTCAAGGAAATGGTGAATGAATTCCTCCAATGCCAACAAGCATAGATGCTACAATAATTTGCATAAATTCTCCAACAAATCTTGATGGAAAATTTTGGTTCCTCATCTGCACTTCTTGGCTCCTCATCCATGGAATTTCATTTCAATGCCCCAACACCCTTCAAGGTTTAGGTGAATTTTGATATTCCTACATTTGAAGGCAAAATCAATGTTGATGCAATAGAAAATTGGTTGGATCAATTGTCTTCCTACTTCTCTATAAATAAATTCACCGATGGAGAAAAGATCACTTTTACTCTTTTGAAAGCATCATTTCCCATGAAAAATTGGTGGGAAGTGTACAGAAAGAGGTTTAGTACATATGACACTGACCTTGAGGTTGAACCTACCTAGGATGATTTCATGGAAGTGGTAAAGGAAGAACATTATCCCATTAGAGTATATGATGATCTATACATACAATGACAATAACTTTACCAAGGCAAGGACCAATCTATTCAAGATTACATAGACATTTTTTATTCTCTGTCTACAAGATTAGGCATCCAAGAAATTGAGAAACATAAGACTCTCAAATATCATGGTGGACTATAATAGTACATATGAGGGAAATGGAACTCTTCAATTTGGAAACCCTCGGTGAGGCATACAAGTTTGTAGTGAATATTGAGTAAAAGCATGTAAGAAAGAATACAAAGAGTCAACCTTAAAAATGGAAAAGTGACAAGGAAGGTCAAACATGAGGCCAAAATTGGAAGCAAAAGGAGCTTCAAGATAAGAAACCCCAAAAGGGGAAGGCTAGAAAATGGTGTGATTACCACAAAACTAGAACTCACTCTAAAAAAGAATGTTGAGCCATTGAGTCATTACTTTTTGAGTCACAATACTTGACATCTACTACTCTATCTCATACACAACCTACAGTTGAAGAGGATGAAGAAGAGATTATAGATGCTAAGCTTGACACCATCATCACTTCATCAAAGACCCATGAGGAAAGGCCAGATGACAAGGAAAGATTATTTCACTCCAAATTATGGGTAAAAGGTAAGCCTCTACATTTCATTATTGACAGTGGGAGTAAAAATAATTTAATCTCTACTAAAGTTGTGAAAAGTCTAAATCTATCCATGAAGCCTCACCCAAAGCCATACAATATTGGATGGTTAAGTCCAGGAAGAGATCTCTATGTCACCCATCAGTGTCTTCTTTCATTTGCAATAAAACCTTTTTAGGATGAAGTCTTGTGTGATGTGGTCAATCTAGATGTTTATGATGTACTCCTTGGTTAGCCATTCATGTATGATCCACATGGAATCTATGAATCATGAACCTAAAGAATCAACCTCACTCTTGGAACATGGTGCTATAGGGTACCAGAGGTACCACCTCCTACATCTATCTCCCTAATCAGTGCTAAGTAATTTAAGATATTGGTGGAGAAGACAAAGCAATTCATTCTCTTGGTGGTAAACCACAAAAATCCAATAAGGTTGATGTTGCAGTCATAACTACACAATCAACACAATAATAGAAGCATACGGGACAAATCATAGGATAATATTATGACTTATTCAAGTCACCCATAGGAGTTCCACTGCATTATCAAGTAAAACATTCTATCGATTTGATCCCAAGATCACCTTTGCCTAATAGTCCTATGTATCATAGATCAATTTTGGAGAATGATGAGATAAAAAGATAGATTCAATAATTGATCCAAAAGGGTCACATCAGGCCAAGCTCTTCACCCTATGGTAGGCCAATTATCTTGGCACCAAAGAAAGATGGAACATAGAGGCTTTGCATTGACTATCAAGCCCTGAATAAAATCACAATGAATAATCCCTACCCCTCCCTAGGATTGATGACCTACTAGACCAACTCGATGGTGTGAATTTCATCACCAAAATTGATCTCAAATCTAGCTATCACCAAATTCCCATCGATCCCACTGATGTCTAGAAGACTACATTCAAATCTAAAGAGGGCCTCTTTGAATGGTTGGTTATGCCTTTTACCTTAACTAACACACCTGTAACCTTCATGAGGATAATGGATGACATCTTGTGACCCTTCACCAACTCATTCATGGTTATATACCTAGATGACATACTCATCTATAGTAGAACATGGGAAGAACATTTGCAACATGTTCATAAGTTGCTTCAAACTCTTTGACATCACAAGTTATATGCAAACCTTGACAAATGCACATTTAGGATGAAAATAATTTAGTACCTTAGGTACATTGTGAATG
This sequence comes from Torreya grandis, assembly GCA_037957365.1. Lineage (NCBI taxonomy): Eukaryota > Viridiplantae > Streptophyta > Pinopsida > Cupressales > Taxaceae > Torreya > Torreya grandis. The sequence continues at coordinate 15,453 of JARHVA010002958.1, read as the reverse complement.
AGGAAGGGGTCCATGTTTATCTATAAAATATTCAAGTTATTCAAGAATGGCCTACATAAAGGACCCTCACAGAACTTTGTAGCTTCTTGGGTCTTAAAATTTTCTATTGCAATTTTGTTCTTAGATTTTCACATGTTGCTTGGTCACTAACCCAAGTGACTAAAGGAGGAGATAAAAATACATTTCAGTGAGGTGAAATATAACAAAGGGAATTTGAGAATTTGAAGAATATAATTTTCACATCCCTTGTCCTTACCTTGCCAAATTTGCATCAACCTTTTGAGTTTATGACAAATGCATCTAAATATGCCATGTGAGCTATCATTATGAAACATGGCCATCTTGTTACATATCATAATGAAACTTTCACTGATACAATCAAGAAATGTTTGATGTCTGATAAGGAGCTCTATGCCATTGTGCAAGCTTCCAAATAATGGAAACAATACATCTTGGGGAAAGAGATGGTCATCTACACTGACCACAGACCATTGGAATTCATCTAGACATAGAACAAACTATGAAATGAGAGGCACCAAAAGTGGGCCACATATCTACAAAAAATCCATTTGATAATCAAACAAAAAAATGGGAGCTCAAATATGGCCATATATTTTATAGGCCACCCACCAATTACTTCACTCACAATAGTTCTTGACCTGTGCAAACATGAGATTGCCACTTGGGGTGCTCTGTATGAAGTAGATCCTACATTTTCTGATATATATCAAGTTATTCAAAAAGGTAAACATGTTTATAATTTATATTTTCAAGATATTTTCCTCTATAATATGTGGCACATCTATGTTCTAGATGTAGAGTAATAGAAGATGATATGGGAAGCACATTTCAGTAGGATAGCTAGACACTTTGGTGTATAAAATACATTGGCAGCTCTTGAAAAACACTTCTATTAGCCCCATATGTGAAAGGATGTGGAAAGGTATCTCAAATCTTGCACCCCATGTGTGATATCCAAGACAATAAATAAGAATCCAGGATTGTATACACCATTGCTAGAACCAACCAGGCCTTAGGAACCTATCTCAATGGATTTTCTCTCAGGTTTGCCCACTTGAAAACATGGTAAGGACTATATTTTTGTTGTAGTTTATCATTTTTCAAAAATGGATATCATGATTGCTTGTAAGAAAATATATCTGCTAAAGAAACTACTCATATGTATTTTAGTCATGTATGGCTCCATTTTGGTCTCCCCAAGTCCATTATCTTAGATCGAGATAGCAGGTTCCTGAGCATCTTCTAGTCCACTCTATGGAAGATGATAGATACCAAGTTGATGAAGTCTACAACCTTCCATCCATATACTGATGGTTAGATAGAGGTGGTGATCCATTTGATTCACATGATTCAGATGTATCACTCCAAACATCCATGCACATGGGATGAGGGGCTTCTTTTCATATAATATGGATACGATCAAGCCCTACATAGCTTGACTAAGCATAGTCCATTCCATGTATGCTTTGGGTTCCAACCCATGGCACCAATTGATATAGCCATTCCATTCTCCACCATGGAATACACACCTCATGGAAGATCTGATGTAGCAAAAGCATCAAAGTTCATTGAACATGTGTGAAACATCTGGAAACAAGTTCATGACATCTTAGAGAAGATGAATCAAAAGTATAAGCAATGCCATGACAAACATAGGATTACACACCATTTTTTTGTGGGTGAAAAGGTTTGGTTGTGGCTTTAGAAGGAACAACTTACAAGCCCACATATAAAAATTTGGCCTCTACAATATGGTCCCTCCACCATCACTAGAAAATTTGGAGAAAATGCTTTTGAGTTGAACCTACCAGCCTACCTTTGTCTGCATCCAATATTCAATGTGGAGCTCCTTAAAACATATCATCCACCTCTATTGGATACTTTAGTATAGTAGAACTTGACATTGATGATCTTGATCCATAGAGTTTTTCTCTAGTGGAGGAGGATTAGACTATGGACACCTGGATAAAGACAATAAGAGGACACTCTATTCCATTATATTAGGTGGTTAAAAGGGGCCAACTTATCCACCAAGGTGAGTGGCTCATAGAGAATCAAATTAAGACACAACTTCCACACCTGATGAGTAGTATTGATTTAATGGGGACCATTACTTCTCAAGGTGGGAGGAATGATCCGGGCAATAATTCATGTGACAATTTGGGTGATGGTTCTACTCCAATTGATGATGAAACTTCTGGGAGCTATAAATTTTACATCATAGCTCTAATTGATTCAACGTTTGAAATGTTGGAAAGCTAAGAATGAGGAAAATGTGGTGCAATGATATGGATCTATACTCAATCAATTTTGACCCCTAAAAAACTCAATGGAAGTGCCCCAAAATTCAATTTTAGTAATATAGTCTAAATATAGTAATTCCTCAAATTCTCTATTGTTTTAAATCATGGAAATCAAATCACTTAATCTCCCTTGAGATTGGTTACCTTCCACATCCTCCTCTTACTTTCAAAATGTGTCTAAATGAAGATGTAACCCAAAAGGGAAATTAGACATCTCTTCCAAGAGATTAGCATATAGTGGTATTACAATTTTGAGTAATAAAACATCTCTTCTCAAAGAATTCATTATTACTATGTTATTTTCATGTTATTGAAATATATGTCAATCAAAACTTCTAAGTTTTGGATTAGTGGTGTCAGAGCTATTTGTCTTGAGAGTGTATGATCTTGAGGATAAGGTCAGGCTACAAGAAGCTTGGGTGAAAAAAAATAGAGCTTCCAAACTATCCACCTATTCTCTCCAAATGACTTAAAATGGTGGATGCCACTGAGACCTCTGATCCTTTCAAAGAAATGGTGAATGAAGCCCACCAATGGAAAAAAGCACAGATGCTACAATAATTTTCCCAAATTCTCCAATAACTCTTGATGGGAAATTCTAACTCCTCATCTGCACTTCTTATCTCCTCATCCATGGAACATACTTTTAGTTCCCCAACACCCTTCAAGGTTTAGGTGAATTTTGATATTCCTAAATTTTAAGGAAAAATCAATGCTAATGTAGTAAAAAATTGGTTAGATCAATTATCTTCCTACGCCACTATAAATAAATTCATTGATGGAGAAAATATCACTTTTTCTCTTTTGAAAGCATCATTGCCCATGAAAAATTAGTGGGAAGTGTACAAAAATATTTTTAGTATAGATGACATTAGCCTTGAGGTAGAACCTACTTGGGATGATTTCATGGAAGTGGTAAAGGAAGAATACTATCCTATTGGAGCATATGATGATCTATACATATAGTGGCAACAATTTTTCCAAGGTAAGGACCAATCTGTTTAAGATTACATAGACATTTTTCATTCTCTATCTACAAAATTAGGCATCCAAGAAAGTGAGAAACATAAGACTCTCAAATATCATGGTGGATTACAATGGTACATATGATGGGAAATAGAACTCTTCAATTTGGAAACCCTTAGTGAAGCATACAATTTTGAAGGGAAGATTGAGTAGAAGCATGGAGGAAATAATACAAAGAGTCATCCTTCAAAATGGAAAAGTGACAAAGAAGGTCAAACATGGGGCCAAAATTGGAAGTAAAAAAACTTTTAAGATAATAAACCCCAGAAGGAGAAGACTATAAAATGGCGTAATTACCACAAAATTGGAACTCACTCCAAATAAGAATGTCGAGCCATCAAGTCACTACTTTTTGAGTCATAATACTCAACATCTACTACTCTATCTCATACAAAACCTAAAGTCAAAGAGGAAAAATAGGAGATTGTAGATGCTAATCCCGACACCATCATCGCTTCATCACAAACCCATGAGGAAAGGCTAGTGACAAGGAAAGATTGTTTCACTCCAAATTATGGGTAAAAGGTAAGCCTCTACATTTCATTCTTGATAGTGGGAGTCAAAAGAATTTAATCTCTACTAAAGTTGTGAAAAGTCAAAATCTATCCATGAAACCTCACCCAAAGCCATATAGTATTAGATGGTTGAGCCCAAGGAGAGACCTCTGTGTCACCCATCAGTGTCTTCTTTCATATGCAATAAAACCTTTCTAAGATGAAGTCTTGTGTGATGTGGTCAATTTAGATGTTTATGATGTACTCCCTGGTTAGTAGTTCATGTATGATCAACATGGCATCTATGAATCATGAACCTAAAGAATCACCCTCACTCTTGGAACATAGTTTTATAGGGTACTAAAGGTACCACATCCCACATCTATCTCCCTAATCAGTGCTAAACAATGTAAGGGATTGGTGGAGAAGACAAAGTAATTTATTCTCATGGTGGTCAAACCATAGAAATCCAATAAGGCCAATGTTGTAGTCCTGACTACACAATCAACACAAAAATAGAAGCAGATGGGACAAATCATAGAAGAATATGATGAATTATTCAAGTCACCCACAGGAGTTCCACTACATTAGTAGGTAAAACATTCTATTGATTTGATCCCAAGATCACCTTTGCCTAACAGTATTGTGTATCAGAGATCAGTTTTGGAGAATGATGAGATAAAAAGATAGATTCAAGAATTGATCCAAAAGGGTCACATCAGGCCAAGCTGTTCACCCTATGGTATCCCAATTATCCTAGCACCAAAGAAAGATGGAACATGTAGGTTTTTCATTGACTATCGAGCCCTAAATAAAATCATAGTGAAGAATCACTACCCCCTCCCTAGGATTGATGACCTACTGGACTAACTCCATGGTGTGAATTTCTTCACCAAAATTGATCTCAAATCTAGCTATCACCAAATTCCCATCGATCCCAATGATGTCTAGAAGATTGCATTCAAATCTAAGGAGGGCATCTTTGAATAGTTGGTTATGCCTTTTAGCTTAACTAACACACTTGCAACCTTCATAAGGATGATGGATGACATCCTATGATGCTTCAACAACTTATTTAAGGTTGTCTTACTGGATGACATACTCATCTATAGTAGAACATGGGAGGAACATCTACAAAATGTTTTTAAGTTGCTTCAAACTCTTTGGGGGCATAAGTTATATGCAAATCTTGATAAATACACATTCATGATGAAAAAAAATTTGGTACCTTAGGTACGTTGTGAATGAATAAGGGGTTCATGTTGATCTAGAAAAGATTTGGCTTATTCAAGAATGGCCTACACTAAGGATCCTCATAGAACTTCATAGCTTCTTGGGTCTTGCAAATTTATATCACATGTTTGTTATTGGATTTTTGCATGTTGCTTGGTCACTAACCCAAGTGACTAAAGGAGGAACTAAAGATACATTTTAGTGGGGTGAAATACAAAAAAGGGAGTTTGATAATTTAAAGAACAAACTTTGCTCAGCCCCTATTCTTGCCTTGTCAAATTTGCATCAACCTTTTGAGTTGATGATAGATGCATCTGAATATGCCATGGGAGTTGTCATCATGCAACGTGGCCATGCTATTTTATATCATAATGAAACTTTTACTGATACAATCAAGAAATATCTAACATATGATAATGATCTCTATGCCATTATGCAAGCTTACAAACAATGGATACACTACATCTTGGGTAAAGAGATGGTCATCTACATTGACCATAGACCATTGGAATTCATCTAGACATAGAGAAAACTATGAAATGAAAGGCACCAAAAGTGGGTCACATATTTTTAGAAATTCCATTTGATAATCAAACACAAAAATTGGAGATCAAATACGATCGTAGATTGTTTGAGCCACCCACCAATTATTTCACTCACAATAGTTCTTGACCTATGCAGACATGAGACTACCACTTAGGGTGCTCTATATGAAATAGATCATATATTTGCTAATACATATCAAGTGCTTCAAAAATTTAAACATGTTTCTAATTTTTATTTTCAAGATAATGTCCTCTGTCATATGGGGCACATCTGTGTTCTAGTTGTAGAGCAATAGAAGATGATATGGGAAGCACATTTTAGTAGGATAATTGGACACTTTGGTGTAGAAAAGACATTGGTAGTTCTTTAAAAACACTTCTATTGGTCCCATATGTGAAAGGATGTGGAAAGGTATCTCAAATATTGCACCCCATGTGTGATAGCTAAGCAAACAAATAAGAAGCAAGGATTGTATACACCATTACCAAAACCAACCAAGCCTTTGGAATCTATCTCAATAGATTTTTTCTCTAGTTTGCCCACTTCAAAACATGTCAAGGACTGTATTTTTGTTGTGGTTGATCATTTTTCAAAAATGGCTATCATGATTACTTGTAAGAAAAATATATCTACTAAAGAAACTGCTCAACTATATTTTAGTCATGTATGGCTCCATTTTGGTTTCCCCAAGTCCATTGTCTTTGATCGAGATAACAGGTTCTTGAGTATATTTTGGTCCACTCTATGGAAGATGATGGATACCAAGATGATGAAGTCCATTGCCTTCCATCCATAGACTAATGGTTAGATAGAGGCGGTGAATTATTTGATTGTTCACATGATTCAGATGTATCACTCCAAACATCCATACACATGGGATTAGGGGCTTATTTTCATACAGCATGGATACAATCAAGCCCTACATAAGTTGACCAAGCACAATCCATTCCAAGTATTCTTTGGGTTCCAACCCATGGCACCAATTGATATATCCATTCTATTATCCACCATAGACTACACATCTCATGGAAGATCTAAGGTAGCAAAAGCAACAAAGTTCATTGAAAAAATGCAACACATCTAGTAGTAAGTTCATGACATCTTGGATAATATGAATTAGAAGTATAAGCAACACCATGAAAAATATAGGATTACACACCATTTTATTGTGGTTGATAAGGTTTGGTTGTGGATTTAGAAGGAATGACTTGCATGCCCACATAAAATTTTTTAGCCTCTATGATATGGTACCTACACCATCACCAAAAAAGTTGGAGGAAATGCTTTTGAGTTGAACCTACCAACCTACCTTGGTCTGGATCTAATATTTAATGTGGAGCTCCTTAAACCATATCATCCACCTATTTTTGACACTTCAATTATATTAGAATAACTAGATATTGAATAGATTGATCCATAGAGTTTTTATCCAGTGGAGGAGGATCAAATTATGGACACTTAGATGAAGACAACAAGAGGACACTCTATTTTGCTTTATCGAGTGGTCAAAAGGGGCTAGCTTAGCCACCAAGATGAGTGGCTCATAGAGAATAAAATTAAGACACAACTACCACACCTGATGAAGAATATTGATGCAATGGGGACCATTGCTTCTCAAGGAGGGAGGAATGATCCAGCCAATAATTTAGGTGACAATTTGGGTGATGGTTCTACCCTAATTGATGACATATATTTTGGGAGACATAATTTTTTCACCATAGCTCCAATTGGCTTTCCATTTAAACAATCGGAAAGGTAAGAATGAGGATAATGTGGTGAGATGGCATAAAGATCTTCTTAGTGGATTGACCCCTAAAAACCCAATGGAGGTGCCCTAAATTTTAATTTTAGTAGTGTAGTCTAAAAATAGTGATTCCTCAAATTATATATTGTTTTAAATCATGGAAGTCAAAGCACTTAATCTCCCTCAAGATTGGTGACCTTCCACATCCTCCTCCTACTTTCAAAATGTGTATAAATGAATATGTAACTTGAAAGAGAAATCAAACATCTCTTATTAGAGATAAACATATAGTGGTATTGCAATTTTGAGTAATAAAACATCTATTCTCAGAGAATCCATTGTTACTATGTTATTTTCATGTTCTTTAAATATCCATCAATCAAAAATTTTGAGTTTTAGATCAATGGTATCAGAACAATTTATCTTGAGAGTGTATGATCTTGAAGATAAGGTCAAGCTACAAGAAGCTTGGGTGGAAAATAATAGAGCTTCCAAACTATCCACCTATTCACTCCAAATGACTTCAAATGGTGGATGACACTGAGACATCCGATCCTTTCAAGGAAATGGCGAATAAATCCCTCTAACAACAATAATCATAGATGTAATAATTTTCCCAAATTCTCCAACAACTCTTGATGGGAAATTCTAGCTCCTCATCTACACTTCTTGGCTCCTCATCCATAGAACATCCTTTCAGTGCCCCAACACCCTTCAAGGTTCAGGTGAATTTTGATATTCATACACTTGAAGGCAAAATCAATGCTAATGTAGTATAAAATTGGTTGGATCAATTGTCTTCCTATTTCTCTATAAATAAATTCACTGATGGAGTAAAGATCACTTTTGCTCTTTTGAAAGCACAATTACCCATGAAAAATTTATGGGAAGTGTACAAAAAGAGGTTTAGTATAGATGACATTGGCCTTGAGGTGGAACCTACCTAGGATGATTTTGTGGAAGCGGTAAAGGAAGAATACTATCCTATTAGAGCATATGATGATCTGTATATACAGTGGCAACAACTTTGCCAAGGTAAGGACCAATTTGTTCAAGATTACACATACATTTTTCATTCTCTATCTGCAAGATTAGGCATCTAATAAAGTGAGAAACATAAGACTCTCAAATATCATGGTGGAATATATTGGTATATATGAGGGGAAATAGAACTCTTCAATTTGGAAACCCTTAGTGAGGTATATAAGTTCACAGTGAAGATTGAACAAAAACATGGAGGAAAGAATACAAAGAGTCAACCTTCAAAATGGAAAAGTGATAAGGAAGGTCAAACATGAGGCCAAAAGTAGAAGCAAAAGGAGTTTCAAGATAAGAAACCCCAGAAGGAGAAGGCTAAAACATGGTGTGATTACCATAAAACTAGAAATCACTCTAAAGAAGAATGTCGAGCCATGAAGTCACTATTTTCTAAGTCATAATAGTTGACATCTACTACTCTATCTCATACACAACCTACAATCAAAGAGGATGAAGAAGAAATTGTAGATGCTAAGCCCAACACCATCATCACTTCATCATAGACCTGTGAGGAAAGGTCAGATGACAAGAAAATATTGTTTCACTCTAAATTATAGGTAAAAGGTAAGCCTCTACATTTCATTCTTGATAGTGGGAGTCAAAATAATTTAATCTCTATTAAAGTTGTGAAAAGTATAAATCTATCCATGAATCCTCACCTAAATCCATACAATATTAGATGGTTGAGCCTAGGGAGAGACATCCATGTCACCCATCAATGTCTTCTTTCATATGCAATAAAACCTTTCCAAGATGATGTCTTGTGTGATGTGGTCAATCTAGATGTTTGTGATGTAGTCCTTGGTTAGCCATTCATGTATGATCGACATGGCATCTATGAATCATGAACCCAAAGAATCACCCTCACTTTTGGAATACATTACTACAAGGTACCAAAGGTACCACCTCCCACATCTGTCTCCCTGATTAGTGCCAAAAAATGTAAGAGATTGGTGGAGAAGACAAAGCAATTCATTCTCATGGTGGTCAAACCATAAAAATCCAAGAAGGCTGATGATGTAGTCTTGACTACACAATCAACACAATAATAGAAGCAGATGGGACAAATCATAGGAGAATATGATGACTTATTCAAGTCACCCATAAGAGTTCCACTACATTACCAGGTAAACATTCTATCGATTTGATCCTAGGATCACTTTTGCCTAATAGTCCTATGTATTGTAGATCAATTTTAGAGAATGATGAGATAAAAAGATTCAAGAATTGATCCAAAAGGGTCACATCAGGCCAATCTCTTCACCCTATGGTAGCCCAATTATCTTGGCACCAAATAAAGATGGAATATGGAGGCTTTGCATTGACTATCAAGCCCTGAATAAAATCATAGTGAAGAATCACTACCCCCTTCCTAGAATTGATGACCTTCTAGACCAACTCCATGGTGTGAATTTCTTCACCAAAATTGATCTCAAATATGGCTATCACCAAATTCTCATTGATCCCATGGATGTCTATAAGACTACATTCAAATCTAAGGAGGGGCTCTTCGAATGGTTGGTTATGCCTTTTGGCTTAACTAATGCACCCAAAACTTTCATGAGGATGATGGATGACATCTTATGACCCTTCACCAAATCATTCATGGTTGTCTACTTAGATGACATAGTCATCTACAATAGAACATGAGAGGAACATCTGCAACACGTTTGTAAGGTGCTTCAAACTCTTCAGGATCACAAGTTGTATGCAAATCTTGACAAATGTACATTTAGGATGAAAATAATTTAGTACCTCAGGTACTTTATGAATGAGGAAGGGGTCCATGTTGATCCATAAAATATTCAAGTTATTCAAGAATGGCCTACACCAAGGACCCTCATATAACTTTGCATCTTCTTGGGTCTTATAAATTTATATCATAGGTTTGGTCTTGGATTTTCACATGTTGCTTGGTCACTAACCCAAGTGACTAAAGGAGGAGCTAAAGCTACATTTTAGTGGGGTGAAATACAACAAAGGGCATTTGAGAATTTGAAGAATAGAATTTTCCTAGCCCTTATTCTTACCTTGCTAGATTTGCATCAACCTTTTGAGTTGATGATAGATGCATATGAATATGCCATGGGAGCTATCATTATGAAACATGGCCATCTTGTTACATATCATAATGAAAATTTGATTGATATAGTTAGGAAATATATGACGTATGATAAGGAGATATATTCCATTGTGCAAGCTTCCAAATAATGGAAACACTACATCTTGGGGAAAGAGACAGTCATCTACACTGACCATAGACCATTAGAATTCATCTAGACATAGAGAAAACTATGAAATGAGAGGCACCAAAAGTGGGTCACATATCTACAAAAATTCCATTTGATAATCAAACACAAAAAGGGGAGGTCAAATATGGCCGTAGATTGTCTAAGCCACCCACCAATTACTACACTCACAATAGTTCTTGACCTGTACAGACACAAGACTGCCACTTGGGGTGCTTTAAATGAAGTAGATCTTACCTTTGTTGACATAGATTAGGTTATTCAAAAAGGTAAACATGTTTTTAACTTATATTTTCAAGATAATGTCCTCCATCATATGTAGCAAATCTATGTCCCAGCTATAGAGCAATAGAAGATGATATGGGAAGCACATTTCAGTAGGACAGATAGACACTTTGGTGTAAAAAGACATTATTAGTTATTCAAAAACACTTATACTAGCCCCGTATGTGAAAGGATGTCGAAAGGTATCTCAAATCTTTCACCCCATGTGCGATAGCAAAGCCAACAAATAAGAAGCAAGGATTGTATATGCCATTGCTAGAACCAACTAGGCGTTGGGAATTTATCTCAATGGATTTTCTCTTAGGTTTGCCACTTCAAAACATGGTAATGACTGTATTTTTATTGTATTTAATCATTTTTAAAAAATGGCTATCATGATTATTTTTAAGAAAAATATATCTACTAAAGAAATTGATCAACTATATTTTAGTCATGTATGGCTCCATTTTGGTCTCACCAAGTCCATTATCTTAGATTGAGATAGCAGGTTCCTAAGCATCTTTTGGTCCACTCTATGGAAGATGATGGATACCAAGTTGATGAAGTCCATAGCCTTCCATCCATAGACTGGTGGTTAGACAGAGGTGGTGAACCATTTGATTGTTCACATGATTTGGATGTATCACTCCAAACATCCACACACATGGGATGAGGGGATTCTTTTTATACAACATGGATATAATCAAGCCTTGCACAGCTCAACCAAGCATATTCCATTCTAAGTATGCTTTGGGTTCCAACCCATGACACCAATTGATATAGTTGTTCCATTCTCCACCATGTAATAAACACCTCATGGAAGATTTGAGGTAGAAAAAGCAACAAAGTTCATTAAACAAATGCAACACATTCAGTAGCAAGTTTATGACATCTTGGAGAAGATGAATCCAAAGTATAAGCAATGCCATGACAAACATAGGATTTCACACAATTTTGATTTGGGTGACAAGGTTTGGTTGTGGCTTCAAAAAGGATGACTTGCAAGTCCACACAAAAAAAATTTGGCCTCTACGATATGGTCCACATCACCAAAAAAGTTGGAGAAAATGCTTTTGAGTTGAACCTACTAGTCTACCTTGGTCTGCATCTAATATTCAATGTGGAGATCCTTAAAGCATATCATCCACCTCTGTTAGACACTTCAGTCATAGAAAAATAAATATACATTGAAGAGCTTGATCCACAAAGTTTTGCTCTAATGGAGGAGGATCAGAATGTGGACACTTGGATGAAGATAATAAGAGGATGCTCTATTTTACTTTATCAGGTGGTCAAAAGGGGCTAGCTTAGCCAACAAGGTGAGTGGCTCACATAGAATCAATTTAAGACATAATTTCCACACCTAATGAGTAATATTGATGCAATGGGGACCATTATTTATTAATGAGGGAGGAATGATCTGGGCAACAATTTGGGTGACAGTTCTACCTCAATTAATGATGGAACTTTTAGGAGCCATAAATTTTTCACCATTGCTCCAATTTACAAGGAGAATGTGGTGAGATTGCATGGAGATATTCTCAATGGATTTTTACCCTTGAAAACTCAATGGAAGTTCCCCAAATTTCAATTTTAGTAGTGCAGTCTAAAAATAGTAATTTTCTAAAAATAGTAATTCCTTGAATTCTGTATTGTTTCAAATCATGGAAGTCAAAGCACTTAATATCCCTTGATATTTTTTACCTTCCACATCCTCCTACTTCTAAAATGTGTATAAATGAAGATGTAACCCAAAAGGGAAATCAGATATCTCTTCCTAGAGATAAGCATATAGTGGTATTGCAATTTTGAGTAATAAAACATCTCTTCTCAGAGAATTCATTATTACTATGTTATTTTCATGTTATTGAAATATATGTCAATAAAAAATTATAAGTTTTGGATCAATTTAGGAGCTTGATGAGGTATGGGGACATTGAGCACAAGATTAGATTGTATGACTAGTACTAGAGGAGAGAGTGACACTGAGAGTGTGGGCATGATGCCTATTCATGATTGATTGTATTTGATATAGTGTATATGTATTTTTAAAACCTAGTTATATATAGAGAGATACTAGTTTGATTTTTGGATTTACTTGTATTCATGTTATGGATTCTAGAATATACTAGTATTGTAATGTTTTGATTTGAAATAGTTGATTTGATTTTGATGTTTGATTTGTAATCATATATAATTGGTAAAATTGATTTGGTAAAGTGAATTGGTTTGCAATTAGGATATAAGTAAGGTATGGATTTTGAGATTGGTAACTTTATTTAGATAATTTTAGTTAAATTGAGATTGGTAAAGGGTTTGGATTAGTTAATTTGGTAGGATTTGGAATTTGATAGGTATGTTTTGGGTTATGGATAGTTAGTGGTAATTAAGAATGCTAGTTGTTAGTAAGGGGTGTAAAATAGAAATGTGTATGTATTACTTCCCTGAGAGTGGATCAAGAATACAAAGGTTAGTTAGACCTTTGGCTCCATCATTTCCCTACTAAGTGAATCTTACAAACTAAAATTGATATGACTTTACATAGTATTATTCTATGCTATATTATTATCTAAACCCTATTAGCCAACTGAATAAGTGCCCATACTACTCATGTTATGTAGGAATGTGCTTTATATCTGATATTAACTATTGTGCACTAACCATAGTTATACGTGGAGATTAAAAAATGCAACCTTACTGAATGTGAAATTAAAACTGTGTTGTGGAGGAGGCTCATTGATTTATAATTATAGTGGATTACTATGTGAAATAATGCCCTTTGCTCTCTATTGTGATGCATATGACTAAGTAATAGATCAAGATGTAATTGTAACCTGTGATGGGGGTTCATCTAATCTTAATTTTAATAGGTTGCTATGTGAGATAGGACCCTAAAAACTCAACTGTAGTGAATATCTCTCATGAGTAGGACCCTATTATAGTGCCAGTGACTATGCTGGATATGTATATGGAACTGCACTATGTATTCCTCAGACTACAGTGCTATATATAGGTTGTTCTTACTATATTGGTTTTCAAACCTTTTGAGGTGGTGGGATAGGAGATATCTTATGAGATTCTATCTAAAAACTTGCATTGTGCTCACAATGAGTGACTGATGATTCTTGTAAAGGAATGTCCTGAGATGACTCAATCATGGAGGAATGAGGTCTAGGGTTCCATAATGGAGGAAATGTCTATTCCCCCTCTGTGAATGCTATGATACCATTGTCAACACATCTAGTAATGCAAAATTTGAGTCTAAAATAGTCATTATCTATGTATCCATAGATACGATGATAGTTGTAAAAAGGTTGATGTGGTTGTCTATGTAAGAGATGTGGATCTCATCGATGAGTAGAAGGTAATGTGATTAACCTCTTATCTAGTAGTGTTGATAATATAGTAGATGGTCTATCCCACTCTAAATCAAACTATAGTGGTGTTTTTTTATTGTTCTCTGTAGTGAAAATTGTAGGTTATGTTCTAGAAATTGGCTCTTTATTCTTGATTGGTTGCTTTTTTGGTTGTGGTATCTTATCTTTTCTAGGACATGGTAGATTATGAGTGCTAGGAGTTGTATCTAAAGATTCTTCTATGAAATCTAGAGTGATATGATCAATTTAATATACCTTAATCAATTCCAATTTCTTTTCCAAAGATAAAATTGTATAACATAAATGTCTAAAAGAAGACTATGTTTAATATAGTAGATGCTTGAGTAGAGGTTGGCAAAGCCCCTTAATAAATATATGTTGAATATCTAGATATGCTGGTTTGTATGTCAATCTTAACATGTGAGACTTAAATCTTAAGATATACTCACTATCTGGCTCTAAAGAATTCTGATTTAGTGTGGCAAGTTTCTTATATGTAACATGAGAGCCTATGTTTATGATGCCTCCTCTAAGTAATCATATGTGTGTAATGAATCAATGGGGAGTAGATGAAATAACCAATTCTATGCTTCCCCCAGTAATGTCTACTGGAATAACTTGAGTAGAATCAATGGGCTCACATGAGATGGTAAAGCCTTTTGAAAGGCCTAAAGGTATACAAATGGATCTCCAGTTCCATCAAAGTGAGGTAATGATGGTATCTGTAAATGCTTAGGTAATGAAGCTTTTATGAATGTCTTTGGAAAAGGGTTACCATGAAGATGATTGGAATCCATCCAAGACTTGTAAGCTTTGTTTTCCAAGGTAAGAAGATGTACTTGGTGTTGTAGTTCACCAATTGCATGCATCAAAGAGATGATCTCCTAGGATGGTACATTAGTATCTTGAAGTGGTTCATTTAATCATTGAATTTGATTGTTAATTTTAACCATGGGAATGCTAAATTTAGTAATTAGATCGTAAAGAGGGGGTGTGTTCACTTGAACTTTGGGAATAATGATAGCTTGGACCTTACTAGAGGGATGTGGGCTACCATTCTCTACCATAGTGAGGGGTGGCTTGGGGGATTCATTGGTATATTTATTTTTTAGTGTGTCACATTCTAATTAAGTAGAAGATGTGCTATTAGAATTAACA